>JANAVB010036680.1:0-61134 GCA_029216955.1 Iris pallida | reverse complement strand
TGTGGAGAGTCACGAGAATAAATTGCCAACCGATGAGATCCTTACCTCCATCGACTTTAGCCTGGTGTCAGCTTGCAATTGTTGCGACGATAGGCAGACGGAGACTATTGACCACATCTTTCGGGAGGGAAGCCTCCCCAACCAAACCTGGAGCATCCTCAACCGCATCTACAACATCACTATAGGAGACGGGTGCTTTAACGATCTCCTGGCCCTCTGGGGAGTCGCATCCCACGGCCATCAGATAGTAGCAGCGCTGCCACCTGGGCAATTTGAAAGAATCGCAACAAAGCGAGATACGAGGGTCACCAATACTCCGCCGAGCAGCTTATTCGGGAAATTCAACGGCGATGCCGCAAAAAGAGCTCTCTGTGCTTCCACAGCCCACCAGCATTCTGGCAACCCTCCTCCAGTTAGTTTTTGCGGGCGTGGTTGCCCCCCTGTCTTTTTAGTGGTTTCAGGCATTTTGCCTTGTACTCTCTTCAGGCTTCAATATTTTGAGCCTTGATTAATAAAAGAGGGGGTTCCAAATATATATTATATATATATAATATATTATATATATATATATATATCATTTTTATCTATGTTTTAGTTGAGAATTAGTTTTTATAACTTAAAATGAATTTTGGTGGACTTAAAGTTATGTTAAGAATGCTAAAAATTGTGTTTCTGATCTTTTGAGCTTATGTTTTTGTGTTTTCATAGAACTTTGAAGTAAATTTTGTTGTACTTGAACTTATGCTAAGGATTAAACTTAGTTATCGCGTTTGATCTTTCAAGCTCATTTCTAGATGTTTGCAACTTGTTACATATTGTTCTAATAAATTTGATTAATTATTTTGTTGGTGTAGAAGCATGAAAAATAACAAGAAAAGCACATGCGGCTCATGCAGAAAGAGCCTCATGCGGCTCAGGAATCCGTTAGACATTCATGCGGTTCAAAAGTTCAAAAAAGCCTCATGCGGCTCGGATATTTCCATGCGGCTCAGGAAGGAGCCACGTGGCCCAAAGCAGTCCGCATCTACAGCTGGCCATAAAGCAACTGCCTCATTAAATGTCCTGGCGGCAGCTTTGACAGAAAGGCGAAGTGACAACTCTGACATAAAGCTGAAATGATAGCCCTGACATGATGGCGTCCTCCTAGGAAAAGAAGAAAATCTTTTATAGCTGGCACGATCCGCCAAGTCCAAAGCTCCCTATGCGGCTGTAACTCCTATGCGGCTGTCACCCCTATGCGGTTGCTCTCTTCATGCGGTTGCTCTCTTCATGCGGTTGCTCTCTTTATGAGGTTTCTCTCTTCATGCGGCTGCCACCTTCATGCGGCTGCCACCTTCATGCGACTGCCTCCTTCATGCGGCTGCCACCCTCATGCGGCTGCTACCTTCATGCGGCTAGGAGTATGGGGGCCACCCATATGCATTTAGAGACCGCATTCATGCGGCTCTGTCAGGACGTCCCACTCACGACAGTTGAGACACATGGCAGTCCTCATGACAGTTGAGACACGTGGCGATCCTCTTGACAGTTGAGACACGTGGCAGTCTTATCCCCTCGGAGTTACAACTGCTAGCAAACCATAACAACCCAGATTTGTTATAATCATCATAATTACCCAGATCAAATCAGATTTGTTGTAATTAAGTAAATTGAACACGTGGCGGGAGATCCGAGCTTATCATGTCGAATTATGAAGATCCATTGCAATCAGTATTAATTACCCATGCGGATTTGGCACAATCAAAAATTGACTGCCCAGATTTGATGCAATCAAGATTAATGGTCCAGATTATTGGCCGTCGACTTTTCAAGGGGCAATCATTGTAAACCCTAATGATCACACCCCCACTTCTATAAATAGCAAGGTGCCATTCCCTTACAAACAGAGGAGAGGAGAGAAGGAAAAAAAAGAACAGAGAGAGACTCTCCACTCGGCTGGACACACAGAGAGACAAAGGCACGCACAGAAGTGTCTTCCCACACACCCCGAGAGTATTTCTTCATCAGAGCCAAGGCTACGTTCGATCGTCCAAGGAGTAAGGCAGAGCTGTCGTCGCTTTCCCGAGCCTCTATCGTCACCCCCCAGAAACAAAAATAAACAATCGTACTTAGATTGTTGTACCTAGGTTTTCATCCCTAGGCTTTCTTTGTACGAGCGAGTTTGTATTGTGAGTCTAAGTTCAGTCCTCCTATAAAATTGTTCTGTACTTTTATAATCAATGGCAAACACGATGGCGACTCTGCTGGGACTGACTTCTCCACGGCTGAAAAGTTGGTGATGCAATCGGACGTAGCCAAACTTGGCTCCACTCAACAAATGCTGGTCGCCCGGTTCGACCAACAAGCGTTTGAAAAAATGCTCTCCGACGGAAGCGCTGGCCCGGTCCAGCGGCGCCCGCACGAAGAAGGCCCGCAGGGAGTGGAGGCCCAAATCATTCGCTCTTCCCCAAACTCTCGAAGAAGGACTCTCTGCTGCTCAAGACGGCAGAGAAAACTCTCATGCGGCCCTGCTTCAGGCCATAGAGGACTCTGCTGTCCCCAAGTCCGGCAGAAGAAAATACTATGATGCTGGACTTGCAGGGACAAAGAGGAACTCTATGCGGACCAAGCCGCATAAGGGTGCCAGCCGCATGAAGAAGGCTCATGCGACCGTAACCGCCAGCCGCATAGAGAAGATTCATGCGGCCACAGAAGTCAGCCGCATACAGGCAGCCTGCACGGTCATGACTCCCAGCCGCATCCCAAAGGTTCATGTGGCCACCGTTTCCAGCCGCATACAGAAGGGTCATGCGGCCACACATGCCAGCCGCATGCAGACAGCCTGTACGGCCACCAAACCCAGCCGTATACCATCTGCTCCATGCGGCTCACGGTCAGTCTTCGACCGTCTCTCAGGCGATCCTGACCCCAGATTCTCTCATGTGCCAATCTCTGTGGACTCTTCCTACTATGCACTCTCAGGTGCTAGAAGGAAGAAGTCTTGGGCAGCGCGGGCTCGTCAAGCTCAGACAGCTGTCCCAACTTCTGACTATCAGGGCGTCCCGCTGACTATTACGCGGGCTCCTGATGGAAAGTTGTATAAAACTATCTGTGTCCAGCCCCCAGCGGCCAACGAACGGGATAGTTATCAAGAGTCTCCTAACAATGATCAGGGGCAAGTACACGTACTACCCCCACATCATGGAGCAGGCAGGATGCCAACACACTCATGTGCTCAGAACTCCCGGGCCCACAAAATGGGTGACTTGCGCAACGTAATTCTTCACAAACACAAGGAAAGAGACGAAGACTCGGTGTATAGAGAGTCCTTTCGGGGACATCACTGCACCCAAGTCATTGTCAATTACTGCTACAATAAGGAGGCAGTACAAGAAGATCGGCAGTCCGTCTTCCAACGACTGCAACACCCAAGCTCAGAAGACGAAGCGCTTTTCGTCGCCTCCTGCAATTCTGCTCTGAAGATTCTTGGTAGCGGTAGAGAAAAGAAAACAAATGTCTCCAGTCCAAAAATCTCCACCGGCGTAACCAAGAAACTCTCTTCTAAGCGGTTGTCTACCACAATTACAGGAGGAGTTTACCAAAGTACCCGCTCAAAGACGAAATTTGCCATACTGGGAGATTCGTCGTCCACATCTCTGGGAGGCACTGGAGCCGAGGGTAGCACTCCCCCAAATATCTACGATAATTCGCTGTTCCAAGAAGATAATCCAGAGGAAATGATTCACCCAACAGATGCAGCAGATCCCGACGTTCCCCAGGACGTCCACAAATCTCAAGATGAGGCGAGCTCTGAAGCTGGGGGTACCACTCCTTCTGAGTCTGAAACAGAGGAGAACATTTCCACGTACCCTGACGATTTCTCTGTACAAGGGTATGACTCTGAGGGCACATCCTCCACCGTTCCTTCCATCTCTCCTCACGTGAGGACGGTGTACATGACGGATAGCAACCAAGATGGTTCCAGTGATCGCCAACACATCGACACTCTGGAGGCCATACTGTATGCCTTAGTCAAGTCCGTAGACGAGATCAAAGCGGCCCTTCCAACTCTGTAAGGAAGGACGCCTGGCCAAACAAGCTTAAGTCCCACGGTCAATGTAGGCTCGAACTCAGCTGCACCCAAACCCGGGTGATAATCCTCCTGAAATGTCGGCTCCCACCGCTGCAGACGAGGCCAGGGAGGCAAGAAGAGAGGTCCAGGAGCTCCGGGCCATGTTCTACGCCCGAAAAAACTGCCAAGACCTCAGGATACGACAACCGTATCCTGCTGCGTGGAGAGATGTTCCCTTCCCACCAAAATATAAACCATTTAACATCAATCCGTATAATGGAAAGACATCTGCAAGCAGGTACATCACCTACTTCGAAGTCACAACCGACCATCTGCCTCATGACGACGCCATCCTTACACGGTTGTTCATCGGAGCGCTGGAGGGGGTCGCCTTCGACTGGTACCGCAACTTGCCGGACAACTGCATACATTCCTTCGCCGGCTTCAAACATATGTTCCTGGAGAGGTTCTACGAAGTAGGACAAGACGTGACAATGTCCACCCTCATGGACGTTGTTCAGGGAGAAAAGGAGCTGACAAGAAACTATATCGAGCGGTTTCGCCAGACCGCGATGAAGTTGCCTTTCGGTAACCCTGATTCCTCCTTAATTGAAATTTGCCAAAAGAGACTGCTTTCCACGATCAGCCTCTGGATGGGCGAAAGTTAGTTTAAGGATTGGAAGACTTTCATTATCAGTGCCACTAGCACAAAAGACAAATTGAAGAAAGCTCGCCAATTGGGATTGCACGTCTCAAAAGGAGAGGACAAGGGCAAACGCCCTAGCACCAACAGCAACAATGGTGGTAACCCCTCCAACAATCGAGACAACAAGGGCAAATAGGCTATGGTGGCCGACACAGCCCCAAAACCCGAATCGAAGCCGGCAGAAAAGCAGTGGCCTCAGATGACCTACTCCTTTGAGGACGGCCATGTCAAGCCTATCTTGGACATGCTCATACGAGGAGGTCGAATTCAGCTCCCTCCTCCGAGGCGTGAACCTCGTCTTGCGGAAATGGAGAGCCCCAAGTACTGCCATTACCATCGCTATGTCCACCATGCTACACATGACTGCTACCAACTGAAGCGATACATCCAGCATCTTATCGATTCTAAGGCCTTGGCCATCGATTTCGAAGAGGTGATCGTATTAGCCAACATGGTGTCGGTACAATTCGGCAGCTTCCCTCCGACAAAGACTCAAGATGGAGTAGTGCTCGTCCTCAGAGCAAGGATGGAGATCGCTAACCTTCTACCTTCCCGAAACCAGGATGCTGGCCTAGTGCCCCTTACCATATCACGAGGGGAGGTCATGTGGGTCCATCTGGATCTGGTACCTAAAATAACTCAGTCCGCTCCTCCCTCCACCAGCAAGAAGAAAAGTGGGAAAGTTAAATCATGCCACACAACCTCAGCAGAGGTCGAAAAAGTTACTGATATTGTTATCCGATCCGGCGCACAAACCCCGCCTCCACCGGTAACTCGGCTGAAGATTATCAGCCAGCAGCTGCTGATGCTCCAGGACCTTCGCAGCCTTCGACGACCGATAAGCCTAGGCCGAAGGAGACTCGCTTCGACAAATCGCTCCGAAGAGAGACGCCTCATGGGCTGGAGAGGCCCTACAACTTCGACATCTTGGCGCAATTGGCTAACACACCGGCCAAATTATCGCTATACGAGCTCCTGCGGCTCTCCAAAGATGTTTGCGTCGCACTGAGCGAGGCGCTCCAGAATGTCGACGCATATCTGGCTCAGTCCAATCTCACTGGGGAAAGCCCGCCCACAGATCTCCAGGACAGCGCTTGCACAGGCGCAATGCCCAACATCATCTTTACTTCGCAGGATATGCTTATCAAGACCAACCTGCATGATCGCCCTCTATATTATACTAGATACATTGGCGATATCAAGGTGGACCGGATGTATATTGATCCCGGTTCTTCCATAAGCATCATCCCTAATAGCCTACTACACCATCTGCACCTCCTAATGTATCGCCTGACGCCGACAAGCACCGCTATCAGTGGTTTCAATTCAGGCAGAAGCTATCCGATCGAGAAGATTCGCTTGAAGTGCCAAATCGACGACCTTCAGTCAGAAGTGACCTGTTATGTCATAGATGCGGACACTTCCTACAACATTCTCCTAGGGCATCCTTAGATACACGATTACATGATCGTGCCCTCCATACTACACTAGTGCTTCAAGTACGTCGATAAGTACGGCTTCGTGAGGACAGAATTTGTTGACATCGATCCCTTTAAAGGGGTTGAATCATACTACTCTGACTCATGCTTGTACAAGAAGTCAAAAAGACACCTTATCGAAGGAGATATTCAAGCTTCGACTGAGGCGGCAACTGGATCGGAAGAACCTCTGACAATCCACCTTTAAGCCCGTAAACCTGGCAGAACTGTACCACTTACAGCCACTCTGCGTAAGGATGCAATCAGCCTCTCTACACAAGAAGAGCAGATGATAATCCGATTGCCAAGGTCTGGCCAAGCACCATGACCCACGACAGAGACACTGACAATCAGGCTGCCTAAAGCTAGACAGCAACAAATAGAGGAGCTTAACACCTCTGTCAAGCCAATGACGGTTCGTATTCCCGGAATGAATCAGCACCCAAGTGCTAAGCCGGTGACTGCTAGCCAGCCAACAAATCTCCGCCCAGCACCGAGCACCAAGCTGGGGGTGGCTGGTACGCCAACGACTCCACGTTCTGCTCCACCAGTGGAGCCCCTGACGATTAAGCTGCCTAAGTCATCCTCCCAGTCTTCATTGACACAGGGGGTGGTTGAAGAAGAGCCAGAGCTGACCAAGTATGTGGCTGCTCACACTGATGTTCCATCCGCAGATGTAATCCCACTGGAAAAGATACCTTACTTCATCAATAAAGGGTTATCTTTGAATTATCTCGAGCTTAATAAGCTTTGTACAATGTATGCTATAGAACACGGTATAGGCACACACCTAGGTAACAAAAGTCTACACCGTAAACCAACTTACTCCTGTGGAAGATGCTTATCGCATAATCGAGGGAGAGGATCATCCAATCATCTTCGGCCGCAAGAATGATCTACAGCCCTTCAGGATAGAAGAAGTTGAGCTCGAACCCGACACCGGGAGACTGCCCCTTTACCTGTATAGTTTCCAATCCAAGTACCTCATGCAAAAACAAAGGTATGATCTGGAAACTATACCAGGCTTAAACTACGGCATTGGACGGCGGTTACCTTTACAATCGTCGGTCCCGGCTGGGAAACCACGAGACTATTACAACAAGACCAGATGTGGGCTAGGTTATGTTACACCCGCGACGACCCCTGAAATCTAGGATGAGGAATGCGACTGGCATTCACACTCAACCGGATCACCAACTTCTGATTCGGATGTCAGCATCGGGGAAGTATTCGGACGAGTCTTGTCCGTCAATATGGCATTTGCCGACACCTACGAAGAAGATGAAGACATTCCTTAACTTCTTGAACAGAGCCGTGGGCACAACAGCTAGATGTGCAATGGGAGAAGCGGTTCGAACAAAGAGAGCCTCCCACCGAAGATGAGGTTGTACAAGTTGATCTCGGTGATGAGTCCTCTCCAAAGCCCATCTTCGTCAGCAAGAATCTGACAGACGAAGAGCGGGAATCGCTACTGCAACTCTTCATAGAATACATCGACGTGTTCGTCTGGAGCTACGAAGACATGCCAGGACTAAACCCCGATGTTGCACTTCACAAACTCAACATTCGTTCGGACGCAAAAGCGGTCAAGCAACAGCAACGACGATTCTGCCCCGACACATGAATGCCATTGAAGCTGAGGTCAATAAACTGATAGCCAGCGGATTCATCCGTTAGGAACAGCATCCAGACTGGGTCGCCAACATAGTACCCATCCTCAAGAAGAATGGAAAGATTCGAATCTGCATCGACTTTTGCAATCTGAATGAGGCAAGTCCTAAGGATGAGTTCCTCCTCCCTATCACAGACATCATGATTGACAACACCTGCGACTTTGAACGTATGTTATTCATGGATTTTTTGGGGTACAACCAAATTAAGATGTTTCCTGATGACGAAAAGCATACATCATTCCGAACACCAATTGGCACATACTGCTACACAGTCATGCCTTTTGGGTTAAAGAACGCTGGCACCACCTATCAAAGAGCTATGAACATCATCTTTAGGGACCACCTGTGCAAGACAGTGGAATGCTACGTCGACGACATCGCCGTCAAAAGTTGCTCTAAAGAAGATCATCTGCATGATCTGAGGACAGTGGTCGACCTGATACGAGCGCACAATTTGAAAATGAATCCTACGAAATCCTTCTTGGGCGTATCTAGCGGGAAGTTCTTGGGTTTTATCATTACTGCCCAGGGAATCCACATAGACCCCGAAAAGACGAAGGCAATCATGGAGATGGGTCTCCCGAGAAATCTTTGCAAACTCAGGGGCCTTCAAGAGAGGCTGGCCTACATCAGGAGGTTTATCTCCAGCCTTTCCGGATGATATCAGCCATTCACCCACCTCATGAAGAAGGGCGTTTCATTCGTATGGGATGAAGAATGCCAGCGCGCCTTCGACAGCATCAAAGATATATGACGAACCCTCCAGTCCTGGTAGTCCCGGTTGCTGGAAGACCATTCCTACTCTATATAAGAGCGATGGAACATTCTCTCAGTGCTCTACTAGTGCAAAACAATGATGCAGGCCACGAGTAGGCTATATATTACCTCAACCGAATGATGATGGGGCCGGAACACCGATATACTGCCATAGAAAAGGAGTGCCTTGCTCTGGTTTTCACCATTCAGAAGACGTGACACTACGTCACGGGACAAACCATCCATGTCGTATCAAGAGTCAACCCCCTCAGGGTACTCATGACCAATCCAGGTGCACTCAGCTCTCGCCTCGCTACCTGGACGATTTTATTGTCTCCCTACCACATGATCTTCGTCCCGCAGAAGGCTGTTAAAGGTCAAGCCCTGGCAGACTTTTAGCAGCTCATCCAGGATCGGAGTCAACCAGAATTGATGCAGAGATTCCAGATGAGGTTGCCAATTCAAATGTGGCCTCTCACGATACTGTATGGCAGATGTTCTTCGACGGCGCTTCTAGAACTGGGCCCAAGGGCAACATCGTCGCTGGAGTCGGAGTGGTGCTGATTTCTCCCTCCGGGCTGGTGATCAATCGGGCTTACTCCCTCACGGAGTCTTACTCAAACAATGTGGCCGAATACAATGCTTTGGTCATTGGCCTCCGACTTGCGAAGGAGCTAGGGGTAGAGTACCTTGAAGCATACGGTGACTCGCAGCTAATAGTTAATCAGATCCGGGGCTCATACGAAGTGCGTCATGAAGACATGATCCCTTATCACCAAATAGCGATTGACATCATCTCGTCCTTGGAAGGGTTCTTCATAGAACACGTTCCCAAGCTCCAGAATATTGAAGCCGACGTCCTAGCAGGCCTAGCCGCTTCCTTAGCAGTTCCGAATCATGCTCACCACTTGGTTGACATCATAGGCCGTGAGTTGGTCTGTCCCAGGAATAATGTTCAATGTGTTGAGAGCTACTCCGTGCTTACAGTCGACGAAGCACCAGACTGGAGACAACCATTTATTGACTTTGTGGTCTACGACATCCTGCCAGAGAATCTGAAGGAAGCCACTTCCATCAGAAGACGTTCCCTCAGATTCTTCTACGATACAGAGACGAAAATACTATATCGGCGATCCTACGATGGATTACTGCTTCGATGTTTGTCAAATACAGAAGCCAAAGAAGTCGTACATGAAGCTCATATTGGCATCTGTGGGGCCCATCAGCCTGGCCCAAAATTATAAGTCGCCTTCGCCGAATGGGCTACTACTGGCCCACGATGGTTGCCGATATGATAGACTATGCAAAAAAATGTAAAGCCTGTCAAGTCCACGCAGATTTCATCCACCAGCCATCCAAATTTCTACATCCGACGATGGCATCTAGGCCATTCGAAGCATGGGGAATGGACATCATTGGTCCGATCACTCCGCCTTCGTCCCGAGGACACCGCTTCATACTCGCAATCACAGATTACTTCTCCAAATGGGCGGAGGCTATTCCGCTGGCAGAAGTCAAGACTTCAAACGTGATCAGCTTCCTCAAGCATCACGTTATCTATCACTTTGGACTGCCATGAAGGATCATCCACGATAATGGTCCGCAGTTTGCAAGCCACGCTTTCTATCGATTTTGTGACAAACACCGAATCTAGAATATTGCTTCAACACCATACAACCCAGCGGCGAATGGTCTGGCTGAAGCATTCAACAAAATAATCATCAAGCTTCTCAAGAAATTTGTGTCATCAAACAAATACGACTGGAATAAAAAGCTCGGCGAATACTTATGGGCGTACCGTACTACAGTACGGATGGCCACTGGGAACACGCCATTCTCTCTAGTGTATGGAAGTGAGGCGGTTCTCCCATTAGAGACTCAAATCCCCTCACTTCGTGTCGCTCTCGCCTACCGACTGACAACAGATGATAATCACCATCACCGACTGCAAGAGTTGGAAGCCCTAGACGAGAAGCGCCTGTTAGCTCAACAACGAATTGAGCTGTACCAAGCCCGTATCTCCGGAACCTTCAACAAGAAGGTTAAAATCAGAACATTCCAAGTGGGCGATCTCGTTCTGGCAGTTCGGAGGCCGATGGTTATGACTCACAAAACTGCCGGCAAGTTCCAGCCAAAGTGGGAAGGCCCGTTCATCATCGATGCTGTATTCTCCAATGGAGCTTACCGCCTCGCAAAACAAAATGGAGATTTGCTCATGTTGCCCATCAACGGCAAGTTCTTAAAGAAGTATTACATCTGAAACGACATCCTCCAGGGTGTTGAGTTATGTACCCTGTGGTACTACTGAACTCACATCCCGACTTCAGATCTTCTAGAATAACGAGTTACGTACCCTCTGGTACCGCTGAACTCACATTCCAAATCCAAATATCAAGGATATTGAGTTATGTACCCTGTGGTACCGCTGAACTCACATCCCGACTTCAAATCTCCCAAAATAATGGGTTATGTACCCTGTGGTACCGCTGAATTCACATTCCAAATCCAAATTTCCTAGAATAACGAGTAACGTACCCTCTGGTACCGCTGAACTCACATTCCGATCCTACATATCCCAGATTGATGAGTTATGTACCCCTGGTACCGCTGAACTCACATTCCGACTCCAAATCTTCCAGATTGTTGAGTTATGTACCCGCAAGTACCGCTGAACTAACACTCTGGTCACTACAGATAAATCTATATCGCATCTTTTTAGGTAGTAAGTTATGTATGATCATACCTCTGAACTTTCCTCCTAAAAGAGCTCCATTCTTATGATCCAATACCCGTACTTTCAGTACACAAAAAGGGTAACAGATCCACAGATTTTTCGAGACAACCACGTCGATGTTACCTCTGAGTTGTTTCCCTTTCATCAAAAACAAACCGCCCCTCACATAGAACTTCCACGTCCTCATTACCTCTGGGTCGTTCTATGTATCCCTTCATGGAGCCCCCTCCTACCATGTCCTCACTACCTTTGAGTGGGAAGGCTCCGTCGAAGAAACCCTCATATTTACCATGTCCTCATTACCTCTGAGTAAGTATGTTAGTTCTTTCCTAACTTATTATCCGTATCCAGAACCAGGGTATGCCAAGGATAATAGGTCCACAAAAAGTCTCTCATTGGGGCAACTACTACAAGCAAAGAATAGAGCGAATGTATTCTGTTCATTCAAAATTAGTTACATTCACATGACTACATCTCATGAGCAAGCCAGAAAAGTTCTCTATTATTTCATTCCGACAAGAAGGAAGAAGATTACATTGATGTCCAAAAGAAGCAAACACAAACTACAGCTAAAGACAAGAACGAAATATCAGACAAAAGACGAACATTTATGAGGGCCTCGAATCCTAGTTGCGGGGGCACATATACCAATCCCTCAACCATTTTACATATGAAGGATCTACTTGAGCAAAATCCTCGTCCGGAGCAAAGGGTCAGAACTCCCAATACTACCGCCGTCAGACTGGGGCTCCTCCTTACAGCAACTTCAATAGGCGCCAGCTCTCCTTTCTGTTCCTCCTTTTTGGTATTACCTCCTCCTTAACGAGCGATGACTCTTGTTTGAAAGGTGGCAGGAGCTCTTCCTTCACAATGATCTCAGCCTTCAGCAGGGATGTTGCAAGAATCAAAGATAAAAAGAAACAAAGTTAGAAGATGGCCAGAGCCTCATGCGGCCCAGTCCAGATAAGCTTATGCGGTCCTGTTTGAGGGGGCTTCATGCGGTTCGATTCAGAGATTATGCGGCTCTGTTCGACGGGGCATTATGCGGTTCAGTTTGTGAAGTGTCTATACGGCTACTAGACAAACTCCCATGCGGCTCGGACATGGGGTATATCCCTATGCGGCTCGGACGTAGGACATACATGTGGCCCATACAATTTGAACAGTTCGATGAAGACGAGGGACGCATTAAAGGCTTATGCATAAAGCATGCAACAGAGCCGTCTTGTTAGGATTTCAAAGTATACGATCCCCAAACCCTTACCAGCAAGGTTGGGTGAACGTTAGGGTGAACTTCAGGTGCCGTGGCTGACGAAGAAGCCACTCCCTTACCCTTCGCCGTGCCTTGGAAGACTTGGGGGCCATTGTTGATTGATGATTGGAGAAGGAAGACGAGGACAGCAACTTAGGGCAAGAGAGTTAAAGACAGAAGGAAGTAAAGAAGTCTCTGACCAAAAACGCTCCTATTTATAGGCAAAAGGAGGGGGATGCTTCGATCCGCGTGCTGCATAAAAACAAAATCGACTCTTCGGTCATTGAGGAAAATCCGGATATTTAAAACCGACCCTTGGGGATCCTGCCCCAAAAGACGACTTTAAATCCAAAGCAAATCTAGAGCAATTAATGAGATGCACACGTGGCAGGAGACGCACACGTGGCAGGGAGTCTATGCGGCCAGACAGTCCATGTGCTAGGAAGTCCATACGGCTAAGAAGTCCCATGCGGTAGGAAGTCCATGCGGCTAGAACATCCTAGCGGCCAGAAGAGTTTACATAGCCATGCTTCTTATTCAAAGTATTTCAATTTTGCAAATTGAAAACTTTGAAGGAGGTCTATAGAAGCATGGAAATAACAAGAAAAGCCCATGCGGCTCAGGCAGAAAGAGCCTCAGCGGCTCAGGAATCCGTTATACATTCATGCGCTTCAAAGTTTAAAAAAGCCTCATGCGACTCGGATATTTCCATGCGGCTCAGGAAGGAGCCACGTGGCCCAAAGCAGTCTGCATCCACAGCTGGCCATAAAGCAACTGTCTCATTAAATGTCCTGATAGCAGCTCTGACAGAAAGGCAAAGTGACAACTCTGACATAAAGCTGAAATGATAGCCCTGACATGATGGCGTGTCCTAGGGAAAAAAGAAAATCTTTTATAGCTGGCACGATCCGCCAAGTCCAAACTCCCTATGCGGTGCCACTCCTATCGGCTTTCACCCTATGCGGTTGCTCTCTTCATAGGGTTGTTCTCTTTATGCGGTTGCCCTCTTTATGCGGCGCCACTTCATACGGCTGCCAACCTTCATGCGTTCTGCCACCTTCATGCGACTGCCTCCTTCATGCGGCTTGCCACCTCATGCGGGCTACCGTCATGCGGCTAGGAGTATGGGGGCCATCCATATGCGGTTCATTTAGAGACCGCATTCATGGGCTCTGTCAGGACGTCCCACTCACGACAGTTGAGACACGTGGCAGTCCTTATGACAGTTGAACCACGTGGTGATCCTCATGACACTTGAGACTGTGGCAGTCTTATCCCCTCGGAGTTACGACTGCTAGCAAATCATAACAACCCAAATTTGTTATAATCATCATAATTACCCAGATCAAATCAGATTTGTTATAATTAAGCAAATTGAACACGTGGCGGGAGATCCGAGCTTGTCATGACGAATTATGAAGATTCATTGCAATCAGCATTAATTACCCATGCGGATTTGGCGCAATCAAAAATTGACTGCCCAGATTGATGCAATCAAGATTAATGGTCCAGATTATTGGCCGCTGACTTTTTAAGGGGCAATCATTGCAAACCCTAATGATCACACCCCCACTTCTATAAATAGCAAGGTGCCATTCCCTTGCAAACAGAGGAAAGAGGAGAGAAGAGAAAAATAGAGAACAGAGAGAGACTCTCTACCCGGCTGGACACACAGAGAGACAAAGGCATGCACAGAAGAGTCTTCCCGCACACCCCGAGAGTATTTCTTCATCAAAGCCAAGGCTACGTCCGATCGTCCAAGGAGTAAGGCAGAGCTGTCGTCGCTTTCCCGAGCCTCTATCGTCACCCCCAGAATCAAAAATAAACAATCGTACTTAGATTGATGTACCTAGGTTTTCATTCCTAGGCTTTCTTTGTACGAGCGAGTTTGTATTGTGAGTCTAAGTTCAGTCCTCCTATAAAATTGCTCTGTACTTTTACAATCAATGACAAACAGTTGGTAGAGACTTCAATTTGAAATATAATTCTTTAAAAAAATTAAATATATATATATAATTCTATGTTAAGAGATTCCATAATAATAAGTGTGTTGATTGATCGAATGCTAATTGGTAAAATACCGCTACCGAACAAAAATCAATTGAATACTGATTTAACCGAAATCAAAAAATTGATTCTAAATGATACGATATTGCTATTGATTTGTTTAAATAACGATTAAAAAATACCAAAAATTCAACCAAATACCGACTGATTGTACCAACGCTCACCTCTAGCTTCATGCATCAACCGAACTCCAACGCCTCAGCACGTCCAAGCAACTCTCTTCATTTGTGGGTTTGAGAATACACATTATGGAATGCACTGGTGACAAGCTTTAACCCGAGTCACCTAAAACCAACATGGTTGATTGTGTGAGTACAGACTTATATTTTGTGGTCTTTTTAATCTTGTCTTAAAATCGTTAACAATTCATAAGAATACATGTGTATATAACCATAAAAATGTCACTCAACAAAGTATATTTTACTGCAAGAAAAATGGCTTTTCCTGACAGTTTTTTCCCGTCAAGAAATAATTTTCTTGACGGTTCTACATCCATCATCTAGGTCAGAGTCAAAAAAGTCCCTATTTTTTGACTATTTCTGGTTTTGTTTTCTTAATGGTTTTAAACCGTCAAGTAAAAAAATGTCTTAACGATTTTAAACTGTCAAGAAAATATAACCAAAAACTATCAAGATAAATATTAACTTTTCTTGACTCTGACCTAGATGACTGATAATAACCATCAAGAAAACCCTTACTTGACCGAAAAAAATCGTTAAAAAATGTCGATCGATAAAAAAAATTGGTACCAAAAATCTATATATAATTATATTTATATGATTCCTTTTGTCTATTATCGAACAAATAAATATATAATATAAATGTAACATAAACAGACACTTGTAAAATGGCCTTATTTTGTTAAGGCATATAGTTATTACATCGCAAACATGTAAAAACTATACAAAAAAGTGTAAATTTTGTGATACTACAAAGTTGTAATTTTCTAAATCTTGGACTTATTGTAACTGGATAGGTGGGGAAGTCCAATAAATCTTTCTCATTCTTGCACTTCTTCTTGATATCGATACACCAACATCCCTCTTGATATTGTCTTCTTCAGTAAAATCGTTCTCATCAGACTTCAACCATCTTACGTGGAACATAATCAAAACTTAAACTCAAAAAGTACTAGCAGAAACTTGTAGATCAATAAAACACTAGATATTCAGTAAATATTATTAATCACAAGGTTTGAAAGAAATAACATTCTTACTTGCAATATGCATTGACATACTTTCTGATGTGAAAAAATGCCATACTTACCATGTTAAGCTACAACAGAGACTCTAGTTCTCATGCAAAGCTGCAATTGTAACAACTACCCGAAGGAGATGTCCTGGTTATCAAGAAAACACACAATGGAGACAAAAACTTGATATAATCAAGACTTCCTAGTTCTATTCTAGTCAAGTTCTGAAATCATTATTAAAACAATATGACAATCAATCTCCAATTTCAAATTTGTATTCAATTCTTCTTTCCTTTTATTCAATTCTTTGTTTCAAATTTATCCTGATTTATTCCCTTGATCACCATTATCATCGGGCTAACGATTCAAACTAAAATCATGTAACTTTGTCTTAAGTAAAATATGGTTTACAGACTTCTGGAGTGAGTCTGAAACATTGATTCTATAAGTCAGCATTGTTGGATTCAATTTAGCTAGAGTTGAAACGAACTTGCCATGACAAAGATCCTGATATGGTGCAGACACAAAGTTAGATGTGAATTAAATTCACTACAAGAAAAATACCATTTTATGTCGGGTAAAAACCGTCATATATGACATTTTATGACGGTTTTTTACATGGAGAACCGTGATAAAAACGGGTGTTATAAATGTATATAATAACCCTTATGAAAGGTATATCTTATATGACATTTTCTGTTTGGAATCGATATAAATAGTTATAGTATATATAAAAAATTTATAAACCGACATTAAATACAGGATTATATATAACAATCAAATATTCAACCGACATTAAAGTCCCATTATGTAGAAAAAAATGTGATAACTAACATATATTCATAACGTTTTGTAAACGATTTAGCAATGAAAGAAGTCATAAAATGTCATGTAGAGGACATATATACATAACGGTTTTAGCCATATATAATCTGTGAAAACTTATAAATCAATGTGTTATAAAAGCAATGACCAACATGAATTTCCAGAACATCCAAAATTTCCAGAATGACACAAATACTATAACATTTTAAACAATTCATTCATATTTTCTATTTCCAAATATCGTACCATCTTAATTATATTCCAAATATCCCATCTTAATTACATATATCTATCTCTTTTTCAGCCTTTGCTTAACATATCGTCATCTTAACTATACATTTCAAAAACAATTCTGTTTCCAGCCTCAAAATATTTTTTTTGCATTCAGCAACACAAAGGACTCCTTCAAAAGACGGTCGACAGGAGCAACTTGAGAATCCACGATTCTACAACCAACAAATAAATAAAGGTACAAATAAGATACTTGAAAGTTGAAATCAGATGAATCTTATACCTGACCAAACTATGTTGGCTAAAGCCCAAAAAATTCTAATTGTCCTACCCAAAAAAAACCAAAGTGAAACCCTTTATACCATTTGTAGATGCACAATCAGACAGCAGCAGTTATTTGTACAAATTAATAAAATGAAGATAACTAGAACATAATCCAACAGTTATATGTAGCAGCAGCAGTTATATCCATAAATTATTAATGTGTCTTTAAAGAGGCTCAGATCGACAAACGTCTCCAGGAACATGCCGCACCATCACAAGATGGTAGAGATTCACTCAATGAGAATTCTCATTGTTGTCATTATCCCATTTTTATAGATATTTTTGATAGAAAAAAGAATGAAATAAAGAGAGACTCCATCAGAATGTGGATTTTGAAATCACGTACATCTTACCAAACTGGCTGCAGCTTAGCCACCACGCCAGCGGAAGATAGGAAAAAGAAATCCAAAAACCCAATAAATAAGCACAACTTAAATAAAAATTAGCAATGTGCAAGAATTATCATCACCTCTTTTAAAAATAGATAGCACATATCAAAATGAAACATAAGCAGCAGTATGTAGTAAGAACACAAACCAAGTACTGACCACCTGCACTTAGACTCACAAACTCTAAACTATCGGCTACCTCCAGTTATCCCTCTAACACTCATACTGCCGGACACTTAAATCCAACAAATTCCTCCAGGCCACATGCACTTAGACTCTGAACCACAGGCCACCTCCAGTATGTAGTAAGAGCCAAACACAGGCCTGAATAGACCTAGGCTATGTCCACATCAGGTCATGCTTGCTCGATGGCCAAATGACCAAGGCTTATTGGAAATAGGCCAATTGGTCATGTGAAACATCCACATTGTTACCTAACTACTAGGCAGAACAGGAAAGTATCAACTGATACTTACTGATACCAATATACAGGCAATTCAAACTGAAAGCATGCAGGATACATTTGGGTATTTGAACAAGTAATGGGCTGGACAGGATTTGCAGTGAGCTAAGGAGTGTGGACCATAATTAAATGCAGGGAAGTAATATACAGGAAATGAATTCCATTTTTTTCCACATTTTAGGAGGCTCGGATCGACAATAGAAATAATTGATAAGAGGCTCAGATCGACAAACGTCTCCAGGAATATGCCGCGCCATCACAAGATGGTAGAGATTCACTCAATGAGAATCCTCATTATTGTCATTATCCCAATTTTATAGATATTTTTGATAAAAAGAATGAAATAAAGAGAGATTCCATCAGAATATGGATTTTGAAATCACGTACATCTTACCAAACTGGCTGCAGCTTAGCCACCACGCTAGCGAAAGACAAGAAAAGAAAGCCAAAAACCAAATAAATAAGTACAACTTAAATGGAAATTAGCAATATGCAAGAATCATCATCGCCTCTTTTAAAAACAGATAGCACAATGAGCAGTATTTTGAAGAAAGGGTATCCATCTACAAGTAAGAAGTACGTCAACTCTCATGTAGTCATATGAGAGGCAATGAATTCGATGAGTTCGCACCGGACTTCATCTATTTCCTTCCTTGTGTATGTTGGTTCTTTAGCCAACTGTTTTAACTGAACGGTTAGGAAAAATGGTTACATTTCTATAATTTCAAAATAGTAATTAAGGATTAAATTCATGAACAATTTACCTTTGTCTCGAACGGCACAGAACAGTCCTCTATAAGTTCCTTGAAGAACTTCATAACAAAATACCCATATTCAAAACCCCTTGCTTGCTTTGGGCACTGCATAAATATATTATTTAGTAGCAAGAAAATATCACATCGATGATTATATAGCTATTAAGTCCTATATCAATTTGATTACCTTGGGAGTTTTCCATGTTGGCTTCTGCATTTATCTTTTTCCACCAATATAAGATGTTTTAAGCCCACTAGTAGAAAATAAGTTTATATGAATATCAGAATACACAGATAATAATAAATGAATTGATAATGAAGATGTCACTCACGTAAATATGTGCAACTGAATGTTTCCTCTAGGCATGAAATTCAGCGAGTCCAACCAATAAACAACAAAGGTAGAAAGGTCGATCACAATCAAAACCCAGTGCACCCTATAACTGAATGGAATCAAACATAGTTGAATAATAAAGTAAAATGTGGCTAGTAACTAAATCTTCTTACCTCTTGAAATGGAATGTAATCAAACATAGTTGGTTCCGATTTGTAGTTTGGAGTATCTCTTTAGAGCAGACTTCTTGATATAAGTGTGTGTGGAGGATCCTAGCGACTCCCAATAGTCTTCTTCTTCCCCCTTGAACCCTTGAATATATATATATATATATATATATATATATATATATATATATATATATATATATATATATATATATATATATATATATATATACTATAGTAAAGAAATTATATCAAGCAATCAAAGGGTGGAGTTAAGCAATAGTTAAACAGTTAATAGAAGTATACAACTAAAAAGATTAACCTAGTTTTATTCCCCAACCATTAACTTATCTTAAAAGAGCAAGAAAGTAATAAAGGAACTAATCATTGTTACTATGGGGTCCAGATAAGCCTAAGGTGAGGGGCTTTTAGAGTGCCTTGTATCCAAAATGATTGGATAGTCGAATACAAATTGACCATGCCTAACCGAGACAGATTTGTGTCTAAGCAGACATAAGCGTCCCAGACAGAGTCCTTTCAGGACAAGGGCCCCTGTTAATTTTCGATTTACTAAAAACAATTTTGAATCCCCTGTTTATGCTTGGCAGAATACAGTAGGTGACTCAGTGTGCAACGGAAGCCACTGCTCAATGCACCTATTTATTATCAAATGAACAGTGTCGATTGTCGAATTGATGGATTGGTACCCTCAATTCGAGCCCCCAAAATTAAGCATTTGTATAAATATCAAATGTATGTCATTGAAAGTATGCATGCAAATTTGTTAATTTATTATCCAACACATAACAACATACGAAGAGAAGAATCCAAAATTATTATACGAAGAGAACTTCATCGAGCAAGTTATACATAAATTCATCAAATAAAACATACAAATTACATGAACTTTTTCTTCAATACCTTCAATGCCTTCAACTGAAGGAGATGTGCTCACTTTCTGCTGATTTTTTTCCAGTTTCTGCACAACACAAATAAAAAAAACTCTTAGAACCCTAACCGTAAACTTGTCAAATAAAACAAATTAGGACATAAATTAGAAGAAAACAGAAAATAGGACAGAAATCCTAATCCTAAACCTAACCCAAACAGAAATTAGGACAAAAATTATATGGTCTCTCTATGGGACAGAAATTAGGGCAAAACAATGACAGAAAATAGGACAGAAAGCCAAACCCTAACCCTAATCCAAACAGAAATTAGGACAAAAATTATATGGTTTCTCTATGGGACAAAAATTAGAACTTTAACCGTAACATAACCCTAAACTTACAAAAATTAGGAAAAAACTTAGAACCCTAAACCTTACGTAACCCTAAATTACATATCTTGTCATCGTCGGAAGATACTCAACGGCTCGAGGGTTTGGTAGGCGGAGGGAGACGTGGAGAAGGAGAGGGTGAGAGTGAGGAAGTGGCGGAGGAAGACGCGAGAGTGGAGACTCGGGAAAGTTAGAGGAGAGATCGAGAGAGTGGAAACTTCTATCTGAAAGAAAAGATGGGGAGAGAGAAGACAGGAGTAGTGAGAAGAGGGTTTTAGAGCGGGGGCACGGGAATTAAAAAGTTGGGCGGGATTCGAACGGCCAAAATATACACTTTTTATTCACTTTTATAACAGCTCCTACAAACATCGTTACATATGTTCTAATTTTACATAACGTTTAGCACCAAAAAATGTTATGATAGGCCAAGAACTCTTCATATCCGTCATATTATATGTTGTTGCGAAAATTTTGTAATATTTATAAACGAACCGTTGTAATAAACTCTTTTCAAACATCATAATAGGTCTTCTTCTTGTAGTGATTACCTATAAATAATCAATTCTCATCCAATAGTAAAATTGGCGTAGAAGAGAATTTATTATGATTACAGTATTTATAAACCAAAGATTTTGAAATTTGAATATATCTTAACTATAGTAATGGCAAAAATTTAGCATTGTGGCATGACCTTCACTATAATCTTATATATTATATAGAAGATAGCATGTGGGCCATGGTAGAGTATTTTGGTTTCTCGAGCAAGAGGCGATGGAAAATTAAGACAACTGGCTTCTGGCATACCACACAATAAGGGAAAACAAGAATTTCAACGTTATATGTGTAGAATCTTGATTGGTAGTGCTTAGTGTGCAAAACATTAACATTCAAAGGAGTACAAAATGATCCTTCTGGAATAGTTAAAGATAAGAAATCTGATCATAAATATATAACTATTTTGTCCGAGTGAAAAATAATGAAATATAAAGTTTATATTTTAGGGGCACATATGTCTGGTCGAGGTGATATAAATAATTTGTATATGCTACCATGTTATATTATGATTTTTTTTAAGGTTATTTAGTTAAGGTATGCTTAGGAGGGGCATTATATGTAAAAAAAGATCTGTTAAAAGTAAAAGTACATGAGGCAGTAGGCAATTGCTATTAATCAACCAAATCCCCAAGGGTGCTGGTAACAGACAAGATAACTGTATAAATGAAGATAAATCGAACATCGATATGCATTTAGAAAGCTACGGAGATTCATCTAGAACAAAAATGTATCATATATGTGAGGCATATAGATGTGACCAAGTTCTCTAGTCATAACACTCTTAGCAATATAGCAAGTTATTTTTTAAATTTCAAAGGAGATAATGTTGGTTTCTATTTTATTATTCAACACAAATGAACTATTCCCTGTATCAGGATGCATATCGATATCTGTAACAAGTTAAGTAGCAAATATCAATAAATGCGCAAGCATGATTATTGATAATAATATACAAGATGTATCAATACAAAATACAAGCATAACTGGAATTAAAACAAAATCAGATAGCATCTTACCATTTTGCAAGAAACGAAGAGAAGAGTTGTAGTTTTGGATTCTCGTATCTTTATTAGAACCACGAAAAATCGTTGTGAGTAGAATAATTAATAAGCAAGTTTGCTTTAAGTAAAAGATGATCAGTAGAATAAAAGTTGATCGATGAATGAGCATATCATATCCATACCTTGGGATTATACTCTGTATTATGGGTTGTGAAGTGATATCCTCCAAGTCCAATTTATAACCCATGTTGACTATTGATACAACATTCCTGACAAAAAAAATCCAATTAATTTGACAACAAAAATATGTAGATAGTTAAATTTTAATGCCTTCAGAATATTATTCCCTCTAGAAAAATCACAACAGGTTGTTGATACAAAAATAATGGAGTTGTTGGTGTTTTTGCTTATAGACTGGTGTAAAATAGTTCCACATCGGCTACACCACCAAGTGGGTATCTCAATAAAATGCTTTGTATGTGTTGAGGTGTGCATATGGGGTGTGGTGGGGCACATCTGGATGCCATGTGGGGGTGTTTTTCTAGAAGGAAAAAGGATTAACTCCAACAAGGAAGCATGTTAATTTTTGTCATTTGGACACGGACTTGGACACGGGCTCCAGGGCTTCGTGCATGCACGGGCGTGTAGGTGTGAACTGGCACACGACTACACTAATTGCGGGATGATCTAAAATATAAAACTATATTTTTGAGTATTAGAATTTTAGTCCCACATTGGATAGGAGAAGAAGTGAAGTCTCACTCCACTCTATAAATAAAGCCCACTGGCATCCTTTGTAAGATGCACCAAATAAAAAAGTAAAGGAAGCTCATTCGAGTCACAAAAAGTTGACTAGCGAGCATTCCAGAGGTTCTGTAGAGAACTTGCTGGTTCCTGGAAGCGGATCGTATATAGGCGAATCTTGCTTTGAGCAATGGTGATTTTCATCACCCCAGCAGGGCTGTTGAAATCTCCTCTTTCTTCTTCTTCTTCTTCTTCTTCTACTTCTTCTTTTTCTTCTTTTTGGCTAGCTGCAGGATATTTTGGAGAGCAAACTTGTTTGCCAGAATCTCTAAAATCATAAAACTCACTTCAGGCACTTTTGGAGAGCAAACTTGTTCGTCCGAATCTCCAAAGTGCTAAAACACAGTTCAGGTACTTCTAGAGAGTAAACTCGTTTTAAAGGAATCTCCTAAGTCCCAACCTAAAAAAATAAAAAAAAGTAAACTTGTTTTCAGGAAGTCTCTGAAATCCTATAAAATCAGAACAAAGAGCAAATTTATTTGTATATTGAAGTCTATATCTCTAAACGTTCTATTCATAACAGAGAGCAAATTTATTTGCACATTAAAGTCTCTGTCTCTGGCTGTTCTTCCATTTAGATCTATTTTGAGAATAACAATCTCAAAGTAAGATCCGTATCAGATGGAGAACTTTCGTACAATCCTTCTCAATACAAGTTTTAACAAACTTGAGAAGATTGACGGGCATCACTACCAACATTTGGATGAGAAAAAGTTCTTTGTCAAATGGTTGAATGAGTGTCGAACCTAACTATCCAAGGAGATTGATGCACATATTAGATGACAAACGGATTTGTCGATAATGCATAGAAATTACAACTTGTTCTAGAGCAGGCGAGAAGTCTCTCAATGAGCATCTCAAGACCAAGGTAATATGCGCATGGCTCAATCATGCGCATAAGATCTATTCAGATTATGCATATGTATGCGCATGTGTCTGCTCAGATGATACGCATAGGTTTTATTCAGATCATGCGTATGTGTGCGCGTGGATTCTGCTCTACATGGCGCATGGGTTTTTCTCCAACTAAGAGTATGGCAGTGCATGGTGATCTCAACGTATGACTGCATATGCGCATGGTAGAGTCTACGCATGACTGCATATGTGCTATCAGTATATGTATGTAGGGTACTGCATATCATGGTGCATTAGTCCGCTTGGATGAGGCGCATGGGATAGCCTGGATGATGCGTATGGATTGGTGCGTAGTTTTTGCTCCAATATGTGCATGGTTCCTAGGGGTGAGTATTCGGTTTATTCGGTTCCAACCAAACCGAATAACCGAAAACCGAATTGGACCGAAACCGAATAAGCAAAACCAAAACCGAACTGAATTGGTCAACAACCGAACCGAACCTAACCGAATTAAATCAGTTCGATTTTCGGTTTATTCGGTTTTTGGGTTTATTTATGTTTTTTTGTTAATATATATAATAAATAAATATACCTAGATATATTTATTATATATACATATATATATATAGTTTTTGTTTATATATATATATATATATATATATATATATATATAATATATATATATATATATATATATATATAAAATATATAAATATAAACTAAATTTTCTTATTAGGTTTTCGGTTTTGGACCGAATCCGAAACCCAAAACCGAAACCGAACCGATTTTTTTTAAAACCGAACCGAATCTCTTATTCGGTTCGGTTCGGTTCGGTTTTCGGTTCAAAACCGAATAATGCTCACCCCTAATGGTTCCGACTGTATAAGCGTAAACATTCTCCAAGAATGTAATAACCCTACATGAAGATAGTTTATCTTGGTGGGGTTAGTTATGGCTGTGACTTGGAGGGTTATTTGAAGGAGAATTACAAAACCAAAATAGCGAGGTAAAGCTAAACATGGTTGTTTTGATTACTTGGTTGCTATATATGCATAGGTTGAGTAATCTATTGTGGTAGATGACTAGTAGGTGGACACTGGTGCATCTAGCCACACATACAAGGAGCTATTCACCTTGGACGAGCTGAGTTGTAATGATGGTCTCGATGGCAAACATATTGCTAGCAGAAGATCTGGGGATCGGGATCATAGTCTTGGACTTTCGGAAAGTCGCTAATACTGGTGAACGTGTAGCACATACCAGTTATTTCTAAGGACCTGATCCCTAGAAGTCTGTTGTTCGATATGGACTTGAAGATGGACATTCATGCTGGTAAGTTGTTGGATTCTTGGCCAAGAACATGCTTTGAAAAGATGTTCAGTATCAAGCGAATGTTCGGACTTCTACTGATGATGCAGTTTCTTAATTGAGTTGTGACGAATGGACTAAGACATGTGCTACGTAATAGCAGACTCAAGATGTCTAGTCTAAACCTTATATCTAGAATGTTGAGGTAAGGGGGTGGATGATTATGAATTATGTGCACGGGATAAAGATTGTCGGGAGGCTGCTCAGACGGTTATACTTGATGGAACTGGGGATTCCCAGGACCCTTCCTTTGGTGTGCGTATTGATCGATAGAAAGTTAAACAGATCTAATACGTGTTCTAACCCTTCATAGGTGGAAACTAGGGTTCACGAATTATACCTGCGACGGAAAGGAGACAAGTAATTCCTGGCAATCTCGAGCGGACGACCCCAAGATCTTCTGCACGTATTCCTTCCTCGAGTTGGACGTCGTGTGGCGACGATCTCCCAACCTTTTCTTATCCTTGGCAGCCCTCTCTTTTTCTCCTTACGTGAATCACGAATTTAGAAAAAGTTTCAAAATTCTGATCGGTAATATGGCGGCCAGAGAATAGAGGATATATATAGGCTACGGCAGGGACCATGAGGAGAAATTAGGGTTAGGCCTCCTAACGGATCTGGATATCCCGTGTTCAGCCCGAACACACAATCCAGGCCCATTAACAATAGCTCGGTCCACTAATGAGCTTTTGTTGCACTACCTCCCTAATCCCAAATTATGTTTGTGGACTCATTTTATTATATGCTCGTTTGACTCTCCATGTTAAGATATCGCATGTCCGTCGATCAAATTAAGTTACTGACAACTATATTGATTCGACATCTTTTATCCTTAAGTAGTACCGCTCAACATTATTTGTCATATCGGATATAATCCACCTGCAGGGTTTACATGACAATCCTTATGAGCTCCTTAAGGGGACATCATCAACCCTATGTATCGGGACATGGATTCTATTTATAATCAACAGCCCATCATACATATAATATTATTACCCAATTCATAGAGGTTGTCGATACATAATGAATCTCAGTCTTTTATGAGTCAAAATAATACACAATGTATATATATGTCCGTTATTATATCCGGGTTAAGAGCACAAGCATTCATAATAATAGAGGTGTTTGTTCTCTTATGTAGTCAGTACAAAGAGAACAACCTCAAGTGGTCCTGTTCAATACACACAAAGTGTACTAGTATAAACCTATAGTCAAGATAGACTAATACCAGATTACACTACAACCTTTTCAATAGATTGTCCAAGTCCATCTAGGTTGTGAACTATTTATATACTCCATAGGGAACTGATAATATGATCTTCTGTGTGACACCACACACCATATTATCTACAATATAGAATATCAGACATTTGTATTAACACTTGCAACAAATACAATATGCAAATATTTTCCCATATGATTCTCATTCAAAATTTAAGGAAATAAGGTTACTAAAAAAGTAATGCTTTTAATATATAACCCTAACAATCTCCCACTTATAATCAAAGCATTGCTTTTCAGTATACTGTTACAAATCTCCCACTTATACTTAAAGCCATGCTGCTACACATCTGACTCCCATTCCCTCAACATGACTATCAAAAGCCTTAGCTGGTAAGCTCTTTGTAAAGGGATCAGCTAGGTTGTCGGCTGATGCTATCTTGATCACAGTAACTTTTTATTTCTTTACGAAATCTCGTATCAGATGGTACTTGCGCTCAATGTGTTTGCCAGTCTTATGGGCTCGTGGTTCCTTCGAGTTTACAACTGTACCACTAGTATCACAATAAAGTGTAATAGACTTAGGCAAACTAGGTACCACATCCAAGTCCAACAGAAAGTTTCTGAGCCAAACTGCTTCTTTGGCTGCCTCAGAGGCTGCCACATACTCGACTTCTATGGTGGAATCAGTAATACATTTTTGCTTGATACTCCTCCACATAATGGCTCCACCTCCCAAAGTAAACACATAACCTGAGGTAGATTTCCTGGAATCCCTATCTGACTGAAAATATAAGTCTGTATACCCAAGGGAACTAAACTATCTGCCTGGTAAACTAGCATATACTCTTTAGTCCTTTTCAGGTACTTCAAAATATGCTTTACGGCAGTCCAGTGCTCTTGTCCTGGGTTAGACTGATATCTGCTGACCATGCCTACGGCAAAGCAGATGTCTTGTCTCGTACATAGCATTGCATACATTAAGCTTCCTACTGCTGAAGCATAAGGAACTGCCTTCATGTTCTCTATCTCTTTAGGTGTCCTCGGACACTGTTCCTTTGATAGAGCAATTCCATGTCTAAAAGGTAAGAAACCTTTCTTAGAAGTTTGCATAGTAAAACGAGTTAGTACAGTATCGATATAGGAAGCTTGGGATAAGCCCAACATCCTTTTTTTGCGATCTCGTAGAACTTTGATCCCAAGGATGTGACCTACTTCTCCCAAGTCCTTCATATCAAACTGTTTGGATAACTATATCCTTACATCAGATAACACCTTCACATTGTTTCCAATGAGCAAGATATCATCCATATAATGTACTAGGAACACCACTACGTTTTCGTCACACTTTCTGTATACACATGATTCATCCTGACATTGATCAAATCTATAGGATTTTATCACCTGATCAAAATATATGTTCCAAGATCTGGAAGCTTGCTTAAGTCCATAAATGGACTTCTTGAGCTTACAAACAAGATGCTCCTGGCCCTTTTCAATGAACCCGTCTGGTTGCTTCATATAGATATTTTCCTTAAGACTTCCATTAAGGAAAGCTGTCTTGACATCCATTTGCCAAATCTCATAATCGAGATGAGCTGCAATAGATAAAAGAATCTGGATAGACTTAAGCATGGCTACAGGAGAAAAGGTTTCCTCATAATCGATACCCTCTCTTTGAGTAAAACCTTTTGCTACAAGCCGAGCTTTAAAGGTTTCACCCTTACCGTCTGATCCTTTTTTTTTCTTATAGACCCACTTACATCCAATGGCTTTTACACCAACGGGTGGTTCTATAAGCTCCCAGACCTGATTAGAATCCATAGATTCTATTTCAGATATCATTGCTTTTTGCCAAGACTTTGCATCTTTATCTTGGAGTGCTTCATTGTAGGTATAGGGATCATAATCTTGTTCCTCAGGGACGAAGTCTGACGACTCTCCCAAGAACATATATCTATCAGGTTGTATCACAACCCTTCCACTACGACGAGGCACTATCGGTTGTGGTGTAACATTTGTGACACGTTGTGCAGTTATTTGTGGTTCATCCTCTTGTACTGTTGGTACTGAAGTACTTGGTGTCTCATGTCTCAGTTCTTCTAAAACAACTCTACTTATGGGTTTATGGTTCATCACATAGTCTTCCTCTAAGAATCGGGCATTGGTGATAACAATGACCTTCTGATCCTTAGGACTATAAAATAAACCTCCTTTCGTTCCTCTTGGATAGCCTACAAACAAGCGTACTTCTGTACGAGATTCCAAATTATCTGCTTTCCCATTCAGCACATGTGCTGGACTACCCCAAATACGAACATGTTTCAGACTAGGCTTACGCCCAATCCACAGCTCTGTGGGAGTAAGAGGTACTGACTTAGAAGAAACCAAATTCAAAATATAAGCTGCAGTCTCTAAGGCATATCCCCAAAACGAATCTGGCAAATCCGAATAACTCATCATTGATCTAACCATCTCCATAAGAGTTCTATTCCTTCTTTCGGCTACACCATTCTGCTGGGGCGTTCCAGGTGCAGTCAATTGGGATGCAATCCCAGCCTCTGATGAATAATCTCTAAACTCTCCAAAGAGGTACTCGCCACCACGATCTGATCGTAATAACTTGATATATTTTCTATGACGTTTCTCCGTTTCAGCCTTGTACTCTTTGAATTTCTCAAAGCACTCAGACTTACGGCGCATCAAATAAATGTATCCATACCTTGAATAATCGTCAATAAATGTGACAAAATATTCAAAGCCACATCTAGCCTGGATAGTCATGGGTCAACACAAATCAGAATGAACCAATTCCAACACATCTTTGGCCCTATACCCCTTTGCCGTAAAAGGCCTTTTGGTCATTTTACCTTCCTAGCAGGATTCACAAACTGGTAGTGCCTCCACTTCCAATGAACTCAAAGGTCTATCTTCAACCAGTCTTTGAATCCTTCTTAGGTTAATATGCCCTAATCGCAAGTGCCAAAGATATGTTTGGTTCATACAAGAAGGTTCTTTTCTCTTATTTAAGTTAGATGACATATTATTCATTTCCATAAGTTGCATTGTGGGCAAAATAGGATTAATGACATACAAATTATCAACCAATACACCAGAACAGATAACATGTTTATTCTTTCTAATAACAATATTGTCATTAAAATAAACTGAATATCCATCCTTAACTAACATAGAAACAGAAACTAAATTCCTTCTAAGTGAAGGTGCATAAAGACAATCTCTCAATGTCAAAGACTTATTTCTACCAAAAGATAAAGTAACATCTCCTAATGCAACGGCCGATACTTTTGTAGCATCACCCATGAACAAGCATATCTCTCCATCACTGAGCCGTCTGGTTTCCTGGAACCCCTGTAATGTATTATAGACATGATTAGTGGCTCCTGTATCTACACAGCAGGTGCCAGTAGATAACACCGCTAAACATGTTTCAACTACTAGTAAATGAGATATACCTTTTTTGTTCCCTTATTTGAGAAGTGGACAATCAGTCTTCCAATGTCCTGACCCTTTGCACTTGAAACATTTGCCTTTTAGCTTTTTTACCGCGCCTTGAGGTCCCATGCCCTTCTTTGCTGAGTTTGCCTGTTTCTGAATGTTATTCTTCTTCTTACCGCCTTTTGGCTTAGAAGTAGAAGCCTTTTCAGAAACAAAAACATGACCACTCTGCCTAAAGAGAGATTCAGCATCCTGTAGCTCTTTTGCAAGTTCTACCAAACTATACAACCTTTTGTTCATGTTGTAATTAAGGCAAAAATTGACAAAACTTTTAGACAGAGTCCCGAGAATGATATCGACCTGGGATTCCCCATCGATTTCAGCTCCAACGATCTCTATCTCATTCAGATGACCCATCATCTTGAGAACATGATCCCTTACTGGTGTACCCTCAGCCATTTTTGTATTCATCAAACATTTTATAGCAAACTGCCTAGCTGCTCTACTCTGATGTCTGAAGAGTTCCTTGAGGTTATACATCATGTCATAAGCAGTGGCCATGGCCTGATGCTGATATTGTAGTACATTTGACATAGATGCCAGAAGGTAACACCGCGCCATCTCATCTGCCTTTTTCCACTTCTTATAAGCCTCTTTGACCTCTTCATCAGAGTTAGCATCAGGATTAGGTGGGCATTCCTCAACAAGTACATATTTGTACTCCTCAGCAGTCAGAACAATATCCAAATTACGTTTCCAGTCAATATAATTAGGTCCAGTAAGTTTGTTTTCTTTAAGAATTACCATAAGTGGACTGAAAGAACCCATTTTTGAAATCCTGAGAATCACATAAATAAAATTAAGTAGGGCAAAAAAAACTTTTTGAATTAACTAAATATTGATTCCCTCAAAACAATAATAAGAAATTCACCAACACCATGAATTTAGCATGCCACGATAGTGTGGACGTATACAAATTCAACTTTGTTCAAGTAGGTTTTTCTTATTAATTTTACTATCATGTCAACATAACTTTATGATAAATAAATTAATATGCTGGTCTTGCTCTGGTCATACAAATAATAGCAGTGACTCCTGTAGGAGCGTAAAAAGCGCTTTATGGACTAAGTCAAAGAAATTGAGGACTCTATGCAAACAACTCTCTATATGAGCAATTTTACGCCAGGGCTATTTTATTGAATTTTACGCCAGGGCTATTTGCATTGGACTTTACGCAAGCCACTTTACGCTAAAGCAATTCATTGAATTTTACGCCTAAGGACAGGCTATCAGGCCGCATTTAATGCAGAAGATTTGATTTGACAGAATGATTTTTCTGACAGCAAGTAGCACAGAAGTCGAGAAGATCGAATTTTTTACCAAAACCCGATGCTCGTCGTATGGTGTGCAGAGAAGGCTATTTTACACTCAATAAAATTACTTTTTTTTACGCACTATAGTTATTCGAGTTTTTACGCTCAAAACTATTGTGGGCGTAAAGTCTATTTGGGCTAAGTTTTACGCTCAAGGCTATTTTAGCCACTTTACGTTGGGAAGCTTATTTTGGGCTGTTTTTACGCCAATTTGCCACTTTACGCCTGAGGCATATTTAAGGTCATTTTTATGCCCGATCCTTCCTGACTACTTTAAAACGTGGTTTGTCTACGTGGCTATCATGCCACACTTATTGAGAAATGTGTGTACGTGCTCCCTATTCTTGTTGAAATAATGGGACACGTGTCAATATGCGCAGAGGGTGACTTCCATCGTGGGTGACAGTTACCGGCACAAAGACAGGATTTTGTTGCTTTTTTACGCACAAAGGATAAAGTCTATAAATAGACTTATTTTTCATATAGACATGATCAAGGGATCAACAGAGAGAGATGAGAGAATACATAGAGATCAGAGCCCAGAGACTTTCTAAAGCATTCTTCTTCAACTTTTCTTCCAGAACAGAGTGAAGCAAAGCAGGAAAGCATTCGACCTCGCCATCAGTGCCCAAGTGCGTCGATACCTTTCTGGTGTCTTACTTCTTTCGGCTGTTCATCTTCCAGCAGTACTCTTCATCATCATCATATGGTCCGAGGAACAAAGTGATCGCCTTCAGATCAGACTTCCATAGCAATACTTTGCAGAAAATTTATACTTTCTGTACTTTTCTAGTTTTCTATCAAAAGCCAATTTTTAGGCATTTTGTTAAGTAAAACAAAATGGCGACTCTGCTGGGGACGACCTTCTCCTCTGACGAGAAGGCAATTACTTAATATGATGATGCGTTGGTCGGATCGACCAAGAAGACTCTGGTTGTGCACTTTGACCAGACTGCCTACGAAGAAATGCTCAGGACTGGGGTTAGTGCTCACTACTCCAATGTTCAGAAATTGCGGAAGGCGCGAAAAGTTTGGATTCCTAAGTCCAAACCATCCTCGGATCTTCCTGTTGTCTCTGAAGGCAAAGGCATCCTTCCTACTCCTGTTATGGAGACTCCCATCAGTGATGAGGCAGTCTCTACTTCAGCGATACTCCGCGGGCATAAAAACCAGGCTCCCGTTTGTAACGAGATAGCCTCAGTATTGCGCCCTGAGCATAAAAACCATCTCCCGTCGGTGACGAGGAAGATTTCCAAGTTTTACGCCAGCGCGTAAAAATGAGGTATTACGTCCAGCACGTAAAAACCAAAATTTACGCTCTGTGCATAAGAACAAGTCTCCGGTCTGTGACGTGGTAGACTCCAATGCTTTACGTTCTAAGCGTAAAAATAAGTCTCCCGTCTGTGACGTGGTAGACACACAAAATTTACGCTCCACGCGTAAAGGAAAATCTCTCGTCTGTGACGTGGCAGATACTCATGCTTTGCGCTCTACGCGTAAAGGTAAATCTCCTGTCTGTGACAGTGTAGATAAAGTTCACAATGATGTCTTTACATCTAAATTGAATTTACCTGCACGCAACCAGTGTAAAAACATTGTTGGTAAAACTTCGGTTCTTCACCAGCAACCTTCTTACACTGCTTTACGCAAGGTACCAAACCTACAAATTACGCGTAATGCTGATGGAGTTCTTTGTGCTAAAAATCCCAGGATTTACGTGCGCAACTCCAAGCGCGTAAAAATGTACAGCTTGGTTCTGCTAATGCAGCAAGTAATCTTCTTTATACACAAGGGACTAAACGACTTTCTGTCCCAAACATAATAAAAAAGACTGCTTCCTCTACTCCCTCTGATTTATGCGAGTTGCTTGTACAAAAGCATAAAGACAGAAAGTCTTCTGTGACACTCCCAAAGAAGATCACCATTGTGAGTGTCACCAGATGTAATTAAGTGTTGCTGTTCGACGTCTAAACGGTCGGTTTTTGATCGGTTAGGCTACAATGTTCAGCAATCAGTTGATGATCAAGAACAAGAGTTGTCATATGCCTCAGTTAATATGGCATCTCATACCAACAGAGGACGACGTCCAAGACGTAACTCGTCACAAACTCCTGGTCAACAACAGTTTAATCGACTTCTTGATAACTTCGAAGGAGTATATCAGAATACTCGATTGAGAAGTCAGAGACAGTTACAGACTTCTGACTCAGAAGCTGGGGGTACCCAGTCCTTAGAGTCTGAAATCGATAGCATTGATTCTTACTTCTACACCGATCCCTCTATATCTTCAAGGGAGGTTGAATCTTATGCTATTGGAGATGAACCGGAGACGTCATCTGCTAATACAGAACAACGTCTCTCTGCAGTTGAGCAGTCGCTGAAGGATATGCTTACTATGATACAAAGTATGCATCAAATAATAATGACTCAACAAGTTGCTCAACCTACAGTGGTAACTCCGGTGCAGGTAGCAGCACAAACTCAAGATAGTTAAGGGGTTGATATACCCTTGAATAATCAAAGTCAGGAGCCTGCTACTAATCAAAATTCTGTATCTCCAGATCCTATAATTCCAGAAGATGTACCACCTCCGGTGGGGGTTACGGTACATCCGACAATAATTCAATCAAATGTGCTTCCTCAAACAGTGAAGCTATTCAAGCAGTACGAGAATTAAAAGCACAGTTTGAAGTTCTGAAGCACAAAGATCAGCTCCAGAGGTTAGGGATTAAGCAACCTTATCCTCCTCACTGGAATGATGTGCCTTTTCCTCCAAAGTTCAAACCACAATCCATGGTATTATTTGATGGAAAGGCATCTCCCAGTCAATATATTAATTATTTTGATATTATGACTGTACATTTACAGAAGAATGATGCTCTTCTTACCCGAGTTTTTATCGGGTGTCTAACGGGTTCAGCCTACGACTGGTATCGTAGTTTACCCGACAATTGTATTTCGTCTTTTGACGAATTCAAAGAAATGTTTCTCTCCCGCTTATATGAAGGAGGTATGGACATGAACATGTCTTCCTTAATAGAAATCAAACAAAAGGAGAAGGAAGATACTCGGACGTTCATTGAACATTTCCGACAAGTAACTCTGAAGATGCCTCCAGGCATGCCAGATTCAGCACTGATTGATACGTGCAAGATGAATCTGCGACCATCTATTGCTGTCTTTACGGGTTCCCAATTCACAGATTGGGCCTCGTTTATCATAGCAGCAGTTTCAGCCGAGACTAATAGTAGATTGGCTCGGGAACACGGGATAATTTTGCTTCAAAAGACAAAGGAAAGAAAGGCTCTTCTGGTAATAATTCCGTTAATCGTAATGGGAAAGGAAAGGATACCCTTATGGTTAATCTTTCCAAAAACAAAACGACACCGAATAATCAGGAGTCTTCTAAGCCAAAAGAAGAATATTCTTTTGACGAGAGCGATATCCCAGGGATATTCTAATGTCTGGTAAACAGTGGCAAACTCCAGATTTCGGAGCCAAAAAGGCCTAATGAGGTGAATCTGACTGACAATCCCAAATATTGTATCTCTCACAGATACATCATCATCCTACTAAGGCTTGTTATATTCTGAAGAAGAAAATTCAGGAGCTGATAAATGCCAATGCCATCGCTTTAACTAATGATGAGCATACAGTCACAACCAATATGGTTTCTCTTCAATTTGGAGGTTTTCCTCCACAGCAAGTCCCAGATAGGATTGTCCCAGTTCCGAAGGCGACGATGAAAATTGTGAATATCCTACCTGCCAGAGAGAAAAATGAAGGATTATTGCCTCTCACATTAAAGAATGGTGAAATCATGTGGGTGCATCCTGACTTAGTACCTGAAATAGAGGATGAAGGTAAAACTTTAAAATCCAAGAAAGATAGAAAAGTTAAAACCTGCAACATGATTTCTCATGCTATTCCAGATCCTGATGAATTGAATCATCTTTGGAATGGCATTCCTTTGGAGGATAGGCTGAAAGGTTTGAACATATGTCCTCCAAGTTTGGCTCCTCCTACCAAACTCAAGCTTACTCATCAGCAATGGTTAGCGATGAATAGCGTCCCCTTATATAGGGCACAACAAGTCTTCGCTGCTTATAAGAAAGCTCCTACAGGGATCTTTCCTTCTATTCCGAGTATTCCTCCTTCTTCTATGGCTACAGAGATTTTTTTCCTCCTTCTTCGGAAGTCTCTATACCTTCTTTTTCTCCTGTGGTTACAGAGATCTCTGCTTCCTCTTCCTCTGTCCAACCATCCATTGAAAGTCCGCTACCTATTCACTTGTACAGTCAACAATCAGTCCATCTCATAAAAAGATGGGTTATGACTTTCAAAAGGCAGAGGGTTTGAACTATGACAAAGGAATACGACTTCCTTTACAGATTCAAAGTAAAAAATCTACTGTTGGGTTGGGTTCTGAGCTTCCTCTTAAAAGTCCTCGCAAGAAGAAGGCTAAGGGAAAGAAGACTAAATCCGACAATATGGTACTTCCTTCTCATGATTCTGAAGAATAAGCTTTGCTAGTACGAGATCTGGGAAAGAATACCACAAAGATTACGAGAGATCTTCCAAAGAAGAAGAGGATGTTGTAGAAACGATCCTAGTTCAACCATCTCCTGTTCTTGCTAAACCATCGGTGGTTGAGAAAGGGAAACAGAAAGCAGTACGCTTTGACGTTCCCTTGAAATCTACTTCAAATCAAGGGATGGTAATGAAGCCCTACAAATTCGATATCCTAGCCCAGGTAGCTAATACTCCGGCTAGACTTTCGATTTTTGAGCTGCTTTGCCTTTCAAAAGAAAGCCGCGAAACTCTGAGTGAGGCTTTGCTACAAGCAGACTCATGCTTAGCTCAACTCAAGAGTCCTGACCATACACCAGTGTCGTATCCACAATGTCATAGTGTGATGGAGGTAATTTCTAACATTACCTTCACACAAGATATGCTGTTGAAGCATAATAAACACGACAGGCCTTTATGCTACATTGGGTATATTGAATCCATTAAAATTGACAGGATTTATATTGACCCTGGGTCTTCTATTAGCATTATTCTTCAGAGTATGCTAAGACCTTTGAGGATTCTTACTAGTGATTTGATTTACACTAGTACCACAATAGTTGGTTTCAACTCTGGCAAGAGTAAACCACTGGGGAAAATTCGTTTAAAGATTCAGATTGGTGATCATCGAACTATGGCTACTTTTATGTTATCAACTCAGACGTATCCTACAATATCCTTCTTGGAAGGCCGTGGATACACGAGCATAATATTGTCCCTTCAACTCTCCACCAATGCTTCAAGTACGTATATTCACAAGGGGTTGTGAAGACTGAATTTGCTGCTATCAATCCCTTCAAGGGTGTTGAAGCCTATTTTTCTGACTCAAAACTCTACAAAAAATGTGAAGGAGATATCAGATATAGCTGAAGATCAATCATCTGTCGAAGATCAGTCTGTCAATGAAGATCCTCCGGAAGAGCAACCTTTGAAGATCAAAGTCAAAGGTCGAATCCAACCCCAACCTGTCAATATCAACCTCTGATGATCAAAGTCAAAGGAAGAACTCGAGCTTCATCTGAAGAATCAGTGAATATTCCTGCCAAGAATCAAGTTTAACCTCTTAGGATCAAAGTCAAGGGACGTACTTCTCGTACGAATGATCCAGAACCACCATTGATCATCAACCTTGGCAAGTCTACGCAGAAGACGATGATGGTCCATTAATGATAAATCCTAAGCGTAGTACTCAACTTGTAAATGATGTAAATATTGATCATTATGTACTTTTGATATCAATAAAGATTTCTTTTGGAGTATATGGCTGTCAAATTTGTTGAAAGAATATCTTTATCTTCAGATGATCAAAGTCATCAATATCAATGACATAAATACAGAGGAAACCTTGTACATTGATCATAAGGAAAATTCCTTCCTCATGTCGATGTTAGACCTTATGCTCAAAAGTTCCTAACATCTTCCCCTATCTTCTTCCTGTAATTGCTTCATCACAAGCTTGTGTAACTTTTAGACATCATGAAGAATCTTATTTCGTGATTCCGTCTGATAAGAAAAACAAGCACCAAATTATGTTTGGCCTGGCTAGAAACATCCCTGTTGTTCAGACAGATGATCTTCGAGATAAAGATAAAGGAAAATCCGAATTGACAATATAGTCAACAATCTCTCAAGATTATCCAGAAAATGGGATATGATTTGAAGACGATGCAAGGTCTCAATCAAGGCAAAGGAAGACGATTACCATTATATGGTGATCCGTTCTACCAGAAAACTCGTCATGGATTGGGATATAATCCGTCCCACATGTTTAATAACGATATACAAGAAGAATTTTTTCTAGTTCTTCACAATCCTCAGATTCGAAAGAAATCCATTTCATCGAATCTGATACATCCCACTCCTCATATGGAGGAGACTATTACGATGAATCTGAGTGTGTATTTTCAGTTAACATGGTTCAAACTGAAGATGAATTTGAGCCATTTGAAAATGACCCTTGGGCCCAACAGATGGACACTCAGTGAGCTTCGTTTTGAACAACGACAACCACCTACAGAGGATGAGATTGTTCAAATTGACGTTGGAGACGGAACTACGTCCAAACCAATATTCATCAGTAAGAACCTTTTTGAAGATGAAAAGAAAGAGTTAATACAATTGATTAAGGATTATATTGATATTTTTGCATGGAGTTATGAGGATATGCCGGGTCTAGATCCTAAAGTTGCTACTCATAAACTCAATATTCTTCCTAATGCCAAACCTGTGAAACAACACTAACGGCATTTTCGACCAGACATGATGGATGCAATCGAAGCAGAAGTCAAAAAGCTGATTACATGTGGCTTTGTTCATGAAGAACAACACCCAGACTGGGTTGCCAATATTGTTCCTGTTATGAACAAGAATAGAAAAGTCAGAGTTTGCATAGATTTTCGAGATCTTAATGCAGCTTGTCCAAAGGACGAATTTCCACTTCCGATTACCGATGTCATGATAGACAATACATGCGGTTTTGAACGCATGTCTTTCATGGACGGGTTCTCAGGATACAATCAGATTAAGATGCATCCAGAAGATGAAAAGCATATTGCTTTTTACACCTCTTAGAGTCTACTGCTATACGGTTATGCCATTTGGACTGAAAAATGCCGGTACTACGTATCAACGGGCCATGAGCAACATCTTTCAAGAACATCTACGGAAAACAGTTGAATGTTATGTAGATGATATTGCTGTCAAAAGTCGATCAAAAGATGATCACATTCAAGACTTGAAGACAGTATTTCAATTGATGCGTCAGAATCAACTGAAAATGAAACCTACTAAGTCTTTCTTAGGGGTTTTCAGTGGCAAGTTTTTGGGATTTGTCATCACTTCTCAGGGTATCCATGTTGATCCTGATAAAATCAAAGTAATTCTTGAAATGCGTCCTCCACGCAATCTAAAAGAACTCCGAGGCTTTCAAGGTCGCATCACTTATATCAGGAGACTTATATCCAATCTCTCTGGGAGATGTCAACCTTTCTCCCGTCTATTAAAGAAAGGTGTATCATTTGTTTGGAATAAAGCATGTCAGAAAGCTTTCAATGATCAAACAATACCTTACAAATCTACCTGTTCTGGTACCACCTAGTAGGAAGACCATTTTTGCCATATGTTCGAGCCTTGGATCATTCACTTGGTGCTCTTTTAGCACAGAAAAGTGATATGGGTTGAACAAGCAATTTATCATCTTAGCCGAATGATGGTCGGAGCTGAACACAGGTATACTCCTGTAGAAAAGGAATGTCTGGCTTTGGTTTTTGCTGTTCAAAAGACACGATTATGTGACAGGACAGACTATTCATGTTATTTCCAGAATAAATTCTATTCGGATATTGATGAGAAAACCAAACATTCTTAATTCCAGGTTAGCCACCTGGGTGATGTTGCTCACTCCTTACGATATGGTCTATGTGCTTCAAAAATCAGTGAAAGGTCAAGCATTAGCTGATTTCTTAGCAGCTCATCCTATACCTAAATCGAAGCTATAGAGACATTCCAGATGAAGTTGTGGATTGCAACATGACTTTAAAAGATGACATTTGGCAATTATACTTTGATGGAGCGTCACGAGTTGGACCTAAAGGCAATATCATCTCTGGGGTAGGAATTGTTTTAGTTTCTTCTGACAAAATGGTCATATACCGTGCTTATTCTTTCAATGAGCCATGCTCGAATAATGTGGCAGAATATAATGCTCTGCTCATTAGTCTCCAAGTAGCAAAACAATTGGACATCAAGTTCCTGGAAGCTTATGGAGATTCTTAACTGATTGTTAATCAAGTTAGAGGGACATATGAAGTCAAAAATCCTGACCTTATCCCTTATCATCAAGTGGTAATCGAATTAGTCCTCTCATTTAAAGGATTCTTCATTGAATTCGTACCATGTTCTCAGAATTTGGAAGCTGATGCTCTTGCTAGCTTAGCTGCAGATTTGGCTATTCCAATTCAAGACAAAATACCATTACTTTGTTGGATCGAGACTTATTCTGTGTTAAGAATAATCTGCATATTGAACAGAGTTATATTACAGAATCAAGTTCCGAACGGAGGGATTGGAGAAGTCCATTCATTGATTATACGGTTTATGGGATTTTACCTGAAGATCCAAAGAAGCTGCATCAATCAAGAGACGATCATTTTGATTTTATTATGTTTCGTCTCTACATATGTTATATCGTCGTTCATATGATGGACTTTTATGCGTTGTCTTTCTGAGAATGAAGCTAAGCAAATGCTTCGTGAAGCTCGTGATGGTGTCTGTGGTGCCCATCAACCGGTCCAAAATTACAAGACCGCATTCGAAGAATGGGGTATTATTGGCCATCTATGATAGCAATGCTGTGGATTATGCCAGAAGGTGTGAATCATGTCAAATTTATGCTGATTTTATTCATCAACCATCGGAGTTCTTACATCCTACAGCTTCTTGGCCCTTTGAAGCTTGGGGCATGGATATTATTGGTCCGATTAATCCTCCTTCTGTCAAGGGACATCGGTTTATACTGGCTATAACCGATTACTTTTCTAAATGGACGGAAGTAGTTCCCCTTGTTGAAGTAAAGACATCCAATGTGGTTAGTTTCATCAAACACCACGTCATTTATCGTTTTGGGATTCCCACGGATAATTCATGACAATGGACCACAATTTGCCAGTCAGGCATTTTATCAGTTCTGTGATAAGAATCGGATTCAAAATCTGGCTTCTACGGCTTATAATCCAGCTGCTAATGGTTTAGCCAAGCTTTTAACAAGACGATCATCAAACTTCTCAAAAAGTTTGTTTCTTCTAATAAACGTGATTGGAATGAGAAACTTGGAGAATGTTTATGGGCTTATCGAACGACAGTCCGAACTCCTACTGGTTTTACACTATTTTTACTGGTTTACGGATGTGAGGCGGTTCTTCCACTGGAAATCCAGATTCTGTCTCTTCGAATAGCCATTGCTAATGAGCTAACTACAGAGAACAATGATCGTTTACGACTACAAGAACTTGAAGGATTGGACGAGAAGCTCTTCAAGCACAACAGCATTGAGCTATATCAAGCCCGCATATCTCGAACTTTCAATCGTAAAGTTAAAGAGAGGGTATTCAAAGTCGGTGAGCTAGTTCTAGCTGTTCGAAGACCGATGGTGATGACTCATAAATGCAAAGGAAATTCCAAGCGAAATGGAAGGTCCTTATGTAATTGAGTCGGTATTCTCTAATGGTGCCTATAGGTTGTAAACCTAATGGAGATTTACTCATGATGCCGATCAATGGCAAATTTCTGAAGAAATATTATGTTTGAATTTCTTCCTTATTCCCTAGCTACCAATGTTTGGTTAAGCTTAGGAGAAATTTTAATCTTTTATCTTACCAGTTGATTAAAAAGTTGGATTTATTATTTATCATGTTCTCATGACCTCTGAATAAATATTAAGTCTGCTTATTTTTCCTATCTATCATGTCCATTTGGCCTCTAAGATATTAATCTATTTTTCTTTGAGTTGTTATGATCTGTCACGTCCATATTACCTCTGATAGTGTCGTGTACTCTAAATGGAAAAAAGAGATTTATTATCTATCATGTCCATATTACCTCTGGATAGATATATTCTATTGAGTTCAGAAAACTTGTCATGTCCATATTACCTCTGATAAGTGTTTTATATCTCATACCTATTGTTAAATTCAAAATAAATGATAGGATCACAAAACAAATATTTTATTCATTTCATGTGAACATTACAGAATGAATAAGATAAAAGATTACAAGAGCTCTTTCTAAGGTGGAGCAGAGATATCTTGAAGTAATTTCTGCAGTTCCAGGCGATACTTTCTGGGTAGCTTCAGCACGTCGAGCTTCGGAGTGCAAATATGAGAAAGTCCAGCAAGCTGACTATCAGCTTATCTTGGCATCATCAAGGTTCTGATAGTAGATTCAGCTCCATAGGCCTGTTCTTCCAAAATTGAGCTTTGAGTAAGGTGTTGATCCCGGGAAGATCATCTGCTCCCTTTCTGCTTTCAAGCGAGCCAGCTCAGCCTCAACTTCTTGAATTTTATCATTTTGTTGTGAATCTCCATATTTGAGGTGTCATAGGCTGCTCTATGGCCATCCAGCTCGGGCTTTATTCCAGCTAAAAAGCTTTCTCTTTGGCAACCTTTATACTATATTCATGGAGGGCTTCATTGAATCTCGTCTCCCGAGCGAGGTAGTCGGCAGATAAAGCTTCATACTCTTCTTGGATAGATTTTCAACAGTTTTACTTGACAGCTTAAGATATTCTCTGATGGGCTGTTCAAGTCCCTCCACGATTTTCTCTAATGCTGCTGCTCTCGCCGCATCATTAAACATGGCGACATTTCTGATGGTAAGAGCGATTGCCGCCTTCAAGCTCTCATAATTGAGGCCCTTATTCAGGACCATTTTAATTAGGGCCGCCAAAGTCTTGTAAAAGGTTTCAGTATGAATCTCAACTAAGAGATTCATTCTACACTTGAACTTGGCGTCGCGGCGATATCTACCAAGTCTCTTCTCTGAAGACTAGGAGCAGATGATGATGCTTTGATAGCAGGCGGAGAAGAAGCCATTGTTGTTACTGCTACCATAGCTAACTGGTTCCTAGGAGCTTCAGGAACATGGTCTTCAACAGTTGTTGCTCCAGCCGTCTCTGGAGCTGAAACTACTAGAGTTTCGGTGGCGGTGATAGGTGCGGATGGAATGATATTTGTGACAGCTGAATCAGATTTGGCATTGTCTCTTCAAAACCTGTACTAGATCAGTAGTAACAGCAGAGGCTGCTATTATACCTTCTCCAGTTTTGTTGATATTTGACTCTACTTTCATCACCTTCCTCAGCTATTGGTTCTGCAGGTTCTTCGAGTATCTCAGTTGTAGTAAATTCTTCTACAACTAGTGTTTATTAAAATCTTCTTCAGCAGTCATTTCATCTTCTACAGTAATTTCTACTGTATCTTTGCCCTCAGCAGGAAGATCTTCTAACCGAGCCTACTTCTGGCTCTTGTTCTTGAGTCTCCTCTTCGGGTTCTCGTAACACTTCTTCTTCAACATCTTCTTCTTCTGAAGAAGAAGCTTCCTCCTCAGATTCCTCATTTTCTTCATAATATCTTCTTAAGGAGGAGGCCACAAGCTTTGGAGTAATGTTGACACCTGCAAAAAATTCAACAAAATAAGTTAATATACAAAAGTCATAGTTTTATATGGATTTTGTATAAATTATATTTACCTGGAGTATGTATAGGACGTGTCAAGTACCCATCATAATCTCCAGTCCAATCTTCATCATCAAAGTGACAGCCGCTTCATCGGATGGAATAAACACCAAATCAATAGTTTGTACTGTGGCGACGTCTTCAACAACTTGTGCCTTTTGTGGCAAAGTTAAATGAAGCGATGAGCTGAGACATCCCGGGGATAAGACTACTGCTGTGTGGCTGGTTGAGATGCTGAAGATCCTTCTCCAGGATGAACTGAAGAAGATACAATATGATGCGGCTCATCCACTTGAGTGTCATTCTCAGGGGTATGGCTCTGGATCTGGAAGGTCTTTTAGTAATAGCCTTCTTTTCTTTTTGGTGACTTCTCTGGAAGACTTATAGCTGCACTCTGCTTTCGTTTTGGGTTTTTCCAATAACTATTGGTCCCGCTGCTATCTCTCCAGCTCCTGTAGGGATTACTTCCAGAAAATTATCTGTAACAGTAGTGTTATCGGGTATGTCAGGAGTTATTCTGATTGGTTCCTCGATGTTTCCCTCCTTGGGCCATCGAAGACTTCCTTGCATACTATAACCATGTGCGAAAGAGCGGATAGATGAGTAAAACGAGCATACGAGTGAAGTATACGTAGCTCGGTTGTACTGGTGGCAGTAGATATGTTGAATTTAGCACCAGTACATGCGGTGCTGAAGTATCTCCATGCTCTCGTGCCGTCAATCAACTTTTCGTAATGATAGAAGGTAGAAGGATTGCCAACGTGAAGCTGATCATATCCAAACTGGCGGGCGAACCTACTCGGTAGATAAGGCTCAAACGCACAGTTATCTTCGTTCCTGTACATCAGATGGGATGGTCTATATACGTTAGCCATTGGAAGACAGGTTTTGGCAATAAAGTTGTCCTCTCTCCTCTGTCTTCGAATTGCATGCCAAGCAGTCAGCTGGAACTGGCGGCCTTGTGCAGAAGAAATTCCAGCCATGAGAGTAATTCAATACGCTCGGGTGTCTGCCACTGTCGTGGCAGTCCATGTAGCCTTGCTGAATTTTTGGAGGAAGATATGTGCTTCATCTTCAGGGCCTGGTGGCAGCAAATTGCAATTGTGGTGTAATAACCATCCCATCAGATAGGTATACGGCAGCTCCACCCTTAGAAAATTGTCTCGGTGAGGAGCATTTTTAATCAACTCTTCACCAAAAGTCCGTAGTCCTGCATTTATTCGGCATACCATTGCCGACAGCAGGTTGATTCTGTTTTTGAACACCAAACGTACTGCTGGCCACAATACGTTTCGGTGGATCCTGTCTATGGTACTGATCCCCGGCACGACCCATCTTCGTAGCCATAGGGATAGAAGCCTGCCAGCAAGGCTTTCCTTGACATCTTCTGACTACATGCCTCAGGTAGCTTAAAGTCTCAGTCCCCGCAGGGATATCTCCAGTCTTGGTGATAGATATTGGTCTCGAGATTTCTGTAGACCATCAATTCCTGGATTACATCTGCTGGAATTATAGAGCAAGGGTTGATGGTTTGAGTCTTGTTTTCTCGGAACCTACCCTTCTCAGTCTTGGATACCTATTTTCATGGTAAAATAAATAGGTAGTCCATTTAGTTACATATGCCAAATGTGACCCAGTTTCATACAAACTGGTATAAATCAGATAATGGCACATGAGTTCTTCATAGACCTGCACCAATTCAGGGTTCTTCTCTCTTATTTCTAGTTCCCGATTGGAGGGAACATATTCTTCATAAGGGGCTTCGCCCATTGGCAGCTTCGATATAAATTGCATCTCATGTAGAGCAAGACCCATTTCACCGTGTGGAGTTGCAAAAGTTCCTGTTGAACTCATATACAATTCCAATAAAGCCAAAACAAGTTACTGTTCGGTGGTATGCCGTAACTTGTAGAGGCTACTGCTTCATATAGGCCGATAGCTTCTAGGTCTGTTTTAAAGTGCTTCATATCCACTGATTTGAATCCAGTTATTACTATAAGAGTCAGCCACCCTGTCAGCCTAGGGTTGGTCTGAGGATATAACGCAGCAGCTTTCATGAACTTATTGATAAATGGGAGTCTGTACTGGCTGGATCAGAGATGAGTCTTCACTTGGTGTGAACCCGGGCAATAGACCCGAGAACGGGATGACACCACCAATGGGAGTACTAATGTGGTATCCTATGTCACTAGCTCTCTCTCTCTTGAAAATAATCTTGCCCGGCCTTCCGTAGCTACTGGGAGTCAAATTCATAACATCTGACGAGGGTGAGTAGCATGGACAAAAGCAGATAGAGGGTAATCCCTATCCATGTCAGGAGATACATCGCCTTTCTCCAAGTTTAAACACCCAGGCCTCTTTTTAGGGTGAGTTTGCGATTTGAAGTCTATCGCATCCCCGAATAGAAAAGTTGGCTTCAAGAATTATTGGTCTTCTAGTGATACCAACACTTCTCCATTTATCATAGATAGCAGCATCCTGTCTCCTTGAGCAGCTATCAGTTGAGCTCTCCCTTCAGGGTATTCAGGGTTGGATTGAGGAAACTTTACATGTGATAAGTTTTCCAGATAGTTTGAGCCCACCATACCAGCTGGCGAGCCAAATTTTCTGCAAGAGGGTGAATTTGCAAGTCCACTGCCAAACGAAAAAAAAGAAAAGAAAATCAAGTTAGTAAAATCTAATTTGAAGTCTTTTTACGCAGATGATTTGGTTTGACTTTTACGCATAAAGACTCTGAGTATGCAATTTTACGCTTATTAAAGTTGATAAAAAAATTTTTTAAGTGTAAAAATATTCTTTTTACGCAAAAGACTGTTACTAGAAATTTTACGCTAGTACAACTAGAAGTGAGCGGATTTCCAATTTTAGGCCAGCACACATTAAATGTGAGCGTATTTTGAACTTTATGCTGGCACGTACAGACGTGAGCGTATTTTCAATTTTACGCTGCCATAAATAGATGTGAGCGTAAAATAATTTTTATGCTGACACATGTAGATGTGGGCGTATTTAAGTTTTACGCTGACACATGTAGATGTGGGCGTATTTCAAGTTTTATGCTGATACATGTAAATGTGGGCGTATTTCAAGTTTTATGCTGACACGATAAACGTGGGCATATTTTAGTCTTTTTACGCTAGCACGAACAACGTGGGCGTAGATTTCGGTTTTCGTTGGTTCTTCTTCTCCGACGAACTTATGACCGAAGTTCAACATTTTACCCCTCATTGCCGGAGCCACGGCGGGATTGCTTTGCTGGGATGCTGTTGATGACCAGATGGGATTTTGCGCGCAGTCAACCGAAGAGGAATCGTCGGCGGGCTTCTTGCCCTTGCTGCCAGTAACGGACGACTTCTTGGGGGCCATCGAATTGAATGCAAAAGTAAGAAAGGGGAAGAAGAGGATTCGAGAAAGATCGGGATTATGAAAGTAAAGAGAACGAGTAAAGTTTTCTCTCTCCCCGAAGAACCCTGTTATAGGGAATTTTTGAATCGATTCAAATTCCCTATTTTTATGCCAACTGTTGGATATCCCAATTTTTACGCATATGACCGTTGCGTATCCCGAACTTTACGCTGACTGGTAAACTTGATTTTACGCTTCTGTTCAAAGTATTTCAAATTTTGAAATATTTAAAAACTTTGAAGGGGGTCTTGTAGGAGCGTAAAAAGTGCTTTATGGACTAAGTCAAATAAATTGAGGACTCTATGCAAACAACTCTCTATATGAGCTATTTTACGCTAGGGCTATTTTATTGAATTTTACGCCAGGACTATTTGTATTGAACTTTACGCAAGCCACTTTACGCTAAAGCAATTTATTGAATTTTATGCCTAAGGACAGGCTATCAGGCCGCATTTAATGCAGAAGATTTGATTTGACAGAATGATTTTTCTGACAGCAAGCAGCACACAGAAGTCGAGAAGATCGGATTTTTACTAAAACCCGATGCTCGTCGTATGGTGTACAGAGAAGGCTATTTTACGCTCAATAAATTACTTCTTTTTATGCACTATAGTTATTCGAGCTTTTACACTCAAAACTATTGTGGGCGTAAAGTCTATTTCGGCTAAGTTTTATGCTCAAGGCTATTTTAGCCACTTTACACTGGGAAGTTTATTTTGGACTGTTTTTACGCCAATTTGCCACTTTACGCCTGAGGCATATTTAAGGTCATTTTTACGCCTGATCCTTCCTGACCACTTTAAAACGTGGTTGTCTACGTGGCTATCATGCCACACTTATTGAGAAACGTGTGTACGTACTCCCTATTCTTGTTGAAATAATGGGACACGTATCAATGTACGCAGAGGGTGACTTCCATCGTGAGTGACAGTTACCAGCGTAAAGACAAGATTTTGTTGCTTTTTTACGCATAAAGGATAAAGTCTATAAATAGACTTATTTTCACATAGACATGATCAAAGGATCAACAGAGAGAGAGAGGAGAGAATACATAGAGATCAGATCCTAGAGACATTGATTTTCCAGAGCATTCTTCTTCAACTTTTTTCCAGAACAGAGTGACGCAAGGCAGGAAAACATTCGACCTCGCCATCAGTGCCCAAGTGCGTCGATACCTTTCTAGTGACTTAGTTCTTCTGGCTGTTCATCTTCCAGCAGTACTCTTCATCATCATCATATGGTCCAAGGAACAAAGTGATCGCCTTCAGATTAGACTTCCATAGCAATACTTTCCAGAAAATTTGTACTTTCTGTACTTTTCTAGTTTTCTATCAAAAGCCAATTTTTAGGCATTTTGTTAAGTGAAACAACTCCGATGGGGAGGATACCATTATTTGTATCTAGTGTATACCATTACTTAATACTAAGTCTATTACCTTGTAATGAGTTCCTTCAGATGGAGAAGTGAACACATACTAGGTAACTTTCTACAATTATTCCTAAGGAAGTTTGTACTGGTGATCCATAATTACTCATCCGATATGGAGGAAAGCACTATAGCCAACACGCAAGTATAATTACATCACCTACAAACCAGTAATGGAGACCATAGGATTTAAACTAAATAAATATCTCTCCTCTTAGTTATTTAACAATGAGGGTTTTTCTACTAGTTGATATTATGTCCATGTTGTCCATTATTAATATAGGCTTGGTTTTTTAAAAAAACCACACAATAAAAACATGCATAATCAGAAAAGCAAAATGACAAAAATAAGAAAATATCCAACTATTATGGTCATCTTTGCTGCTCCGTCCTCAACTATACGAATCCAAAATCTGGCGCTGCACAGATCTATTCTGAGTTCGACCTGTCCGATCAGGTCGTGGGGTTCGGGACAGCCCCCGATTTTTTTTAAGGTTTTGGCTGTCGATTCCTTCATCGAAAATCATCTGTCTGCCTCTGGACTGCTTAAAACAAGCATCTCGTCCGACGTCAGAAACAGCCACCACCACCATCACGATTGATCAAAAATAATTAAAATTACATCAATCCTATACCTCCCGAAGGAGTTCACACATAATCTAGATTGCAAAATTAAAATAATATGCACGATCAATCCTCGTGATTTTAATTACATCCACAGCAACAACAACATCCACGACATGTCCGTAGTTTAAACAACACAATCAAAAACATGCATTGGACCATAATAGTTGGATCTAAGATGCCTGTAAAACCGAGTTAGAACAGATCTACATCTACCGACTATTACACAGCGCAGGTTTTTATTGGACAACATGGATGTATCAATCAATACGTAGATCCAAAGTGGCTCTGATACCAATTGATGGAACTGGGGATTCCCAGGACCCTTTCTTTGGTGTGCGTATTGATCGATAGAAAGTTAAACAGATCTAATACGTGTTCTAACCCTTCATAGGCGGAAACTAGGGTTCACGAATTATACCTGCGGTGGAAAGGAGATAAGTAATTCCTGGCAATCTCGAGCAGACGACCCCAAGATCTTCTGTACGTATTCCTTCCTCGGGTTGGATGTCATGTGGGCAACTATCTCCTAAACTTTTTTTCCTTGGCAGCCCTCTCTTTCTCTCCTTACGTGAATCACGAATTTGTAGAAAGTTTCAGATTTCTGATCGGTAATATGGCGGCCAGAGAATAAAGGATATATATATATATAGGCTACGGCAGGGACCATGAGGAGAAATTAGGGTTAGGCCTCCAAACGGATCTGGATATCCCGTGTTCAGCCCGAACACACAATCAAGGCCCATTAACAATAGCTCGGTCCACTAATGAGCTATTGTTGCACTACCTCCCAAATCCCAAATTATGTTGTGGGCTCCTTTTATTATATGATCGTTTGACTCCCCATGTTAAGATATCGTATGTCCGTCGATCAAATTAAGTTACTGACAACTATATTGATTCGACATCTTTTATCCTTAAGTAGTACCGCTCAACTTTATTTGTCATATCGGATATAATCCACCTGCAGGGTTTACATGACAATCCTTATGAGCTCCTTAAGGGACATCATCAACCCAATGTATCGGGACATAGATTCTATTTATAATCAACAGCCCATCATACATACAATATTATTACCCAATTCATAGAGGTTGTCGATCCATAATGAATCTCACTCTTTTATGAGTCAAAATAATGCACACTGCATATACATGTTCGTTATTATATCCGGGTTAAGAGCACAAGCATCCATATAACAGAGGTGTTTGTTCTCTTATGTAGTCAGTACAAAGAGAACAACCTCAAGTGGTCATGTTCAATACACACAAATGTACTAGTGTAAACCTATAGTCAAGATAGACTAATACCAGATTACACTACAACCTTTCCAATAGACTGTCCAAGTCCATCTGGGTTATGAACTATTTATATACTCCATAGGGAACTGATAATATGATCTTCTGTGTGACACCTGTAATACCCATATCTCGTATTACGTATTTGGAATATGTGTACATATTTTGACCCGTATTGCATGTTTTCCTGCTTGATTTATTTTGGTATTTCATTGATTGGTTCATCTTGGTTCGGTTCGGCTTGTTGGCTTGGTTCAATTTTGTTGGAAAACCACTCCCACTTACCACCACCCTCTTCATTAAATATTCTACCACACATTTCTCTCTCCATTAACTTCCTTTTCTCCACCATTACTTCTCCACCAACCTAGAGAGTGGGAAAGCTTAGGCAAGTGCATCTTGCTTCATGGAGGAACCCCATTTTTATTGTTCCATTATCTTCCTCATGTGTTTCTAACCCACTTTAGTACTTAGCATTTTCATTTCTGTAGTTAAATTCTTGTAGATCTAGTTTTATGGTATTTTCGATTTCCATGAATTTGATCTATCAAACTTGCATATTTTACTAGTTGACGGTTCCATGTTGTAGAGAATTTCATTCTGCCCCATTTTGACCTATAGAAGCTCGGATTTGGACTCTGGATGATGGAATTATGGAGCTTGGAAGCATGGCTTCATGGTGTTCTTTTTCTCGAAAATTGGAGGGAAGAACAGTACTTGACCGCATGACTATTTCATGCGGGAAGTGTTCTTCCCTGCCGCATGGACAAGTCAGCCTCATAGGGCTATTCCTAAATGAGCCGTATGGCTTTATATGGAAGTGTATTATTTAATCTCCTTTATAATTGTTGGCCACACCTTAGCATTTAATGCATGTATATGGGAACAAGGTTGTATCAGCACATGGGAGCAAGACTTAGGCTTAGCATTTAATGCTTGGCCACGTTAGCATGGCTTAGCATTTAATGCTTGCGTCACTTAGCTGCAGTTGCAAGCTTGCTTGGGGTTATTTAATAATATTGGCCGCATATGAGATTCCTGGCCGCATGGCCATAATACTTTTGGCCACGTAGGCCAATCCATTCTTGGCCCCATATGTATGAGTATTTAATGCATTTGTAGTTGGCCGCATGGGCTGACCTATCCTGGCCGCATATGGCAGAGCAAGCTTAGCCACGTTATAATGTATGTATACAAGCAAGCTTGCATGATTATAATCTTTTGCATGGCCTTATATAAATATTCCATGCATGCAAGTATTAACAAATACTTGGCCGCATGGCCTACAAATTCTTGGCCGCATGTCATTTTGTTGCATGCATTAAATGACCACTTGATGCATGTATTAAAATCACTTTGGCCGCATGCTCATATTTATGAGCCTCATATGGCTTAGGCCATGAATCATTTAATGCATGCAAGCTTCATTTGCATTTGCTTATATTATTAATAAGCACATGCATGCATTAAGCTTTGCATGTTTGTTTAGTAATTACATTAAGCTTTTGCATGCATTAAAATAATGCATGCTCACGTAGGCAAGTTTTTGCAAGACTTTGTATAATACATGGCCTATTTAATGCATCATGCATGCATTTAGTACTTAATTCATAAGTCTTTGTATAATGCATGGTCTATTTAATGCATCCTGCATGCATTTAGTACTTAATTCATTAGTCTTTGTATAATGCATGGCCTATTTAATGCATTTGTAAGCTTCAAGCTGGTAGCATGTACAACGCACATGGAATCAAGTTGAGCCGCATAAGAGAACTCATGGCCGGCCGTTTAGCAATTAATGACAAGTTGCATGCATTAGCTAATTAGTTGGCCACATGGCCTATTTATTATTCTTGGCCACAGGGCATACTTGCGTTAATTGTGGGTCCCACTATCTTTTGTCTTATTTGTCTTTACAATTATATTATGATTGATAGTGACTTGCTGGCCGTATATTGCCTAAATTTTCCTGAGCCGCATGAGTCCAGCCCTTGCCCATGCTAATATTTAATTACCACTTGTATGCTTGTGCCATTAATTTAATATGTTTCCTGACACGATGGTGACCCGTTGTGGTGCACTTTGACATGACATGACATGATAGTAACCCGCCGTGGTGCACTCCTAACAACTAGACTTGATATGATAGACTTGACATGATAATTCTTGATAGTGGCCCGCCGTGGCGCACTCTTGACAAGTAAACCTGACATGATATATTTCTCGAAATGCTGTTGCGATGGCTAACATGACACGACAAGATTGAATGGCCTGGACACCGTGGACGATTTTGCTTGTACAAATAAACCAGTATTGTCTTGCATCATGTCTAGGATGGGGACCCCTGAGTACCACGTTCAGGGGTACCTACTGTAAATGGCTAAGGCTAATAACTAGAATAATACAGTAGTTTATGAAGAGACTTTCCCAGTTACCTGTTGCCCCTTTGATCCCGGCCTTATATATATACATGGGACTTGGAGCTATTTGTCATGATGAGCACATTTCCAGCCTGCCGTCGAGTGGGGCACCTCTTTAGGACACATGTATCTCACTACAGTGTGTCTGCTATACATTTTTTTTGCTGGTGTCACTCAGGTAGCAGCAGGCGGGTAACTGGACTTGGAAATCTCTTTGCATCTTGCTAGTAACTAGGCCTGTGATAACCCTAGTTAGTTAAAGTATCAAGCCGTACTCTTTGCTTGGCCGTGATTGTTGGATGAGGAATAATCAGTCCAGTCTTGTCTTGATCCTGTACAAGATTATTACATGTCCTGATTTCTTATTTTTCTTGCCGATAAATGGTGGGAGAAGCCAAGTTCTGTTCAGACGAAGGGTTACAACCCTGATCCTTGTTTGGTTTACGGGTTGTAACCTGGTTATCTGAATAGTCCCGTGGTTATCTGATCGTATATCACCTGTCATGCTTTTCTTTAATTACTGTCTTTTATTATGAAATTATATTCTTGTGCTAATTGCTGGTTTTAGTTCCTAAGTGAAGCCTCCTTTCTGGGGTCTGATCCAGCTGGTTTTGTATGGCCAGATACCAGCAGCACAAGAGGATCTACCGGTTTTCCAGCCAGAAGGTGACCACTAGACGGAACCCTGGCAACGAGTGGGTTTTTTTGACTCTTCCACTCTATTGTAAAAATATTCTTTTGAGGCATTTAGCCGACGAGCACGTGTTTAGCTCGATTGTACCTTTATTATTGTCTGCCTACGGGCTGTAACATGATTGGCAAATCCTAGGGTTGATCATGTATTGACTAAAATTTCTGCTAGTCCTCACATTTTGTAACGACTAGCTTCATGATCAGCTGAATATGTAATGTTTGGGACGCCTTACTATTGTATATTTGGTGATCTTACATCTTGTAACATTTATTTGCTTGCTTGTGATTGAGACACTAGGCTTGTTCATGACCATAAGAGACTGATGGATTGTAGTTAAACCCTCATATATCTAGACAACCGTAACCGTATAGTGAGGTGGATTCCATTTTATTATACGTAGCTGGCTATGTCTGCCCCCGCTCTCTAGTGTTCTGGTTCTGGGGCGTGACAACACCACACACTATATTATCTACAATATAGAATATCAGACATTTGCATTAACACTTATAACAAATACAATATGCAAACATTTTTCCATATGATTCTCATTCAAAATTTAAGGAAATAAGGTTACTAAAAAAGTAATGCTTTTAGTATATAACCCTAACAATACTAACGTACAGATCTTCAAGAGTTGGCACACTCAAAAATCTATGATTTTATCAATTCTCCATAGAAAGCGGATTGAAGTGTATTAATACCTTCATAGACAATTTCTCGATGGACTTGTATCGGAAGATGGAGCATTCGAGAAGTTCAGGGACTTCAGGGGCGAAGCTGAACGTCTAGCCAGTTGACAACTCAAGTGGCTCAGAAGTGATTGAGACGGAGAGTATCATTTTCTTGGATTTGTTTTGTTTTGCAATGAACATAGAATTGGCTATGAAATGACTGCTCAGTAGTCTCGTTATATACTCAGGATTGATTAAGTTGGAGAGTATCGCTTTCTTAGATTCACATGGCTCTGCTATGAACATGGAATTAGCTACGAAATGACTGCTCCATAGTATCTCTAGTCCAATGGAGTTTCAGAGAGGAAGATAAGTACGCTATCAGAGATGATAATATCTTTATTACGGGGTTACGGACCCAGAACCACTGTTAATATGTGTCTCTATAATCCTACGTTTTATGCTATTAGTTTAAAGAGAAATCTACCAAGCATCTAGATTTTGATTCAAGGGAGGACCACTGATCGGAAGAATATCAGGAACAGTGGGCAACCCTTTAGGACATTGCGGGGTTATGGACCCATAACCGATGTTGTCTATTGTTGTTCTTTATATAGAACAAAATCATGTAAGAGGATGGCTTGGAAGCCTTAATGAGTTCTCGAGTATTTGGAATGTCCCACGTACTTTACAGGAAGCACGGAAAGAACAGCACTACAAAAGAGCACAGTACTCCATGCTACAGTAGGGTGACACCACAGGAGGTACGAGGTAAAGAACCTCGGCTTCGGGCCAAGTCACAGCGACGTAGCATCGCACATAGGCAAGTGGGCCTAATGCTGTAGAACGAAGAGTGGTAGACATCACTACAAAGAGGCTGGGCCTCATGCTACAGTGGTGTGACACCACATGAATTACCTAGAAAGGGCAAAGCATCGGCTTCGCGAGCTATGTCACGGCGGCGTAACACCGCAAGGAAGCGAAAGGCTTCATGCAAGGTAGTTTGGCACTACAAAGAGGGTGTGCCTCATTGTAAATCCTCGAACCAAATATTTTTTCAAATATTATTTTGTAACTATTTTATTAGTTATTTGCTAGAAAAGGAGCTTATTTCAAAAACCTAATTTATAGGGGTATTTGCATAAAATCTTATTTAAATCTTTCAATATGAATTCAAATCAGATTCTCCCTATCCTTTACTGTCGATCGAAAGGTAGGTTATCCTACATATACCGATGGCCAGTTGATACACAAGTCCGAGATCTATATGCCACTTATGACTCGTGGCACACATGTGTCAAGGCCAATGAATGCAGCACAAACAAATGTGATCTCTTACTCATAGGTCAAATGTGTGTAGAAATAAAAATAACGAAAAACATAACTAACACTAATTTGCATCTAAATAGGATTAGAAGAATAGTTTTATATTACAGAAATTAAATAATAATAAATAATATGCATGTATATAATGAGCTAAAAGTAAATAAACAAAAATATGGCAAGGTGTCTTGCCTGGGATATTGGTAAGCAAAGTAAATCAATGGTCCGGCTCCAACTCTAGTCTAATGATCACGAACCCCCCCTCTCTAAAACATACATGAACTAAATCAACTATAATTCTAAAACAACACATCTACTGTGGGACCGATGGCACCTCTAAAGAGGGTGAATAGAGTGTAGCAGAAGTAATATTCCCAATAAAAATTAATGCAGGTAAAGGCAAGTAAAAAACAGATAAATAAATACAATAATATAAAGCAGTAACTAATAGTGAGATAGAAGCAATACGTAGACACCGAGATTTTATCTTGGTTTCCCTTTGAAAGGACTAGTCCAAGCTCGAGTACTATTGCTCGATGTTAAATTCACTATTTAAAATAGTAGTTACACCGCGTGCTTTACTCCGAAGGACACGTCGACTTTTTACAACATCGTGTTTTTATCCGAAGTCCACGAACAAACTTCAAACTAACTGAATAGCTTTTATACATCAAGCTTGTACAACTTGAACACTTTTAATCGGAACACATTGGCACATAGAAGAATGGGAGTTATTTTGGAAATGTGAAGATTGAAAGCTCTTTGTAATAGGAAGGCTTAGAATGATATAGAAGATAAAGAATGAGATGATTGAATAAAATAAAAAAAAACTCTTCTCCGTTTATAGGTATTTTTGAACCATAGTTAGGGCAAAACTCGGTTAGGGTAACGTTCAAATTTTTGAACGTTTGGGATCCAAAAGAATAGGTATTCATTCTGACCAGAAGAAATTTAGGGAGACCGAGTTCGGTCCGAGTTCGGGGGGGACTCGCACCGAGTTCGGCTAGTATGTTTTCAGAGAGTTTTTGGGTTCAGAATGTTTTTTGGGTATTAGTTTGGTTTGGTATGATGGGTTTTGTTTGAGTGATGATGTTCATCTAAATGCCAGTGATATCCGACTCACAAAATAACCTAGACTCAAGAGAAGAACAAATACAGAATAAATTGACAAAATCTTGCTTGACAAGAATAGCTGTGGTCTTCTATAGTCTTCGTACTTTACGTATCAGATTCGAAGTTTTATGTCAATTATCGAAATCAGGTTGATCATTACTGCATGGGCCAACAATCTTCCCTATTTTGAAAATTTGATAAAACTGTAATTGATACTTAACAGATGTTCAGCTAATACGAAAGTAGCTTGGTACAGTGGTATAGTAGCATCGGTACATTAGCTTGCTACCCTACAATAAATGACCAAGTCCTCAGAACATTTGAAATCTAGCAAAAATTTCTCAAACCAAGTTTTCAGAGCAACACGAATTCTCCCCTGTTTGTCATATAATCAAAATGACATAAAATTTTAAGTACTCGGCAAAGTGGAAATAGTAATGCATAAACTACAAAGGCTGTGAAATCAAATAACTAGAAAAGTCATAATAGAGTGCTAAAATAGTACGAAACTATCACAAAATACTAAATGTCGCAAAATGCTTTGAAGAAGCATCTATTACTAATACACGAAAATAAAAAACATCTAGAAAATAGAATAAAGTAGTGACATTGTATCACTAGATATCATCCTCTAATCATCATCCTCATCATCATCAACATCAACTGTCCGAGAAGGGTTCCCGGACTCAGCAGAACGATGGGGATCATAACGAGCAGCCGCAGGATCAAAGTAGCGCTGAGCCTCCGGATCATCAATACGATAACCAATCACCGAGGGATCACGAACCAAGAGAATGGGGCCTCCAGGGTTGTGAGCAAAACTATATTTGAATTTCTCATAGTGTTGGTCATGGCCTGGAACTACAGAGTAGTCCAAAATCCATAGACCTGAACTAATCCATAACCAACACCTAGAAAGACTTAAGGGTGACACCTGTAGAAGGATGGGAATGATGGTGACTAGCAAATGGGTCAATAGCAGGAGGAGGAGGCCTGTACGGCTGGAATAAGAGCTACTCGATGATGCATATGAAGATAAGTAGGTGAATCATCTCGACGACAGCCATCTAAGGCGATATCAAAGTACTCAAAGATATACGGTAGATACATCACGTATAGAAGGTTCCGCGATTTCTTGCGACATTGTCCTATAGCGGAAATGATCATCTTCAATAAGCTAAAAAAAGTCTCAGAGTGGAGATGATAAATAGCAGAGAGTTCAAGGTAAGTGATTTCATCGGTGGATATTTGTTTAGGAATGACAACAGAAAATACCATCTAATACAAATCATAGAAATAATCTTTCATATGTTTTGGTCGAAGGCGACCTTTGGGATAGGGACTGGGTTCACAAAACGAGTCACGAAATGAATCTAAAGTCATATGAGCCAAAAATTAAACTTTTGTGATGTCCACCAGTGCTTGCCTTTCATTGGGAATATGAAGCATAAGAGCTAAATCATCAGCATCAAATTCAATTTCTATCCCACCTACTAGACTGAACAGTATCGTTTGTGACCATGAGATTGCAATAGAACAACGAATTGCATTAATATAAATTGGATAACTTGACTGTGCTAATTCTTTAAAACCAAGGTGTTGAAATACCGATAAATAATCAGGAAACAAGTTAAAATTGATCGGTATTCTCGGACAAATTGTCCGTTCGACAAAATCGACAAAACATTCATTTGAAGCATTGATTGAGACAAATATGAATTCATCAAAGTTGTCACCATCCGGCATAGATGGACTAAAAAGTGAGAAAGAAACTTCCTCTTGAATATTAGAAGAAGAAGCTTCCCCAACTTTTTGTTTCTTTTTGGAAGCTTGAGAAAACTTTAGTACCATTAAATATAAAGTAGAAAAGAGATATATACCAAAACTGAGCAAAGAATATGGAAGAAAACCCTAAAATTACCCTGAATCCAAGTTTCTAGACTTTGGGAGGCTTGGAGGAAGTAGAATAGGGTTTCTAGGGTTATGGTTTCAGTGTGGAGCTACTGTTGTAATTGGAAAGAAGATGATGTGGTAGGGTTTTTAAAAGGAGTCCCGAACTGTCCAGCTTTTGTTCTGGAAATAGCCTACCCGAGTTTGGTCCAAGTTTGCATAGAGCTCGGTGCCTTGATACCCTGAACAGAGATGGACAATTTTTGATACAGTATTTAACATGTATACAAATTAGTAATTTAAAATATTGGTGTTGAGGAAAAATAATTTATATTAATTAACCGAAATACAAAAATGTATCAAATATTTCGGGTTAGCTGTAGGGGTCGGATCCTAGCTAGCGGTAGTCCAAAGACACTTGGCCCCGTGTCGCTTAGGCTTTTACACCTTTTTGTCAGAAGGGCCCTTTCAACTTATAACCAAATATTCTTTACTATTTTATGAATTTAGGTCAAGTAATATAATTATAAAACTTCAACGTCCAAAATTCCCAATTCTCTTCGTATAAAGTCAAAATGATCGTCTGCTAGGGGTTTAGTGAAGATGTCAACAACTAATTGGCGTTGTGTCCACATATTCTAGAAAAATATCACCTTGTAAAACATAATCTCTAATAAAATAATATCTTATCTCTATATGCTTAGTACGAGAGTGACAAATACGATTCTTTATGAGATTTATAGAACCAGTATAGTAAATAGAGATATGGTTGTAAGATAACTGATAATCTTTCAAGTTTTGCTTCATCTACAAAATTTGGGCACAACAACATCATGCGACTATATATTCATCATCGGTTGTTGATAATGCAATAGAGTTTTACTTTTAAGAAAATCAGGAGACTAAGAATTTTCCTAAAAAATGGCATGTGTCACTGGTACTTTTACGATCGACCTTGCATCCAGTAAAATTCATGTCTAAATAACCGATTAGGTCAAACGAATCAGTTTTTGGTTACCATAGACCTGTTGTTAAAGTACTTTTAAGGCATTATGGATATGCTTAAAGATGCTCACATGTAATTTCTTAGGACAAGCCTGATATCTTGTACATAGGCATACTGAAAACATAATGTCTGGACGACTAGCAGTTAAATAAGGTAAACTACCAATCATACCTTTGTACTTACGCACTTCAGTTGGTTTACCACTTTCATCCATATCAAGTTTTGTAGATGTTGCCATAGGAATTCTGATTGGTTTGACATTGTCCATATCAAACTTCTTCAGCATCTTTATTATATTTGGTTTGACAGATGAAAATCCTTTATGAATTTTGTTTTATTTGTAGCCCAAGAAAGAAGGTCAATTATTCCATCACGCTCATTTCAAATTCATACTGCATACACTCGACAAACTCTTTACAAAGCATCTCATTTGTTGATCTAAAGATAATATCATCTACATAGATCTGCACTAATAAATATTATTATCAATAGATTTTATAAAAATAGTAGAGTCAACATTTCCTTTTGAAAAACCGTGTTCAAGTAAGAAGGAACTAAGGCACTCATACCATACACGAGGTGCTTGTTTGAGTCTGTAGAGAGCCTTATGAAGCTTGAATACGTGATTTGGTCTTTTAAATCTTCAAAGCCAGGAGGTTGTTTAACAAAAACTTTGTCTTTTATAAAACCATTTTAAAAATACTTTTGACATCCATTTGAAAGAGTTTAAAACCATGAAAACTAGCAAAAGCACATAACATTCGAATGGATTCTAGTATAGCAACTGGAGCATATGTCTCATTGTTGTCAATGTCTTATTCTTGATTATAGCCTTGAGCTACTAGACGTGCTTTGTTGCGTGTGACCATACCATTTCTTCTAATTTATTTCAGAAAACTCATTTAGTACCAATGACCGGGTGATCACTAGGACTGGGAACAAGTTCCCATACTTGATTCTATTTAAATTGGTTAAGTTTCTCTTTTGCAGAAATTCAAAATTCATCATCAAAAGCTTCTCCAATATTTTTGGGTTCTATCTTAGAAATAAAAGCTACATTAGCAATGATATCTCTAGTGCTGGAACAAGTACTTACACCTTTAGATACATCATCTATTACCAGTTCTTCTGGATGGTTTATGGTAAATTGTAATCCCTTTGGCAGACTTTTCAGGTATGTGGTTGGTGTATCTTCGGGTATTTTGCTTGAGGGAATTCTATTATCTTCATTATCACTGTCGTTGGCACGTTGACTGTTCAGCTCGTCGAAAGTAACATTTATTGATTCATCAACTACTAGTGATCTTTTGTTGAATACTCTGATTCATTCTTCAACTTTCTTATCAAATTTGCATAAACTGTCATTAGTGCTTAAAATAAAGCACATGCATCTAAATACTTTGAAGTAGCTGATATTAGGAGTTCTATGAAACCATAATTCATAGGGAGTCTTTTTCAAAATTGGTCTAATAAGAACTCTATTTAATACATTGTATGTTGTATAAACAGCTTCTGCCCAAAAATATTTTGGAAGATTGTGTTGGTTAAGTATAACTCTGACCATATCGCCAAAAGTTCTATTCTTTCTCTCCATAATGCCATTCTGTTGAGGAGTTCTGGGGTAAGAGAATTCATGAGATAAATTAAAATCATGATTATCAAGTTCTCCACCATGATCACTTCGAATATGAGTAATCACGAATTCTTTCTCATTTTGAACCTTTATACAAAAAGAAACAACTCAGAAAAGCCTCATTTTATTTAAGAAAATAAACCCAAGTATATCTTGAATAGTCATCAACTATTACGAAAGCATATAACTTACCACCAAGACTGGTGACTCTGCTTGGCCGAGGTCTAGAGGTAATTACAGCATATAACTTACCAATTTCTTTGTGGACAATCTTACAATAGTGTCCATGTTCGCATGTCCAAGACGCATGTGCCATATCCAGCATTCGTCTTGAGATGTGTATAAATCTTTCCTGTATTGTTATTATTCTCTGATAGATATAAAACATATATATTGTCCTCTCTTAATCCTTCAAAAGTGATTATTCCAGAAGTTTTATCATAAATAAAGTATTTATCTTTAATAAAATTAATTCCATAACCATGATCAGTTAATTGACTTAGACTCAGAAGGTTATGTTT
>JANAVB010036679.1:0-18302 GCA_029216955.1 Iris pallida | reverse complement strand
AAAAACTATTAAATAGTGAAAAGGTTGGTTTATTATAAGTTTTAAGAAACTAAAAAAAAAAAACTTGTACCCCACCCTTCAACCTTTTGTATGTATCCGGCTAGTCCCTTTGTTGACATATCTAAGGAAATTTTCATTCATAGCAAACATTCTATAGAAAATTGCAACGAAAGCACAAACTTCCAAATTATTTCAAAAAAAGCATAAGAATGCCTCTTTGAAAGACGTTCTGCAATAAAAAAATGTTTTACCATAAAACAATTATTCCACTCTTAAGGGAGAGAATTTGTCAACTTATTCATCATATTATGTTTCTTTTTTTATTTTATTTTTGAAGATTATGCTTATGTTCTCTCCATGTTTTTTTTCTAATAGAAAATTCCATGTAAAAGGATAAAATTCTCTCAAATTAAGTAGAACATAAATTTTTTAGAATATTTACAAATAGAGGGATGGAACGCCATTGCCAATGCGTCCCACCAAAAAATGGAGAACGTCATTGCTAATGACACATAAAAAAATGAACAATGGTGCGCTCCAAATTAATTTGGTGTGGGGTGTCATTGCCAATGGCATCACATTCAATTATTTTTAGGAGTTGCGTTTTCCAAATTAATTTGAGTTGCAGTTTCCTGACAGAGCTATAGATCATTGTAATATGCGTGGATTAGTAGAAAATTTTATCAAATTTGTAAGTCTTTATTTATCATTTGAGTGGGGAACCACAACGTCTTAATTAGGAAACTGCAACTTCTAAAAGAAAAATGAATGGGGGCGGCATTGGCAATGGCATCCCGCCCCAAATTAATTTGGGACTCAATTGGCAATGGGGTCAAACCTCCATTCCAATATTTCTTGGGACGCCATTAAGAATGATGTTTTCAAATTAGCTAAGTAGCTTTTGAACTTTTATAACAAGCTAATGTTTCCTATGCCACATTAGCTAGCTCATGTTAGCAAGCTAATGTTTAGAAAGAAAAAAAAGTGAGCAAGCTTAGTTTTGAACTCTTTATTTTGTGGCAAACAAACAAGTTAGCTAAACGTTAGCTAACTAATGTTAGCATGATAATGTAATTATGTTTAAAACGCCCATAGGATAGGCGTTTTTACTTTTATTTTCTTTAGATTCCTCTCTTTCTCCTTACGCGACCTCTTTCCACCATCTTTCCGTGATTTCCCTAGATTTTTTCGTGATTTTTCTAGATTTTTGTGCTGAACGTTGGCGTGGCCAAAGAAAAACGCCTTTTGATAAGACGTTTTCTCCCTGAAAAAAGCCCTTCTAAAGTGCGTTTCATGTATATTTGATTTTTTTATTTTTTGTAGGAATGGTAGGCGATCGTTAAGTTTGACGGCAAACTATTTTTTTTAAGGAAAATGTCTTTCAAATAGACGTTTACATATATTTTTTTTATTGCAAAACGTCCTTCCAATGGACGTTCTTGTGCTATTTTTTGAATATTTAAAAATTTTGTGCTTTGTTCGCAATTTCTTATAAATTTTATGCTCTGTACGAAAATTTTCGACATGTCTATTCCTTACTCCCTTCATCCACCTATTTTATTTCATATATAAGTTTTTTTTTAAATAAACTGAAATGTCCTTAACCCTTCTTTTCCTAACTTAATGCCCCCCTCCACTCATTAAGTGTGCGGCACAAATCCTCTCCCTCTCTCTCTTCTAAATTTTCTTCTTCTTCTTTTTCCGTCCAACTACTAATGATGCTACTTTTATCTTTCTTTCAATTACTTCTTCTTACTTCTGCCTCTAACCTGTTGTAACGTTCCTGAATTTCTACATGTATTTTAAAATTAAAAATCTTAATAAAACGATTAAAATATCTACAGTGGCATAATTTGATTAGTGTGTATGAAAGGGATTATCTTTCTTTTTTTTTTTTGAAAATGCCCTGAATTTTATTAGGAAGTACCAGGAATAGTGTGACATCCCTCGTACTTATGAATATCATCAACAATGCTTTGGACAGTACAAACAGGAGGATGAGAGAAGGAAGAGTTTAAGGAGTTCTCAAGAGCATAAGAAGCAAGATCATGGGCCGCTTGATTCCCCGATCTTCTGATGAACTGGATTACAATATCCTTCGTATTCAATAGCTCAGCTGAAATGGTGTCGAAAAGATCCTCCAAGCGCCAGGGGTGATGTGTTTTTCTCCCCTTAAGATCCTAACAGAGGTAAGGGAATCAAATTCAATGATGAAGGCATGGATATTCATCTGATTAGCAAGTTCCTTGGCCAGTAATATTCATTGAAGCATAGCATGAGCCTTTGCTTCCAGGCTGATCTCCAGATAGTTGACAGAGCTGGCAAACCAAGACGAGGCTCTGACAAAATCTCCATTGTGATCTCTGGCTATCGCCCCAGCAGCACAGGAAGCCGACGACGTAGAACCGTCGACATTAATCTTGATGGTCCCCTGAGACGGAGGCTCCATCGAGATTTATCAAACAATTCTTCTTTCATCTTATTGATCTCTGTTAGTCTATGATCAGGCCCATCAGTGAAATTGTGAAAATGCTCATATGCAAGCCTCACAATCGATGACGGGTTAGGAGTCGTGCGATTGATGATGCAGCAGCATCGAGACTTCCAAATAGCCCAGAGAATGCATGAACCCATAATGAATATCTCAGTAGAACTCTGATCCAGGATCCAGTGCTGTAGAAGATAATCAATCTTCCAATGCTTCTCGATCCGTAAGCCGAGATTACTGATAAACCACGCTTCTTTAGACACTTGACAGTGTAGGAAAAGATGATCCTTGTCTTCATCCCACGTTGCACAGAAGGGACAAGTTCGATTAGCAGTGGCAATACGCCTGTTGATGGCCGTGTTCAGCGGAAGAGCATCGTTACTGAGTCGCCATATAAATACCCGGATGCGAGGTGATATGTTCTTAATTTTCTAAAGTCGGCTCCAGAATGTGCATTCCGAAGTGCTATGAGAGCCACTCGGTTGCTGTAGACGAATCGATTCATATAAGGATTTCGTAGAAAAAAAACCCATTCCTAGAATAAGTCCAGATAAGACTATCTGGTTCTCTTCTCTCACTGAGCCTGATAGCCAGGATGGTGTTTGCCTCCATCTTTGGGAATAATGAGTGAATAATATCAGTGTTCCAAGTTTTAATTTGAGGGTTCATCAGATCGCAGACCATCTTAGGCCTATTTGACGGTATGGAGATCCCCAGAGGATGAAATCCAGGCAGTGTAGGGATCCAAGGATCGTCAAGAATGTCAACCCAACCTTCATTAATTTTCCAGCATATCTTGCCTGCCATTTTATTGCGGATATCCAGGAGGGCTTGCCAAGTAGGTGAATCCCTAGCCGACTTATGAGCATTCCAAACCGATTTTCCTTGAAGATATATGCCCTTAAGGAGGCGAACCCAGAGCATATCAGGCTTTGTTAGAAAGCGCCAGAGAAGCTTTCCGATCAAAGCTTCATTAACCCATTCAGGCTTACGAAATCCTAATCCGCCCAATCTTTTAGGAAGTAAGAATTTATCCCAAGCTAGGAAGTGCATTTTCCTTTCATTTGAACTGTGTCCCTACCAAAAATTTCGTTGAATTTTTTAGAACTCCCTAGTAATGGACGTAGGGATCATGTAGGCCGCCATATAGTAGATTGGAATTGAGCTAAGGGTGGAATGAATAAGAGTGTTGCGACCTGCATGGGATAATACCTTCTGCTTCCAACCTTGAAGATGAGAACTACATTTAGCAAGAAGATGCTGATAAGTATCTCTCCGACACTTGGATTTTAATAGAGGATGCCCCAAATATCGGTCATCACTGCCCATGTTGGTCAGGTTCATAGAAGCTGCAAGTGTGGTTTGATCCCCATGGCCGACACCCTTGCTAAAGTGGATGCAAGATTTCGAAAAGTTGATGCGCTGGCGTGACCAATCCGCGAACTTCTGAATAGTTGTTTTAAAACAATCCAGAGAATGAGTTGAAGCATTGCCGAAAATAAAAATGTCATCTGCGAAGAATAGATGAGAAATCGAGGGTGATATCTATTAATGCGGATACCATTGAATAAATCGTCTCGTTCTAGGCAATATAGTAATCTAGATAGCACTTCCGTGCAGATGATGAAGAGATAGGGCGAGAGGGGGCAACCTTGTCTGATGCCTCTTTTGGGTTTAATGAACCCTTCAACCGAACCATTAACAAGCACCGAGAAAGAAACCGATGAGATACATTCCATAATCAGCTTGTTTGTGTGTCCCTGAATGCCCACTCCATGAAGAACTGTTTTGATGAAACTCCATGATACCCGATCATACGCCTTGGACATATCAATATTGAGTGCAAACAGCTTCTTCCTACTCCTGGGTGACTTTATGGCATGTAACACTTCCTGCACAATGAGGATGTTATCAATAATTTGTCTACCTGGGATGAATGCATTCTGGAATGGCGATATAAGAGTATCCATATGTGACAGGAGACGAATGGTGAGGATCTTAGCAATAATTTTGTAGACGACATTGCATAGAGAGAGGGGACGAAAATCACTCGGAGAAGCAGCCACAGCAGTCTTGGGAATGAGGGCTATGTTTGTAAGGTTGATCGTTTGAGGAAAGCTAGTCGATTTAAAGACCGATTGGATCATCGTCACTGTGTCATCCTTCAAGAGCTGCCAGCTTTTTTGAAAAAGGATGCAAGGAGACCATCAGGTCCTAGTGCAGAGAGCGATTTTATAGATTTAATGACTGTCTCAATCTCCCCCAATTCAGGAATTGCACCCAAAGCAGCGTTATCTTCAGGTGACAGAGGTTGTTGAGATATGGTGAAACTAGGATCTACTGGCTGTGATTCATCCTCATTGAAAAGCTTCCGGAAGTGTTCGACCGATCTGTTGGAGATTGCTTCATGAACATTAGTCCACGAGCCATCCTCTAGCTGGAGACTTTGTATAGAGTTCTTCATTTTTCGTGCAGAGGCACGAAGGTGGAAGTATTTAGTGTTTCTATCCCCATCCCGGATCCAATTACACTTAGCTCTTTATTTCCAGTAAGAGTCCTCAAGGTGGAGAAGATCATTCAGCTCTTGAACTAGAGAACGTCGATGGCAATGCTCGGATTCGGATTCATACTCTGGATGTCTAGCAATTTATTTTTGAGGGTGGAAATCCGGAGTTTGATATTACCAAAGTTACTTTTGCCCCAAATGATGAGTTGCTGGAGTGTATGAAAGGGATTATCAAGATGAAGTTTCTATACCTTTTAATATGTTAACTAAACAACACAGAGCTTGAAAATAAACTCATTCTAGCCTTAAAACTCTATTAAATTGTTCTCATAATTTTCTAGAATTATTATACATTTTAGAAAATTTTATGGTAATTAAAACTCAAAAAACGTTAAGGAATCTGTATCTGCACACATGAATCTGTATCATAATTAAATGGTTCCCATAATTTGACTGTTGATCCAAACAAGTTTTAATCCAAGCCATTAGACTGACCACCTATGAACCCACTGCACACATGAATCTGTACCTGGCCGAACTCCCCTCTCATCATCATATGTGTGTGTGTGTCATAAGTCTTTCACTGCATCAATTTGTTAGACCTGCAAAACTGTCATTATCATGCATCATAACTACATGACGATTACGATGATCCTTCCAGTACAGGTTGCGAGTCCCACTGAAGGTCCTATAATCCATGTGCGCGTACGTCAGTATAGAAAATAATAGTTGGTGTAATTTTATTGATGGACTACTTCACTACTTATAGGGAGTCTAGCTCCTCTACATACTACAAATTCCGATGTGGGACTAAAAGTCCCTTATTGATTCTCAACACTCCCCCTCAAGATGGACGATAGATATTGATCATCCCCATCTTATTACATAGCTTCGACAGACTTAATGAACTAAGACCCTTAGTCAGACAGTCTGTTACTTGTTCTTCTGAGCGGACATGGCCAATCTTCAGTATCCCTTGCTCCAGCTTCTCCTTGATAAAGAATCGATCGATTTTGATGTGCTTCATTCTGTCGTGCTGAACCGGATTATTCGCTATACTTATTGCGGCTTGACTATCGCTCAGAAGATGCAACAGTGTCCCCTTATCCAACTTCAACTCTGTCAGCAGTGCTTTCACCCATAGTAGTTCTGACACCCCTAGAGCCATTGCTCTGTATTCTGCTTCAGCTGTCGACCGTCCTACCACTGACTGTTTCTTGCTTCTCTATGAAACCAGGTTTCCTCCTACAAAAACACAGTACCCCGTGGTAGACATTCTATCGCCTATGCAGCTTGCCCAGTCTGCATCACAGTATTCCTTAATATCTGTGCATCCATTCTTCTTGAACCACAGTCCTTTTTCCGGCATCCCTTTCAGATATCTTAGGATCTGAAATACTGCATCCATATGACCCGTTCTTGGATCATGCATATAGCGGCTTACAACGCTTACTGCAAATGAGATATCAGGACGAGTATGCCCTAGATAAATCAGTCTGCCTACTAGCCTTTGATACCTTTCACGATCAACAGGCTCTTCTGCTTCTTCTCCCATCTTGCACTTCTGGTCAATTGGAGTGACTGCTGCTCGGCATTCCAGCATCCCTGTCTCCTTCAGTAGATCTAGTACATATTTCTTTTGTGAGAGAACAATTCCTTGTTCACCATCACACACCTCGATACCTAAAAAGTATCTCATCTGTCCTAAGTCCTTCACCTCAAACTCCTTAGCGAGTTTCGACTTCAGCTTAGTGATCTCATCAGCATCATCACCTGTGATCACTATATCATCCACATATACAGCAAGTATAGTTATGTGGCCTCTTGCATGCTGGAGGAAGATCGTGTGATCTGTATTTGTCTGATGGTACCCCATGCCAGTGACAGCCTTTCTGAATCTGTCAAACCAGGCTCGAGGAGATTGCTTCAGCCCGTACAGCGACTTCTTCAGTTTGCACACTTTTTCATGTGACGTTCCTTCACCTGAATCTGACACAGAGTAGCACCCTGGAGGAGTCTCCATGTATACTTTTTCTTGTAGGTCTCCATGAAGAAATGCATTCTTTACATCTAACTGGTGTAGCTTTCACCCATAGTTTGCTGCAATGGAGACCAGCATTCTTACGGTACTCATCTTCGCTACTTGGGCAAAAGTCTTATCATAGTCGATACCATATGTCTGGGTATAGCCTTTTGCAACCAGTCTCGCCTTGTATCGTTCAACTTTTCCTTCTGGTGTCTCCTTCACTGTGTAAACCCATTTGCATTCCACAACTTTCTTCCCTTCAGGTAATGGCACCAGCTCCCATATCTTATTTTTCTCTAGTGCCCCAAGTTCTTCCATCATTGCAGATTTCCATCTTGGGTCCTTCTTTGCTTCCTGCCAATTCTTAGGTAAAGAAGTGGAGTCTAACGAAGTGAGGAAGGCTTGATAAGTCGGAGAGATATTAGAATAAGACAAGTAGTTGGCGATATCATGTTCATAATCTCCATAACGAATAGGAGCCTTTCCCGCATTAATGCGAGAAGACCTCCTTAAGGGAGCAATGGGAGGTGGGGAAAGCATACCATCCGAGTCGGAAAGACCCGCTTCCGAATCCGAGTGATCCGGTACGGGAGTAACATCTTCAGGAGTTGGGGCAGGAGTAGACGAGGGACTTGGCACATTTGGCACAGGGCACGGCACAGTACTGGACCTCTGCTGTCGTCTTCTGTACACTTAGAGCTCTTTTCCCTTGTCTGCTTCTCCCCCTGCGTAATATATGTATCGTCTTCTTCATCCTCCATACCGGTATTACTGATGCTTTCTCCTCTTTCCTTCCAATTTGTAACAACAGGACAAGGTACCGATCCGATGACCACGCTTGGACGTATTATCTCCCCCTCACGGCTAACACCCGCTGTGTTAGGTGTGTTTCCAAACGCGGAGCCCTCATCTGAACCATAATATGGTTCCACCTCTCTGAATGTAACGTCCATGCTTACAAACAGCTTCCATTCCACCGGGCTCCAGCATACATACCCCTTCTGTGTCCCGGTGTACCCAACAAAGAAACACTTAACTGCTCTAGGATCCAGCTTACCAACTCCAGGGTCTGTTATCATGGACAAAGCATACACATCCAAATACTTTCGGAGGAACGGTGTATGCAGTTGTCCCCGTGAGCATTTTCAACGGCGTCTTCCAGTCCAGCAATTAAGAGGGCATCATGTTGATGAGATAAGAGGCTGTCAAGACAGCCTGCCCCCACAAGTATTTAGGCACATTCATAGCTAGCATCATCGTCCGAGCTACTTCCAGCAGGTGCCTGTTCTTTCGTTCTGCAACACCATTTTGAGCCGGTGTATATGTACAAGAGATTTGATGTAGTATGCCATGAGAGGATAAATATGCAGCAAACCTCGAATGGGTATATTCCGTCCCATTATCCGACCGAAAACACTTAACACGAGCATTATATTGTGTCTTTACGCGTTGATGGAAGCTCTGAAATGCTTCAAAAATGTCACTTTTATTCTTCAGTAGGTAGACCCACGTTACGCGGGTAGAGCAGTCAATAAAAGTGACAAACCATCTATAACCGTTAACACCGGTTGTAGGACAAGGACCCCACACATCTAAATGAATCATATCAAAAGCAGCAGTGCATCGATGCCCAGAACTCACATAGGAGCTTCTGGTATGTTTTCCCAACTCCCAAGCATCACAAACTAACAACTCTTTATTCGTTTTTTGATATAAGGATGGAAACATGCGACTAATAACAGAAAAGGAAGAAAGTCCTACACGCTGATGGTGTAGGAGTAGCTCGGCTTCGACACTTCGACTTCGGACTTCTAGTTGTGTGTCTGCAACCAATGATGCCAGTGCTCTGTCCAGGCCGTTCCTGTCCAAGTACCATAGACCCTTATGCCATGTGCCAGTGCTCAGTCGTCTCCCCGTTCCCTTCTCCTGAAAGATTACCTTAGGAATATCAAAGGAAACAGTACAGTTTAGATCAAGGATAATGGCGCTAATGGATATAAGATTGACAGGAAAGGAAGGAGCATGTAAGACATTAGATAGAGTGATGGAAGGAGTGCAATTAATAGTGCCTTTACCCATAACAGGCCTGGAGGTACCATCAGCAGTCTGAATAGGTTAGAGTATTCCTGGAACTCACCTCGGGATCCCGTGACATGGCGGGATGCCCCAGAGTCCATAATCCAGACTGGCCGAGAGACAGATGCAAGAGCATGCGGAGGTATACCGTCACTGGTTTGGGAAAAGTAAGTGCAGTAATCTCCTGAGGTGGACGGCACCTCAGAATTGACTTGTCGGTCACCAGAACCAATCTTTGAGCCCCGCAGTTTCTCAAGAACTTCTCTCTCAAATGGAGTTATGTCCGCCAGCTGATTGTCCCGGCCTTCATCCGCCAGATTTGCAGTATTGCCTCCAGAGTAAGTGTCCCTTCCACCAGTGTAGCTGCCTCGACCACCTCGTCGTCCACCCCGACCACGGCCCCGACCACGCGAGGAACTCCATGCTGGTTTTGGGCAAAAGCGGATGTAATGTCCTGTGTTACCACAGTTGTGGCAAACGTCTCCCGCAGAAGGAGGCTGGTTGAAAGCAGCAAGAGCAGATGTGGCAACTCCGACTTGCTCCCCCTGGAAGATGCCCCTGGTAGGCATCAGCTTCAACCGTGCTTCTTCTTGTGCCATGGCAGCTATGGCATCCTCTAAGGTCGGCAGCTTCGGTTGCGCAAGAAGTACATTCCTCCGTTGCTCAAATACAGGGTTGAGCCCCTTCAAAAACTTCATCATCCGTTGCCGCGAGATATAATCCAGAAATTTCTGGAAATATTTTGCGAAGGACGGTTCAACCTGAGCATCCTCCATTCCAAGAGGATCATAATGGTCAAGATCAGACCAGTACTTCTTCAACAAGGCGGCGTACTCAGATATGGTACGATCGTCTTGGACTACCCGCTCGAGTTCATCCTGCAGTTGGAAGACTCGCATTGGGTTACCTGAACCGGAGTACATATCTTTCAATGTTCTCTAGATATCAGCAGCTCCCTCCATTGCTTCAACATTACCCGACACTTGATCGGTTAAAGAGGCCGTCAACCAACCAGCCACGACATTGTTGACAATCTCCCATACAGCAAACTCCTTCGAGGAGTGATCGACCGGGGCCTTGGTGTGGCCATCTACATAGCCAACTAAGCCACGTCCCTTCAGCGTCCGCATCGCCTGCCGCGACCATTTTAAGTAGTTGGTCATGCCTTCCAACTTCGTCTCCAGTTTTTCCAACTTCCCTATTCTATACGGTGACGGATCCACATCAGTATGGGTCACGCGTGAGGTTGCCTCCGGTAATCTCTTGGTCAGGAGATCCTCGACCAGGGCCTTCATCTCTTCTACTGTCAACTTCCCATAGATGGAATCCATGGTTTTTGCAACTGTAATCAGTGAGATTTGGTTGTTTCCTGAGTCATCGTCGTTTGCTTCGTCTTCGTCTTAGTCAGCAATCTGCTATGAATCCTGATCTCAGGTAGCGTCTTCGTCAACTTTATATTCTGACAGTTGAGATAGAGATCAGGGGGGAAACAACAAACTAGCTTCCTCACTGATATGTTGGAGTGCATGCGACCAACTAGAACCGTGTCATTATAACGTGTTCGGACAGCCCAAACTTAGTTGTCCCTCCTTGCATGGCGAAGTATGCAGCACGCCGCAACAGAAATCCTAGAAGGATTCTGAGTGTACGAAAATCTAAAGAGATTTCGTAACAGAAGAAAGACAAAAATCTAGAGAGATTTCGTATGCGTAGCAGTAGGTCTTCTAAGAGAAGATACCGAGTCTCGAAGGCAACAACAGTAGAGCTTCTAAAAAGAAGGTATTGATTCTCGAAGGCAACTGTAGTAGATCTTCTAAAAAGAAGGTACTGATTTTTATTTTTATTTTTTTCTTTTTTTTTCTTTTTTTTTTGGCGGCTAGGGTTAGGGTTAGGGTTTTTATGGGGCTGCTAGGGCTAGGGTTAGGGTTTCCATGTCGAGAGTGGGAGAGGGATGTAGGGGGGTACTGCTCCGGGAGGGGGGGTCGGGCAGGGGGGTTGCTCCGGGGGGGGTCGGGGGGGGGGTTTCGGGGGGCTGCTCCGGGGGGGGGTCGGGAGGGGGGGTTAGGGGGGCTGCTGCTCCGGGGGGGTCGGGGGGCTGCTCCAGGGGGGTGGGGTTCGGAAGGGGGGGTTGGGGGGGCAGCTGCTCCGTGGGGGGGTCGGGAGGGGGGGTTGGGGGGGCTGCTGCTCCGGGGGGGGAGAGAGTTAAAAAAAAAATTGTGGAGAGAGAGAGAGAGAGAGAGTTATGGCTTTGATACCATGTAGAAAATAATAGTTGGTATAATTTTATTGATGGGCTACTTCACTACTTATAGGGAGTCTAGCTCCTCTACATACTACAAATTCCGATGTGTGACTAAAAGTCCCTTATTGATTCTCAACAGTCAGCACCAGTTATCCATGTTCCTTTTAGGATGAATCGGTTTCCTAGCCGCGGATATCGTTCGATGAACTAAACCTTATGCACAAATTATCCATGACCATGCGTGCATATCCAACTAATTACCTATAAAAATATAACATGTATGATAATATAAATTTAGAATAAACTATGCAGCACATTCTCATTTGTATTCTATATCCCTTGCCATCACTCATAATTCCATACTCCTCAATCCAGGATTACCACAACTAGCGACTCAATGGTCCCAAAATATCACTTGGCGACCCAAAGTTCCAAAAATGATCAATCTCCATAGAACAACATGTTTAATGACAGTTCAGTCTCTACTATATGATTTCCATTGTTCAACGATCAATTCATTTATTCATCAACGCTTACTTATAAACTGACATAAGCTCAATCATACACATACTCTCTTTTATCTTCATTTTTTTATTGTTATTGACCATCATATCGGTAGAGTTAGGGAGGAAGAATATTTCTTTTATTAAGGAGTGTTGATAGAGGAAAAGATAATCAAAACCACTCACCATTTAAGGAATTATCTTTCCGCCCCAATCATATAGATTTCTGAATGATTCCTCCGCATGAATCCAAGTTCAACTAGGTCATCCAAAACAAGGCAGTGTAACGCCACAGCAAGGTGTGGGACATTACATACGTAAGTATGATTATTTCCAGTTGTCCGTCTTAGATGAATTATTATGATATTTAAGTATGACTTATAAATTAGCTAGTCTTAGTGGTTAGGTGGATAATTCAATATTGAGCTCTAGGAATCAATGGATGACCTTAAAATGAGTTACCTAGGTAAATTGCGATAAGGATGAAACAGAATATATTGGAAGGCAAGCTATGAATTGATTTGGTTCTTTAAAATTTTGATTGATTGTTTGCGGTTGAAATAACAAAATTGTACTCATGAACTAATTACTTGACTCACTTTCTTATTATTGGATTGTCTTAGTTGATTATACCCAAGTGAGAGTGGTGTATAAATTTTCTCAACAAGTTGGATTATGATTTAGAATCGTTCTCATGGTAATTGATTGATAGTGGTGTTACCTCAAAGAAACTTAACATGGTTTTGATTGATCTCCTATGAGAGGACACTGTTTTGTGCATAAGTTGGAATACTTTGGTTAGTGAGAAGTAGCAATCAAACATCTGCTTTAACTGTATCGTTGCAAAAATTTGGTTGAAAAGATTTGGTTCTACCTAATGGAATATAGTAAACTTTTTGAGGGTTCAAGATTTTGTATTATTGGACGAAAGTTAACGAATGAGATGGATATATGATTCTATATGTTGACAAGCTAGCTATGAATTGAGATAGACCCTTGGAAACTAATTGATGGCGATTTTATATTTTGGCTAAAAATATTTGAGATGGTGGGTGTAGTATTTTGAGTAGACCAGGCTTGGCTGAATAGCAGATCTTTTGTGTTGGTGGGACTTTTGTCATTGAAAGAAAATTAACATTCGTTGGTTGGATCATGATATGGTTGGAACTAACTTTGATTGTCGATGGATTCTTTAGAATTTTGAAGCGAGACTGAAATTAAACGATAACAGAGATTTGGATCATATTTGAAAGAGTGCAATGATTTATGTGTAGTAAGTGATTCAGATTTTGGTTAGTTGTCATTGGATGATCGAATTTGGTTGGTTCAATGGTAATATTTGAGATAGTTGGATTCTTTCACAACTGAGCATTAATGTGTAATTGGGAGTTTTAGAAATTTAGGCTGCATGAGAGAGAGAGAAACTGCATGCTAGTTTGTGATTTTTTTTTCGTAGCATTTGTGATGCCTCTGCGACTTCTAGTGACACAAACTTATATGAATCTTGTGACGTATCAATAATGACATTTTTGACACTTCGCGAAGCGTGATACGTCACTTACGAACTATGACGCTAATTTTGTGCCGCAACAACAATGAATCCTACGAGCACGAAAATTGCAACTCATGGATGCCAAATACGTCGCTACTGAGTTGTCTCAATTTATTATAATACGTCGCTATGGAGTCACAGTGTCGTCGCATCCAACAATATCATTATTTGCTAGCTAGTATATCCACACAAAATCACAGTGCCCAAAATCAAATAAATAAATAATACAAAGAACAACATATTTTGTTTGATCACACATTTGGATAGGTGTTCTTTATCCTTCCTAAAAAAAGAAGGGCCCTTGCAAGTTGGCTTTCTTCTTTATATCTTGAAGTGAATTTGCTTCTCTTTATGTTCTATCTAGGATCAAACCAAACCAAGCTATTACTGTTTTATGCATTATACATATTTTTCAAAAATAAAAATAGTTTGTATTCAAGTTTAGAAATGATGATTCTGAGAAGAGGTTCCCATATCAAGTCTCACTATTGTTGGGAAAGAAACGCGGAAACCTTTCCCCAAACCGGAGAGTACCTGCGAGAGGACCGAGCAATACAAACGCACGAACCCAAAAACAACCACACAAAACAATCCACGCAGACACAGAGAATTTTTGACGCGGAAAACCCTTGCGGGAAAAACCATGGGACGATCGGAGTCCAACCCTGAGAAGCCTCCACTAATGGAATAGAAGAATTACACCCTCTACAAACTCCTCTCGATCCAAATAGGATCCCCACAACACTCAGAGATAAGAACAATGATTATAAGGCTACGAAGAGCGAGAACGACGAGTAGAGATTACCCGAACACGGTCTCCTTCGAATAGAGACCTTCAATCCTCCGTCTTCTTCTCCGAAGTTGCAATGGCACTCTTGCCTCCTTCCTCTCTCAAACTTGTGTTACGTTGCGATAATGTTGCACAATGAATTAGGGTTGAGAAATCTCAACTTAACTCCCTAATCCCGCAACCATCCTGGACCGTTGGATTAGATCCAATGATAAAAACTCATCCTCAAATTCGCTTCAGCCCCCGACGACACAGAGTTCGGCCAGAACTCTGTGTCGAGCATCCAGAACCTCACGCCACAATGCTGGAGTGGCCAGACCGAGTTCGGCCCGAACTCGGATCCCCTGTTCCAGAACCTCCCTCTGGACTGCAACAGCAGCAGCGACTCCGCGTCGCCTACTTCCCGAGCTTCTTCGACACACGAACGGCGCTCGTCGCACTCCGGGGCCTTCTCCACATAGGTTGGGAACCCCACCCACTCCAACAAATCTCCCCCTTCACAACTATGGGGAGGATGCCGTCATCCCGACGATCTGCCTGCAGTACTCAAACTTTTCCCTTGGTAGAATCTTCGTGAACATATCAGCTCCATTGTCGTCTGTATGAACCTTCTCAAGCTCCGCGTCCTTCTTCTCAACCACATCCGGTATCCAATGATACCGAGTCTCGATGTGCTTGGACCGGCTATGAAACGTCTGATTCTTCACAAGGTGTATCGCACTCTGACTGTCGCAAAGCAAAGTATACTGCTCTTGCTTCAGTCCCATTTCCTGCAACAGCTTCTTCATCCACAACAGCTCCTTACAAGCCTCCGTCGCCGCAATGTACTCTGCCTCTGTCGTTGACAAGGCAACACACTTCTGCAACAGCGACTGCTACGACACGCTCCTCCCGTAAACATCATCACGTAGCCCAAAGTCGATCGCCTCGTGTCTACATCTCCAGCCATATCAGCGTCGATATACCCAACCAGCTTTGGCTCGTCACCACCAAAGGAAAGTCTCTAACCGGCAGTGCCCTGAAGGTATCGTAGAATCCACTTGACCGCACTCCAATGTATCCTTCCAAGATTTGAAAGATACCTGCTAACCGTACCAACTGCATGAGCAATATCTGGCCTCGTATACACCATAGCATACATAAGGCTTCCCACAGCTGAGGCATATGGAACCCGCTCCATATCTTCCTTTTCGTCCTCGGTAGATGGACACTGCTCCTCAGTGAACTTAAAGTGAGCCGCGAGGGGGGAACTCACTTTCTTCGACCCGTCCATCCCGAAACGCTGAAGTACCCGATGAATCTACTTCGTTTGGGATAAGTGTAGCAGCTTGGACTCTCTCTCTCGGCTGATCTCCATCCCAAGAATAGTCTTCGCTGCGCCCAAATCCTTCATAGAGAAGGCCGCACCCAGTTGGCGCTTCAGCTCCGCTATCCTAGTGGCATTCCGACCCACTAATAGCATATCATCTACATAGAGCAATAAAATGATGAAATCATTATCGGCAAAATACCTCACAAATGCACAATGATCCGACGTCGTCCGTGCATAGCCATGCTCCCCCATAAACGACTCGAACTTCCTGTACCACTGCCTCGGAGCCTGCTTCAGACCATACAAGCTCTTCCTCAACCGGCATACCAAATGTGACTTGCCCTTCTCACAGAATCCCTCTGGCTGCTCCATGTACAACTCCTCCTCAAGATCACCGTGGAGGAATGCCGTCTTCACGTCCATCTGCTCGACATCCAAGTCGAGACTGGCTGCTAATGCTAGCACCACCCGAATAGACGAATGCTTGACGACATGCGAAAAGTTTTCATCATAATCCACGCCTTTTTGCTGACCATAGCCCTTGACTACCAGCCTCGCTTTGTATCGAGGGCGAGTAGCATCTTCCGTCTGCTTCACTCTGAACACCCATCGATTCTTCAAAGCCTTCTTGCCCTTTGGCATCCGCATCAGATCATAAGTGGAATTGGTGTGCAAGGAACTCATCTCCTCCTGTATAGCCTCCATCCACTCCTGCTTGTGTTCGTCTTCCATAGCCTCTGCAAAACTTTCGGGCTCTCCCCCGTCAGTCAATAGCACATACTCATTTGGTGAGTATCTCGTAGATGGTCGACGCTCTCTGTCGCTCCTTCTCAGTGGAGCCACTGGTGCTGGCTATATACCGACAGCCTCCTCCCCTTCAGGAACTACCTCTCCGGCATGCTCATCCTCCTGAGGGACACCCTGACCACCATCAGCAGGCTGATGATCAAGGTTGGGAGCAACTCTATGTACCGGCTCCCCTATAACTGGATCCTCTGCGATGTCCTCTGGAAACTGCTCGAAGTGAAATGACTCTAACTCAGGCAATTCCTCAGCCTCAGAAGACGTCTCGAAATCCTGAGTATTGGTCATGGTCTGATCATCGACGAACACCACGTCCCTGCTTCTGTCGAGCTTTCCTTCCACTGGGTCGTAGAGTCTATAGCCAAACTCATCCCGACCGTACCCGACAAAGACGCATCGCCTCGTCTTCGGCTCAAGTTTGGTCCTCTCGTCCTTCGGTACATGTACGAAGGCCTTACAACCAAACGCCCGCAGGTGATTATATGACGACTCTTTATCGTACCATACTTTGTCAGGTACATCACCCTGCAAAGGAGCACTAGGAGACAAATTAATAACATAAGCAGCTATGAGAAGAGCCTCACCCCAATAACTGCCCGGCAAGTTTGCTTCTGACAGCAAACACCGTACCCTCTCCATCAGTGTCCTGTTCATGCGCTCCGCTACACCATTGAGCTGAGGTGTCTTTGGCGGAGTCTTCTGGTGTCGTATCCCTTGCTCTCTGCAATACACATCAAAGGGACCAATGTATTCGTCGCCATTGTCGGACCGAACACACAACAACTTCTTGCCCGTCTCCCTTTCAACAGAGGCCTGAAACTCCTTGAAAGTAGGCATCACCTGATCCTTGATCTTTAAGGCGTAGACCCAAACCTTCCTGGAACAATCATCAATAAAAGTTACAAATTAAGAAGCACCACCAAGAGATTTTACCTTCATAGGACCGCAGACATCCGAGTGAATCAACTCGAGCAACGTCGGCTTCCTCGAACTTGGGTGACTTTGGAAAGACACCCTATTTTGCTTTCCAGCTAAACAGTGCGTGCACTTCTCCAACTTTGTAGACTTGAGCCCCGGAATCACCTTTCTGTTCACCAAGTAGCTCATCCCCTTCTCGCTGATATGGCCGAGCCGCCTGTGCCACAACTCGGTAGACGCATCACTGACTGTGTTCACCTCCTGTGCCCCCTGTGCGCTCCCTTCTATATAGTAGAGACCGGACTTCTTGCTTCCTCTGGCAATCACCAACGAACCTCTGGAAAGCTTCCACTGACTGTTCCCGAAGAGACTGAAGAATCCCTCGTCATCCAACCTTCCAACCGACACAGGTTGAAACGGATATCAGGGACATGACGAACATCCTTGAGAACAAGAACCGCACCCGTCTTCGTTCTCAAATGCACATCTCCAACGGCAACCGCCTTCGATACATCTCCGTTGCCCATCTTCAATATGCTACAGTCGCCTGTCGTGTAAGTGGCAAACAGTGCCCTATTGTGAGATACATGTGCTGAAGCCCCTGAGTCCACCAGCCAAGAATTATCATCACAGGCGAGGTTAGTAATGACCTCATCACCTACGACGATCACATCGCCTCCATGCATCGAGGCCGTCGCTATAGTGTTCTCTTCTTGCTTTCCCTTGTCGCCCTTCTTCTCTCTCTTCCAAGCGAAACAATTCTGCTTGATATGGCCCTTCTTACCGTAATAGTAACACTCTGAGTCCTCGTACCGACCTTTAGACTTTTCCCTGCTCTTGTCTCTGCCACCACCTGGACTCCTGCTTTTGCCCCTTACGCGGCTCTCTGAAACAAGTGCCTCTGAGTGGTGGAATGTGGATAAAGTGCCCTGAGAACGTCTCCGCATCTCTTCATTCAACACCTCGCTCTTGGCAAACTCCAGACTGACCACGCCCTCTGGAGCAGAAGCGATCATAGATACTCGTACGGTCTCCCACGAGTCTGGCAATGTACACAGCAGCCACAGTCCATGAACTTCGTCGTC
>JANAVB010036678.1:0-82797 GCA_029216955.1 Iris pallida | reverse complement strand
GCCCCTCTCATCTACGACGAAGACGAGGAGGAGGAGGAGAAGAAGAAGAAGAAGAAGGCGAAGACGACCGGAAACCCCCAACCTCCCTAAACCCTAACCCTAACCCTAATCCCCTCCCGCCGGTGGACCCCACCCCCCACCTCTCCTCCCAGTTCTACACCTTCAATCGCGACTCCCACTCCCTCATGGTCCGCTGCATCCTCGAGTCCCGCCTCGCCGCTGCCGACGAGATCCGCGCCGCCACCCCTCGCCCCGTCCTCGAGTCCTGGCGCTCCGTCTGGAAGGACCGCAACGAGGACACCGCCTACCTCACCGCGTGGAAGCGGATCCAGGACAAGCTCCACGCCCACCTCGACCCCTCCACCTCCCTCCCCTCCCTCTACTTCAAGAACAACCCCTCCCAGCGCGTCCCCCACGTCGGCCAGTGGCAGGACATCGTCGCCCGCGCCCACGCCGACCCCGACCTCCTCCGCCACCTCGGCCTCAAGGAGACCGTCGACCGGATCAAGCAGTCCTGGACCGTCGGTGCCAAGTTCTACGGCATCCCGGAGTCTTTTATCCGCGTCTGCGTCTCCTCCTGCCCGGTCTGCTCCGGCCCTGCGCCTGTCCCCGCCGCGGCCGCTCGCTCCAAGCGCCGGAGGTTCGAGTACACGGAGTCGATGGAGGTGCCCGCCCGGGACGTGCCCCGGCGGCTCCAGCAGCTGGCGGCAAAGCACCAGGTGGTCCTCTGCATCCGGCAGAAGTACATCAGGTACAAGCCCTTCATGGCCGAGGTCAAGGACTACGCCTGCCACCGTGCCGGGGAGCCGTCCTCCGTTCAAGCTCGGCTTCGGGGTCGGCGAAGAAGGCCAGACTGCTGAAGAGGGAACCGTACCAGTCGAAGAGGTGCGGGTGCGGGTTCCGGATCCGCGCCATTGTTCCGATCACCAATTACAACGAGAAGGATAAGACTTTTGTGTACAAGGAGGAGGGGAATGCAGTGTTTAAGCTATATGCTGTTCATTCGGGGCACGAACCCGGGCCGCTCGACGGGAATGCCAGGATCATCCACCGGATGGTCAAACAAGGGAGGGTTTGACATTGACCCGGTCGTTTATGGGGTCAGAGAGGATGATGCCGAGCCGGAATCGTATGTGAATCTTATGGTGAAGGATGATAGTGGTGATGCCAATCTCAATGTTCTTTTGCAGCAGGTTCAGGATCTCAGGATCGAGGCTGAGCTCTTGGAGGGAAAGATTTCTAGGATGCCGCAGGAGCTTCACGGGCAAATATCATGTGAACTTGCAGGGATTTTGCACCGGCTTAGGAGTATAGATGGACCGCAGCATCTGGAGACGGCAGCATTGGTGGTGGGCGACGACGAGATTGGGCAATGGAGGGATGATGGTAACCAACATCACCACCTTGATGGGCATGATAATAGGATGTTTGTTAAGGATTCTGAAATCATTGAAGAAGAGGAGAATGATTTCAATTCGGCGCTCGGGACTATTGTGCCATGGGGAAGGATGGAGACGGAGTGCCATGGTAGAAAGATGCTTATATCTGAGAGCTGCAAGCCCGATGACAAGTGGTTGAAGGAGGATTGTAGTGATTTTGATGAGAAAAGCATTCTCAATTGTGGGGATGAAGAGGACTCGAAACTGATAAAGCCAATAAGGCACAACGTCACAATAGTGACGGACTCGAATCTGGTAGGAATGCAGGTGGGTGGATTTTATCATGATAGTACAAAGTGGTATGATTCTCCCGTCAGCTTGGATACTGTTGTTGATTCTGGGGACGGTGGGTTTAGGCACGGAGGACTTCCGTGAAATGATGCATTTGCACTGTCCCCTTTTGCTTTTGTTAGACAAGGAGGGAAAGGCTTCTGTAAATTCTGTAAACAAGAAGAAAGACTGGAATCACCTCTTCATATTATGAGAACAAGACTATAGCTGAAGGTTCCATGCAGCTTGGATGCCGTTTTATACACAGGCTGTATCAACTAAAACGTGTTTGCTAGGCTAATTTCTGGAACTTGCACTTACACCGTTACACGATCATGGCCTTTCTTCCTTGCGTACTTTGGTACTGAATGTTGTATCTCTAAAGCAAGACTTCCTATCATTTTCTGTGTTTAGTCCGATGTTTTTTTTTTATTAATGGACGAACTCTCTGATTGTATGATAATTTCATTTTCCCAGCTAGAGGAATGCACAATGGTGAATTATATTGGCAGGTTCTTGCTATGTGCCCTGGAAAGTCTTGGCACATTCATTGCCATCAGAAATTGCAGATGTGCTGTTGCTACTTATTATTTGGTGCAAGACCAATGACTTAATGTTACTTCTAACACGTGAGTTTTTTGTTCCCCTATCTTGTTTACACTGAAAAGTATGTATAGAACTTTTATATTAGCATTTTACATCGTTAAACACGACAACACTTATACAGAGTTTCATAAGTGCCCTCCTTTCCAGCATGTTGTGGATTTGATGTTCATTTTACTTATTTATATGGTTCATGTGTTTTATATGTACTTATTACAAACAGAAGTATATATATATATATATATATATATATATATTATATATATAGAGAGAGAGAGAGAGAGAGAGAGAGAGAGAGAGAGAGAGAGAGGATACCTTCTGTTAGTTTTGCTATTAGATTATATTGGTTCTCTTCTGCAACACTGTAGTTGTAATTTTGGTATCATACATATACTTTTTACTGGATGGCCATCTCATGATGCTCATCTTTGCCGTGTCCATAGCTCCCTATATTGCTTGGTTCTTCTCATTACCTAAGGTTTTCAGTAGCTTAGCGACTTTAGCCTTAAATCTGATGTATTTATTTATTTATTTAAGCAAAGCTTGTGATTCTTTTCTGAAGCATTAACTATCTAGGGGTCGCGTTTATCATATTTTTTTTATTGTGGTACATGGTTGGTATGGTTGCTGAGAAGAATCTTGTTCACGGCTAGAAGTTTAACAATGGATTCTTAGGGAAACCTGATAACGTGATGACATTCTCACCTGTCTCTAGACTTGGACCTTGTGCAGTTGACAGGCGATGGCAGGGGTGCAATGGCCTTAATTACCTGAGGCAACAGGGGCCAGTCTAGGCGAGTGTCTGATGGAGGTGAGATGATGTTACAGAAGGTTATTCTCAACTTATCTGTTTCTTCTATTTTATGTAGAACTATAATTCATCATTCATCCTCGTCACAATGATGGTGTTGGTTTCTTCATTCTTACACCAGCGAAATTGTAAAATACGAAGTGCTTGGTTTGAGGGAATTTGGAGGGAGATGGTGTTTTTAGTGGTTGGTTGGGGTCGTATTAGGAGGAAGGATTAAGATCGTCTCATTCTGATTTTGGTAGCGAGAGTAACAGTTGGGGTGAGCATCGTCTCTTTATTGTCTGCGACAGGGTTTAGCTATAAGTGTCAACTTTGGAGGAAAACGTATTTTTGGAGCAAGGCTAAGTTGACGCTCTTCTAATTGTTAACTCTTCTTGCTGTTGCAGGTAATCAAGTGATGTCTGTTGTTTGTTTTCGTGACACTCCCAAACTCGAAAAGCTCTTCCTCCTAGTCGGCTATTTTTTTAATTGTATAGCCTTATATTTTAGCTTCACTATCTACTCTGTTAGGTTCCTTGTTTGTTTATTTGTACCTATCAAAGATTTATCACTCTTTCAAATTTCAAATTTGCTAATTTCCTAAATATCCTTTTGCCTTAGGGTCATGTCCCTTGGTCTTAGATATGAATTTATATTTTCTGCATGCGCTTCTTTTTTGCTTTTCCATTTAATTCTAGATTTTATTTGCACATAACTTTAGATTTTCTTTAATCTATATACGACCTACATTTATGATTCATCTTTGAAGAATATTAAGTTTCTAGTTAGTGTTCCACCTCTAAATCTTCATTTCTTATTCATCCCTGTCCCTTCCATTGCTCATTGCAAATGTATAAAATACTAATGAATGTATGTTGTCTCTTCTGTGGTCAAGCTCTCTCCAGGTATAACTTTTCCATGTTGCGTGCAACTTGATCTACCTTTATAAGGGAATAATCTGGTTGGAGAATATGTGATCCCCTCTCAAAAGCATCAAATGTCCGTCTGTCTTTTTAAACTACACATTCTCAATTATAAGATAATATGACATTTCAAAATCTAGGAATGCTTCTCAGCTTTCATTTCTTGTTGTATGGGCTCATGCATTCTCTTGAGTTCACTACCTTATTTTCCACTGCAACAATGTATAAATATTATCTGATATATTATTTTTCCTTCCGACATTCCTTGATGGCCATTATAAGAGTACATATTGTAAAGTCTAGGATACATCTCTCCAACTTCTTTTCTTACTCTATAGACGGCCTATGTCCACTCTTGACCTCACTACCATCTTGTTCATCATGACCAATAAATCTTCTCAGCTATGCCGTACTTTCCCTCTAGTCACTCCTTGAAGTGGCTATATATATTGTCCTAAAATTGTCTTTCAATGTTTCCTTGTAATCCTATTTAGTGTGCATAAGCACTAAGAATATCAATAATTTTTATCCTAATACAACTTTACTCATAGATATCCTAATATTACGAAGTCTTGATCTCATGGTCGGCCATGTCATCTCTAGCATTAACAAATACCACCACATGCTTACTTACAGCCTAAAACCAAGTTCGTTTTGCTTACCGTAGTTCAGGAAGCTTCTTTTACAACTATTTTCTCTCTTCCAACTGGTGCATCTATCGGTCTCCCAGGTACATATCCAAAGCATATAACACGATTCTCTCATGTTATGGAACCACCTCCAACTTACCGAGAACTCACTTAATTCTGATCTTATCCTTCAATGCGGTGCCAAGCATCCATCTTAGCATTCTCACGGATGCTACAAGTTGCTAATCTAATGGATACATCATGTAGCGTTCGTAGGAACTGTCAATTTTTTAATGGAGCTTTCTTATGCTCCTTAGCCGACCCCATGCTTATGAGAGAAGGATTGGATGATGGTGGTGTGCATGGCTCACTTTTGTCAGGGTCAACAAGGGAGAGGGGAGTAAGAGTCACTGTTCAGCATGGATTCAAGAATGTAACTTAGTGACTATATTTCACAGTACAGATAACACTCCACATAAAGGTTCTGGAATAGCCACAGAGCACATAGACTGCTATCTTCAGTTAATTGCTAATGATGTTTCTTGAAAAATAACTCTATGCTGGCAAAGCTTACCTACTTTACATATTAGCAAAGTTAATTTTTTTGTTGTGTTTGGTAACTTGATGTGGAGGGTAGAACTCCACGTTTGCGAAGATTGCATTTGTATGTATCTAGTTTCTTTTATCTTCCTTTTTTGAGCTCTGTTCTGTTATGCGAGTCTCAGTTTATTTCCTTTTGAAATCAGCTGTCGAGCTCAGTAAGTCTGAATTCTGAATATTAGAGGCCTAATCAGACTTTCCCCCCCTTGGCTTAATCTTCGCTCTTTAGTCTTTACCAGTAGATGGATTTCATGCATTAGGAGCATCATGTCTGCACTGGGTCTGGATTTTTTTTTTAATTTTTCATCGGGATGTAATGCGTGGGGATTGCATGGCGCGATGGTAAGGCATGCTGCATGCATCATGGAAGATGCAGGTTCGTGTCATGGAAACAACATCTCCATATATATGGGGGTAAGTCAACGTACATCTTGACCCTAGACCCTGCGTAAGCGAGCCTCGTGGCACTGGGATACCCCTTTTATTAGGATAAATTGTGTGCCTCAGTTTATGGCACACTGGGCAGTCTTGCCTTTATGTTTTGGGCCTTGGTGAGAAAATTATGTTTTTTATCCGTCTTGATTTCTATGTTCTTTTTCTAACTATATTTACATTTCCTAACTGTAGTTATATTATGAAGTATGAACCTGCCAATGAAACTCGTTACCAGCTTATATGGCTAATTAGGGCTAATTTTGTCTGAGCTTGATATTTATTAACTGGTCATGCATTAAGAGTCCTGGTGTATATGTGAACAGTCCTTTTTCTACTTTGAGCCCGCCCATATACATTCCACCCAACCAAAGCCCTTATTCACATTAATCCTTGCTTCAGATCTATATGTTAGGTTTTATGGCACGACCTTATCTTGGTCATGGCTACCTTGGCTTGGAATTTTGTCTGCACTGAGGTTGATGTAGTGCCCCGTCCCTACATCGTGTCTTGTTTCCGTCCACGGGGTGCGCAAGAAAGGAACAATGTCGCTATCGATTCGGTCGGACCGATAGGTCAAATCGGTCGAACGGGAACAGTTGAACTAAGATCCATTCTCCGTTATGGAATGGCTTCTTCGGAACCAAGTCTCATATTCAGCGGGTTGCGCCTCAAGGATTGGCTCTGCGGCTGAGTCGGGAGAGACCTCCCGTTGCTCTGGTTTTCATGCCGCGCTTGATTTGGCTTTGACTTTAGTTTTCATGAATGTTTTCGATGGGTTTCATGACTTGCGTTTTCGAGCTTCGCATTCATATCGGAATTCCTTGAATTGCACAGTGTTCTAATCAGTTGCTTATGCGATTGCAGGTGATCACGTAAGCGACTTCAGCGCAGCCAACCAGTCTCTCGCCTGAAGCAAGTCTAAGGCGAGTGGCTGACCTCCTTCGCCTCGACCCTCTATTTCAAAATCAATATGAAGTTAAATGAAATGCTTGTCATCATAGTGTAGAATCAAAAAATTATGGCACGATTCTTCACGAAACACTTGCTATCAAACTGCCGATATTGAAAATGGAAAACGTGCTTTCTTATGCAATTCCACTTAGCCTATGCAAAACAATGAATGAATCGATTAGCGTTTATCGCAACGACATGGCTAAGCGAGTAAATCGACTAAGTTCAAAAGAAAGGCTAAGTCTTGCAACTAAAAGAGAAATGATAAGGTTATAGAAAAGAGATATCATTTTTCAAGATTCTGCAAAACGGTCATTAGACAACTTGTTGACAAGGTGTAGTTTTCTCGAACGGTTGCCTAGGCCAAGGAACCTATTCGGCCCGGGAGGAACGAGTATAGCAAGCGCCAGCCTTACATCGGTGTGGGTTATTCGGAACTTTCGCACAGGGCTCGCTACCCGCCGCGAAAGGGTCGCCGTCTAATCCAGCTATAGTCTGTGATGGCTTGACATTGCCGGTGACCTTCACACCCCTTCACTACTTGAACTAATGCACGTGATACAGGATGAATATGATAGTGCTCAATGTATACAATTTCATATGCTTGCCTCAAAACATGTTAACATGCAAATCGATCATGATGGTTAGAAAGATCACAAAAATAGCTAGCTAACATGTTTGTAAAACTGCTTGAATCAAATGCAAAGCTTGAATTTTAATTAGCCATTCGCCAGTACATGTGATCGTACTGATCCTCGCTCTTTACAGGTCCCGTAAATCAGGAAGGACGCAACTAGCTCGACGACGTTCGTGATTTTGAAGTTTCGGCCGCGCGTCGAAGACTTTTTCCGCAACTCCACTTTTGAAGACTCTCAACTGTCCAAGAAAGATGGCTCAGCGTTCCTCTATTCCAGGTCACTGGAATACTCTGTTGTAAATTGAGGGATGTGTGCAATGTATGGAACGGCTATCTCATCGGCACTCTTTTGTAATTGAGTCATGTTGTAGTCCGCGTGGCATGAGTCATGTACAGGAGTCTGTAAATGATGTCTATTATCAATAAAGATCAAAGTTCTCTCTACTTAATATGTGATTCAATTTGTCTGCTTGCTCTCTTAGATTTCGTGTTTCGGATTACCTTATGACTATGTCTTGTGCGATCGCAAATTAGGTTCGCACGACATCACGTCGGAGGACGACTATCGATTCAACGGAATCGGGACGTGACATAATAGTATCAGAGCACGGCTTTACGTCCTTGGCCTCCGGTGTCGAGTTCTAGTCTCAAACCGTTGACCTCGTGTCGATGAGATGAGTTGTTCCATACGCTGAACCCAGGACATTTTTTGAAACTAACGAGAGCTGCTTTCTTTTTCCTGCAGTTACGGAACCTCGGGCAGAGGACGAGACGAGCGCTTCTAGCGGCTCGAGTAGTTCCAGACCCGAGCATTCCGTCAACCCAACTGGGATGACGCCTACCGTAGCCGGATCCTCCGGCGACCCGATGCAACGGATGATGCAGATGCTCGAAATGCAGCAACGCCAAAATAAGCTCCATCGTCAGCAGGCAGAGGCTCGTCAAATCCAGTTCGAGAATCGGTTCGAGGCTCAATTCAAGCAGCAGCAGCAGCTGAATACACTCCAACTACAATCGGTTGTGGCCAACAACAATTCAACGATGATGCCTGCCGTGACCGAGCCTGCAGTTCGATCCAACGAAGCTAAACCGGAGGCGCCCGTGCTCTCACCTGCGCGCACCGAGAAGTTCTAACTTCGACGTGTCAAAATTCACAAAAAGCTGCCGCACTTCCTTCAACGGCACAGAAGATTCCTCCGTGGCGATCGACTAGTTGGTGGAGCTGGAAGACATTCGAACTTCTGGGTGTCGAAGACTCGAAGAAAGTCGTGTGTGCTCAACTTACTTCGAATGAACGTGCACGATTGGTGGGCCGTGCAGAAGCGGGCAATTCGACGTGAAGACGAGACGACGGCGATCTCGTGGGCCACATTCAGAAAAGCGTTCGAGACTGAATATCTTTCTGCAGCCGTGCGACAGGAAAAAGAAAAAGAATTTATGCAGTTGAGGTAAGGAAATATGACAGTACGACAGTACGCGGCCGAATTCAACAAACTGACCAAATTTGCTGAACATATCTACCAACAACTGCAAGTCGAGCTCGACGATTCGAAGTGGGCCTACGTTCCTCTATTCGTGCCCATGTTTCGGTGCCTGAATACAAAACCATGGGCGAGGCACTCAACCATGCCCTTCGTCTGGAGTACGAGTATCCTCCTTCTACTACTAGCGCTGTTCACTTCAATAACAAACGTCATAGTAATGCGGGAGGCAACAATGCGCACAAGCGTCAAAACCGCGACAACGGAGGCGGCAACCAGGCAAAGGATCGAATAGTCTGTAATTTCTGCCACAAGGAGGGGCACGTGGCCAACGAGTGCCGATTGAAGAGTGGAACATGCTTCGGGTGCGGCCGAACGGACCACATTGTGCGCAACTGTCCCGAGAAGCCGAACCAGCGCCCCCAACATCAACAGAACCGAGGCCAAGCACCTCGGGCTCCACAGACTGCACAACAGAATGGCCAAGACTGTCGCCCAATGCACAGGGCCGCGTCTATGCCATGACTCGAGACGAAGCGTTCGCATCTGACACAGTCGTGACAGGTATACTGCATTTAATAATAAGTCTGCTCGTGTATTGTTTGATTCAGGTGCCACGCATAGTTTTATATCGGCGGACTTCACCGCCGAGCACAAATTTCTCCTAACACCGCTGGGTCTCGATCTTTCTGTTAATGTACCGTCGGGCATGCCACTACTTGCAAACTTAGTCTGCGGAGACGGAATCATCTGTATAGGTGGTCAAAATGTCAGTCTTGATGCGATAGTTCTAGATATTAAGGACTACGACATCATTCTGAGGATGGATTGACTCGGTCCGTGCAATGCAACCATCGACTGTACTGAAAAGAGGGTCACATTCAGTATACCTGGAGTGCCTGAATTCTGCTATTGTGTGGTGAGGCGTCGCCGACCTGCATGGTGATCTCCGCAATATCTGCTCGACGGATGCTGCATTCCGAGTGTGAAGGCTATCTAGCGTCCGTTCGAGACATACGAACGCGGGTCAGACCGACGTTGTGGCAGAATTCCCAGATATGTTTCGGACGAACTGTCCGGCATGCCACCTGATCGAGAGATTGAGTTCGCTATTGATACATTCCCCGATACCCGACCGATCTCTAAAGTCCCGTACAGAATGGCCCCTGCAGAGCTTAAAGAACTCAAAGTACAGTTGCAAGAGTTGCTCGACAAGGGATTCATACGACCCAGCGTCTCGCCATGGGGAGCGCCCGTGCTGTTCGTCAAGAAAAAGGATGGCTCAATGCGTCTTTGTATCGATTACCGCGAGCTGAATAAAGCTACCGTCCGGAACAAATACCCTCTGCCCCGCATAGACGATCTGTTTGATCAGCTGCAAGGAGCTACGGTGTTGTCTAGAATTGATCTGCGTTCGGGTTACCATCAACTCAAGATCAAGCCGGACGATGTGCCGAAGTCCGCCTTTCGCACTCGATACGGCCATTACGAATTTCTGGTAATGTCGTTCGGTCTAACGAACGCCCCAGCTGCTTTCATGGATTTAATGAATCGGGTGTTCCGACCATTCCTCGACAAGTTTAGTAGTCTTTATCGACGATATACTCGTCTACGAAGAATAGACAACACACTGAGCATCTACGGACCGTGCTTCAGACCCTTCGAGAAAATCAGTTGTCTGTGAAGCGAAGCAAATGCAATTTTGGCTGAGCAGCGTCGCATTCCTGGGACACATCATTTCAGCTGAAGGCATTGCAGTCGACCCAAAAAAGTTGAAGCCGTTGTCGATTGGAAACGGCCAGCGTCCATCGGCGAGATTCGAAGTTTCTTGGCTTAGCGGGATACTACCGACGCTTCGTGAAAGACTTCGCGAAGATCGCATCGCCTCTGACTCGTCTCACCCAGAAAGGAGTCGCATTTGAATGGTCAGACGACTGTGAAGCTTCCTTCCAGGAATTAAAGCAAGCTCTCGGCCTCGATACTCGTACTTCCAGAAGGGACTGATGGTTTCCAGATATTCAGCGATGCATCCGGTCAGGACTTGGGGTGTGCTGATGCAGCGGAACAAGTGTAGTGCCCCGCTTTCGATAGGCGACGGACTTCATAATATGCTTGCGCCGAGTCAGATCGGTCGGGAACTTAGATGGCCATCTGACTCGATCGCTGAGCTTGGTAAACGATAACATCTTGCGGCATCGATCAAATCGATTTGGACGAATGTTACGAGAATCGATCCAACTAATGGAACGACTTCTGTTGGAATAAGTCTAGGTGCAGCGGGCTGCATCTCGGCGAGTGAGCTCTATATAAGAGTCCCTTCGACGGGACCGGATTGCTGTATGGTTTTCTTGGAGCTTTTGCCGCTTGGTTTTGATGAAAGTGCTTTCGCGTCGTTTTCTGAATGCAATCTACAAATTTCGAAGCGAAGGAAAAAGAAGGAATTCTAACTAAGTGTTGGTGCCATTGCAAGAGCTCGCATAACTAAACTTGAACGTTGCGAAGCGCTTCGACGGTCGGCACGATCAAAGTACTTGGTGGGTGATTCGGCCCTTTTTTACTCTGTCCTGCAAACGAAATTCCTTTGCCTCGAATTATTCAAATCGACGATGCCAAGTTAAATGCATGCCAATCCACTAAGGTAAGAACTCGGAAAAAACGTATCGATTCAGAGTAATCTACTCTAAAAATATAGGTTTCGCACCAAAATCGGAAAGTTTAAGGTTCTAGTAAAAAGATAGACTATTTCACGTGCTGCAAAATAATGTGAAAGTCGATCGTGGCTTATGATGCCTCGGGCAATTTGGTGCCTACGGGACGCTAAATCGGGAGTACGGCTTTGGAAAAATGAATCGTTGCATGAGTTGGGAGAAATGATAATGTCGTTCAATACTGTCCGCGCTATACAAATCTGTTTGCATATATTAAACTGTTCACGCATTGGCATGATCATGGACAGCTTGCACAAGTTCGTTTTCTCGAAACGGTATCCGGGACATCGGAACCGATTCGTCCTAGGGGGAATAATTTATCGTGCTTTGGCGCGAGCCATGCGGACCTTCAGTAAGGCTTGCAACCTAGGCTGAAAGGGTAGCGTCGCATGCCAATTTCGATTAAGTCCCAAGTGGTGTGTAACACCAATGACCACATGTAAGATAGTAGCATGCTCATCTATTGTCCTATGCAGGTATAATTACTATCTCTTATGCAGGGACGAGCACGGCCGTGGTAAGAATTGTGATAAATCGTTATGTTTCACTGTATGCTTATTACTCCAAAGATGGCTATCGATATGAACTGAATTCATTTAGTTCTAATAGAAAAAAACTCTAAAGCATGCCTACCTTAACAATCAGAGTCGGTTTAGACAAGTGGGTTCGTCTCGTCCACTTAGCAAGTGTGCTAACCCCCTCCCCAATTCCCCAGGTGCGGCGGAGCTCTAAACTGAAGCTGAAGTGCGGAGACGTTTTGAAGCTCTTCTATTCTGAAGTATTTTGAAGCCAATTCATCGAAGGCTTATGCATAAAGGGACGAATGTATGGAACGACGTGTTAGTTCAGGCAGCTTGTCGAGTATATTTCTTTTGTTTCAATTAATGTAGCCGCAACGACATCCAATATAATTACGACTTGCACTTCGTTGCAAGCTATGAATGAAAAGTATATTTCTATCTTCCTAAACTGCGTCTTATATTCTGATTGTTTTGTGAAGTTTCAACTTGGTGTTTCGATATAAAAATAACGTAACGTTCTTGCCTTGTACGAGTGCAATTCCAGACTCGTACGACATCACGCCTTACGAGGACGATCGATTCGACATAATAACACCGGGGACGAACGCATGTCGACTCGGGGCGTGACAACAAGGTGATATCTTTTGCTTTCCCGACTGCTAAAGTCGCACGAGAAGAACTACCCTACTCATGACCTGGAGTTAGCGGCGATTGTGTTCGCGTTTAAATTGTGGCGTCACTATCTTTATGACGTGGCGTGCACGATCTATACCGATCACAAGAGCCTCAAGTATCTATTCACGCAGAAGGAACTGAACTTGCGGCAAAGGCGTTGGCTTGAACTGATCAAAGATTACGACTTGACCATTGGCTATATGCCGGGAAAGGAAATGTGGCGGATGCTCTGAGTCGGAAGTATGTTGCCTCGCTATCCATCGACCGCAGATTGCTACGCGACCTAGAAGAGATGGGCATCGACTTCGAGTCCAATTCAGGAATGTGCAGTTGGCAAAGTTGTAGTTAGAGCCGAGCTTGCAAGAAAAGATCAAGACCGCTCAGAAGGACGATCGTACCTGAAGAAAATACGAGAGCTAATCTCGACGGGTAGGACGACCGACTTTGCGAAAGGCGATACCGGTATGCTTCAATTGAAGGGTAGGCTATGCGTTCCGGATAATTCAGAACTTAGAAAGGAGATATTGTCGGAGGCGCACTATGCGAAATACACCTTGCATCCCGGTAGCACAAAGATGTATAAGGACCTCCGCACAAACTGGTGGCACGGAATGAAAAGAGATGTGGCACTTTTCGTGTCGCAGTGCATGGCCTATCAGCAGGTGAAAGCTGAGCACTAGAGACGGACGAGGAGATGCAGAATCTGGCGATTCCAGAATGGAAGTGGGAGCAGTGTGCATGAATCTTATTGTTGGTCTGCCAAGACGCCGCGGGAAAATGATGCCATCTGGGTCATCGTCGATCGACTAACCAAGTCAGCGCAATTCATTGCCATTAAAGTTACTTGGAGCGTTGCCCTGGCGCAGATTTATCTTGATGAGATAGTACGGCTGTACGGAGTTCCAGTATCCATCGTCTGTGATCGGGATTCACGGTTTATGTCGCGATTTTAGAGTAGCATTCACTCAGCTATGGGTAGCAAGTTGAATTTTAGCTCAGCCTATCATCCCTAGACCGACGGCCAAACGGAGCGCGTCAATCAGGTTCTCGAAGACATGCTACGACTCTGCGCAATTGATTTCGAATCAAGCTGGGATGTTCATCTACTCCTGGCCGAATTTGCATACAACAATAGCTATCAATCCAGCATCCAAATGACGCCGTATGAAGCCTTGTACGGACGAAAGTGCCGATCACCCATTTGCTGGGACGAAGTCGGAGAGCGGCTGATTCTCGGCCCGGAACTGGTGGAACAGACTGTGCAAAAAGTTTGCTCATTTGGGAAAGATTAAAGACCGCACAGAGTCGTCAGAAAAGTTATGCGGATGTTCATCGTCGACCCCTCGAGTTTCAAGAAGGCGATCACGTGTTTCTTAAAGTGTCGCCTATGCGGGGAGTGACCCGGTTTGGGGCAAAGGGAAAGTTGGGTCCAAGATTCGTTGTGCCGTTCGAAATACTCAAGCGGGTCGCCCCAGTGGCCTATCAATTGTCCTGCCGTCGGCGCTAGAAGGTGTACACATTGTCTTCCACGTCTCTCAGTTGCGGAAGTACGTGCACGACCCTAGCCACGTGGTAGATTTTGGTCAACTGGAGTTGGAGTCCGACTTATCCTACGTTGAAGAGCCAGTTCAAATCTTAGAACGCAAGGATAAGCTGCTGCGAAATCGAACGATCCCTCTCGTCCGCGTACTCTGGAGTAACCATTCGGTCGAGGAGTCGACGTGGATCTTGAATCGGAAATGAAGGAGAAATTTTCTTCATTGTTCTCGTAGAGGTAGCTTCTATCCTTAAGTTTCGAGGACGAAATTTTTTCTTAGTTGGTTATGGTGTAGTTCCCCGTCCCTACGTCGTGTCCCGTTTCCGTCCACGTGGTGCGCAAGAAAGGAACACTGTCGCTATCGATTCGGTCGGGACCGATAGTCGGAATCGACCGAATCGGTTGAACGGAACGGTTGAATTAAGATCCATTCCCCGTTAGAATGGCTTCTTCGGAACCAAATCCATATTCAGCGGGTTGCGCCTCAAGGATTGGCTCTGCGGCTGAGTCGGGAGAGACCTCTCGTTGCTCTGGTTTTCATGTGTTTGATTTGGCTTTGGCTTTGGTTTTCATGAATGCGTTTTCGTGAATGTTTCCGATGGGTTTCATGACTTGCGTTTTCGAGCTTCGCATTCATATCAGAATTTCTTGAATTACACAGTGTTCTAATCAGTTGCTTATGCGATTGCAGGTGATCGCGTAAGCGACGTCAGCGCAGCCAACCAGTCCCTCGCCTGAAGCAAGTCTAAGGCGAGTGGCTGACCTCTTTCGCCTTGACCTTCTATTTCAAAATCAATATGAAGTTAAATGAAATGCTTGTCATCATAGTGTAGAATCAAAAAATATGGCACGATTTTTCACGAAACACTTGCTATCAACTGCCGATATTGAAAATGGAAATGTGCTTTCTTATGCAATTCCACTTAGCCTATGCAAATAATGAATGAATCGATTAACGTTTATCGCAACGACATGGCTAAGTGAGTAAATCGACTAAGTTCAAAAAAAGGCTAAGTCTTGCAACTAAAGAGAAATGATAAGGTTCTAGAAAAGTGATAGCATTTTTCAAGACTCTGCAAAACGGTCATTAGACAACTTGTCGACAAGGTGTAGTTTTCTCGAACGGTTGCCTAGGCCAAGGAACCGATTCGGCCCGGGAGGAACGAGTATAGCAAGCGCCAGCCTTACATCGGCGTGGATTATTCGGAAACTTTCGCACAGGGCTCGCTACCCGCCGCGAAAGGGTCGCCGTCTAACCCAGCTATAGTCCGTGATGGCTTGACATTGCCAATGACCTTCACACCCCTTCACTGCTTGAACTAATGCACGTGATACAGGATGAATATGATAGTGCTCAATGTATACAATTTCATATGTTTGCCTCAAAATATGTTAACATGCAAATCGATCAGGTGGTTAGAAAGATCACAAAAATAGCTAGCTAACATGTTTATAAAACTACTTGAATTAAATGCAGAGCTTGGATTTTAATTAGCCATTCGCCAGTACATGATCGTACTGATCCTCGCTCTTTACAGGTCCCGTGAATCAGGAAGGACGCGCCAACTAGCTCGCGACGTTCGTGATTTTGAAGCTTCGGCCGGCGTCGAAGACTTTCTGCAACTCCACTTTTGAAGACTCTCAACTGTCCAAGAAAGATGGCTCAGCGTTCCTCCATTCCAGGTCATTGGAATACTTGTTGTAAATTGAGAGATGTGTGCAATGTATGGAACGGCTATATTATCGGCACTCTTTTGTAATTGAGTCATGTTGTAGTCCGCGCGGCATGAGTCATGTACTGGAGTCTGTAAATGATGTCTATTATCAATAAAGATCAAAGTTCTCTCTACTTAATGTGTGATTCAATTTGTCTACTTGCTTTCTTAGATCTCGTGTTTCGGATTACCTTATGACTATGCCTTGTACGATCGCAAATTAGGTTCGCACGGTATCACGTCCGGGGGACGACTATCGATTCAACGAATCGGGGCGTGACAGTTGATGTCAGCTTGACAACTGGACATAAAACTATCGATTTTGCATGCTCCATATCTGACCCCAATTTGTCTGGTGAAGGCTTGGGTGATTTTTATGATGATGGACGACGACGACGACATCTTTGATCTTTCTATTCACTGGCGAAACATTAATTGCACTGTGTTTAAGTGCAGACTCAACTCTCCTATATATTGTTGTGGTGGTTGTCTCTATTAATGATGGAGGCTGCAAGTATTGGTGTTGGTTAACAGAAACTCTGATCAGCTAGAGGAATGTATAGTGCTTGCAGTAATTATTGTGGCATGTTTCTTGCTAAAAACTGTGGGAGTCTTGGTTCCACATTCGTTGCCACCAGAAACGGCAGAAGCAGATATGTTACTTTTCAAATGATCCCTTCCCACACCCCATCCCTCGGTATCTTGGTCACTCTATGATAAATGTGTTGCAACTTGTGTATTAATGCAGTACATATTTTTTCCAGAGTTTTTAGTCTCATATGTGCCCTTTTCCTCTATCATGTTATCTATTGATGTTCAATCTTATTTCTTTCATGTCATATGCTTTATATGTGCTTACTAAGTGTATAGGCGTGCATTATACTGGATATTATTCTGTTAGTTAGGTTATGTGATTAAATGTTTCATGCTTGCAACTCTGCTTGCAATTTTATGTTATTATTTTTTTTTAAAGGTTTACACATCCATTTCAACATCTCCATCTTTAGTTTCTTTGTATTTCATTATGTTGCTTGATTCTTCTCACTGCCTAAGATATAGATTTATCTAGTCTACTTTCTGATTTATTTATTTATAATCCATGCAGAGTTTTCCAAATATTTAACTATTCAAGGAAGTATTCAAATTCTACTTCTGATTTTGGTTGATTGTCCAGAAACCTTTCTGTGTGTGAAGCTACAATATGTGAGAATCTACTGTTTTTGTCTAGGGGTGACTTTATAACATTCTCAATGTTTCTGTAGACTTGAACCCTGTGCAGTTGATAAATGGTGATGCTTGGGAGCTGTAGCCTTAATTGCCTGAGGTAAAAGGAGCCATTTCTTGATTGATTTTAATCGAAAGAGCCGAGTTAGGGCGGAGCAAGAGAAGTGAGGCTTTTGATGTAGATGTTTAGAGGAGATGCTGTCATAAAAGATTATCCCCAATTTATCTGTTTCTTCCTTTAATAGATAAAAATGATAAAAGTCAAGTTTGAGGGTAAACGGAGAAAGGGGGCCTTTCTGATGGTGGGGATGCAGATGTCTTAGCAGGGAAGATTATAATGGACTCATCTTGGCAGTGAGAGGGAGAGGGATGTGGGATGAAAAACCAAGGACTGGCATGAGCAGCATCATAGTGTTTGCGACAGGGTTCAGGGCCTTCAGGCTATGGACACAAAACATTATGATGCATGGAGTTTCGTGCAGCAAACATTTAAAAGTCAGCCTTTGAAAATAAGAAATATGTAAGCCTAAGCTAGAGGTTTGGTTTTATTTTCACAATCTACCTGTTGCTTTATCCTTTTCACTTGTGTAATTGGTAATGCTTGTATTTATGTTATGAGTTTGTATACTTTCTGAAGCCTAGAAAAAAATAGACATGAAGACATGCTATGCGAGAGATCATTTGTCCGTGCTGCTATCAAAGCCCCTTTAGGTACACCAAGTTTGCATGTGATTTGAATGTTAGGTTAAATGTCTTTAGCCAGTTGCATGAGCTTAAAATGCATAACCAGAGGTATGTACGCTGCCAACTGGCCTTCTAGTTTTATGTATCTCTTTCTTGCTCATAGTTACCTTGACTAGGATTTTGGCACCAATAGAGAGGGTTGACGTCAGGTTGACAGTCAGTTGTGAAAATTGTCTCCTCTGGAGCTTTCACATCTTCCATAGCCAATCTCATTCTCTTCATAAAAGGCTTGGATGATGATGATAAAGATGCTGAGGGTTTAGGCTTATGGCTTTCAGCTTCCGAGGTGTAATTTTGGAGGCTTGAGCGACCATTCTCCTGATTTGTGTATAGTTTTTTAACTCCTTGGTAAGTTTCTGTAATTCTTTTCCTCCTCAATGCGTTATGGTTTAGACTGTTGCCTTAGATTTTGGCCTCACAAGATTGATTCTTTCTTGTTTATCTGATTCTGAACGGATTGAAGATTTTATCAACCTTTCATTTTTTTCTTAACTTTTAAAGATGTCTTTGCCCTAACTATTTGGATTGATTCATACAATTACCCTGTATAGAAGTTAACCCGTTTCCCTAAGAATCTTCAAAAACTTCCTTGGCTATTCTATAAAATTATAAATAAAATTCCATGTACTCTACCTCCTTAATTATATACCATCTCTTTTACCAGTCTACCTCGGAAGACCATTTTGTTTTTTGTTAATTATAATCTATGGTGACCATGTATTCTCCTGTATGGAATAATAGTTCTTGACATTCCTTGATTATGGTTTTTAATCTTCATTGTCATTGTCATCATCCAAGCCTTCTTTCCCTCAAAATGGGGATGCTTTGGAGCACAAGGAAGCTCTCCACGAAAAGCTTGAACTTTTTGTGATCGACTGCATAGTGCAAACCTGATGTCAACTCACTGTTTTGGTGCCAAAACTCCTTCCCAAGGCAGATAGAGGGTCTTTCCATAAAACCTAGAATACCAGTTTGCGCTATCTAGTTGGTGGTGGCTATAGCTACCTTTTGGACATGTAGTTCAATCTCATTCCACCATGGAGACTAGAAAAAGGGTCTAGAGAAAGAGTTAAGATTATACATTTTAGAGCCAACAGAAGAGAAAGATACGAAGATCACTCATCTGTAAGAGCACCTAATGACATATCTCATCGATAACCTAATTACCATATTGGATGGGTTGCCTAAAACAATCCCAAAATTTGGGGCCCGCTATTTGAATCCTTTTCTTGCATTTAGCTATTTTAATGCTCATCTCCTACGTGATATAAGGTAGATGCCTGAGGTAGGAAAATTAACTGATCAAAAACCAAGTTATCATATAGGATGGGTTGCCTACAACAATAAAATCTTCATCCCAGAATTTGTGCCCGGCTATTTGAATCCTTTTCTTCCATTCAGCTCTTTTAATTGCCATCTCCTCTCTAATATTAGATAGTTGCCTGAGATAGGAAAATTAACGAAGAAAACATAAGGTAATGAAATGCAATAGAAAAAAAACGAAGTTCATTATAAAACAAAATAACATAAAAATAATGAGTAGCAAGTGCTCACGGGTAGGAGAAACCATTCCATACTGCATTCTCTAAATATTAGCTAAAGGTAGACAAATAAGATCACAAAAGCTTACTGCCATTCTCTAAATATTAGCTATAAGAGACAGATGGCTGTCGTCCTAAAATTGTCTTTTGATGTTTCATGTAATCCTATTTCGGGAGCATAAGCACTTGCAACATCGATCACATGTTTCCCTAATACAAATAATATTGTTCTATTTCCTTTTACATTGTTCTCTTGTGGACATTAGAAATACTACAAGTCCAAATGTTTCCCTAAGAATCTATGCTTAGATGGTTCTGTGATAAAAACGACTTAGTGATCTCTGTACCCACAGTCCAAATACTCACTGCACATAGAAAGCAGGTTGACTACTTCAGTTTCTAGACGATGTTGATAATGATGTTCCTGGAAAATAACTGTATGCTTGGATGCTTATCTACTTCACACATTGGCATGGTTCTTCTTGGGTGTGTTTGGTACCTAAATATGGGGAGTTATAACTCAACATCTAGGAAAATTGCCATTGATGTGTGTTTTTTCTTTTCAAAGCTTTAAGTTTACTTCCTCTTAAACTCTAAAGTCCGAATATTTGAGACCTTATTCAGCATTTCCACCTCATTGCCTTAATTTTCCCTTTATGTCACATGCATAAGGAGCACGTCTGGATTAGATTTATGTACATAATTCTCTTAGTTTAATTTACCTTGGAGTCAACTTGTTGACAAAATCTAACTTCCACCTAACACCCTTACTACTCTTCTTTTGCATCTTCTTAGCTGAATGATGAACATAATGCGTAGCGATTTTGCATGGTCTCTTCATGCTAAAGATACAAAAATGCTGCCTTTTATTTTCTTTTGTTTTTAAAATGTTACTAGTAGGATTTCCTAATTTTTACAATTTAATGTTTGCTTGTTAGATGACCAATTACTATATCTGGATCATAAGTTTTTACTTTCATGGAGCTGCATTCATGGGCACCATTTTTTACAATTCAAGTAATGCTTAATTCTTCCCTGGCGGTATATGTCATGGAATTGTTGTCTTAGGGTCGTTTTGCATTATTACTAGGAATATTTTACTTTGAGAAAGTGACAATTGGAACTATATATATATCATAATGCCAATTAAAAAAAAAATGCCAATTTTGTTATGAACTTGAGAGAACTGGTTCTATGTTTAATTGACGTATTGATTTTGAAACTCTACCTACGCAAGGCCTAACCCTATTGTTGCAGCCTGGAGTTTTCTAAAATCCAGTTCTGCAGATATTTCTGTGATAAATGGAGTTATCCCACCTCCATAAACATTGCCACAGTCCGCACTTTGGTTTTAGGATTTAAAAAGAAAACTGGAAGAGTTTCTCTTTTCTTAATCCCATTGTCATAGTAGCTTAAATAAATACTTTTTCATGAAGTCATGTTTTGATTATAAACTTGTTGCTTGTGCAGAGTAATGCTGGTTAGATTGACAGAGGAATTGTCTATTCTTTTGCATAGATGAGAAGATATATGCCTTGGATTTGGAATGTTATATTATGTTTTTACATGCTTTGTAACTATATAGTACCAACCTACCATTTAAACCTCTTTGCCAGCTCATATTTCTCCATATACCTACAATTTGGTCTAAGCTTGATATTACCTCTAGAGTACTGTTAGATATGTGTTCTTCTAGTCTCTTTATGGTGTAAACTTGCCCATATTCACTCCATTTCAGCTTAACCTTATTCTTGGTTACCATTTACGTGTATATATTACTTTGGTACTTTTTCCTATTACTGGTGATACATTGCTGCTGCCCTTATTGTTAGTATTAGAATAATACACATATTAACCCCCGCCAACACTCTAGAGTTTTGGTGCAAGTGGCATGGAGTTTAAACGGTATCAGAGTGATCCAGGTTCAAATCTTCTTTGTTGCGCATTTTAAGCAGATTTAAAAAAATATTCCGCAGCGTGAATCCAGCTGTCGGCCCACAAAATTAGGGCATGTTAGAGTAATACAAATATTCACCTTCAACCCTCACCAACACTTTTAGAGTTTTTGTGCAAGTTGCAGGGACTTTAACAGTTAGGAAGTGCTTACAGTAAAATGCACTCTGCTCTCTCTTTATGTAACCAGTGTGGTTTGTGGTTTCAACTAACACACGTACAATTACTCTCAGTTTATTTCAATATAGAAACAGTATACATATAAATGTGCTTCTTGTATTCTTTCCCATTGTCACTATATTGATCTTAAGTAACTGGAATAGTTTAGACAATTATACTAAAAACATAATTCATGAAAACATTCCCGAATAGAATTACTTGATGATATCTATGTCACTGATCATGATAACTGCATTTTTCTCTTCTTTTTGGTCTTACAAGGAATGGCTGCTGCATGTTTTTTTGCATCTTTCTGTGGTAGATAAAAACTTATAACATGTCATATCACATGTGCCACAATTCATTTCCAGGTTTATTTCAACTAATGGACGGTATATATCTTCTTAAGAATGTAAGGGTTACACAGTTTCTTTTGCTGCTGAGGATACTTCTAACTAGTAAGAAAGTTTTTTACATTGCTCGGCAGTATATAATTATTTTTTCCCTTTAAGTTTTGCAGAGTTGCTGCCAAGGTCTTCCTATGTAATCACCATAAAGATATGTATTTTCTTTCTTAACAATCCAAAGGTAATCATCTATTACTCTGTCAGGTAATTTTCCCTTGAAGTTTGCCTATTGGTTACTTGGCCTTCATTTAAACAGATATTTAGTTCATCTACTTTGAAGTTTTGTCTATTGATTACTTGACTTTCATAAAGAGTTATTAGTTCATCTAGCCTCAAGTCTTACAAACAGTGCTTGTTTTGGTCTGTTAGTTTTTATTACTCAACTAGAATATAGAGTTCTTTGACTTAAAGTCTGCTGAAGAGGTGTAGTGTATAAATAATATAGAATTCTTCGACGCATGTCTGCTGAGAGTATGTGTAGTGTATAAATCCAGATTGTGGAGGAGAAAGTAATAGTATATAGATGATAGGAGAGGAGAAGAGAAAAAGAGAAGTACCTTGGCTGTTGAAAATAATCTGTGTCTATAGCATTCAACCATGGGGTTTCTGCACAAGGGACAAGTCACTTAGTGTCCCCATGGGGACCAAACCAGGACCTCTCCTTATTCTACCGTAAGACCTATCATATTAGTAGTACATATTAAGCTCATGCAACCAACTAGCACCCTCTAAGTTCCTCAAGATTACAATAGACGAAGACGTTTATATGATACATCGCAATTGAGAATTACCTTCATCTTTATGCCATATTAAGCCAAAGAGAGAATAGGAATGACATTACCAACTTCAAATCAAATATAAAGTAGATAATATATATAGACATTCTAGTAGGCCCGTTCTTTAATCTCCATCTTTAACTGTTTTCTTTTGTCCATCATTTGTTCAAAGTTCATAATCAAGCCAGATTATTTTTTAAAACCAAAAGGAGAATATATCAAGCAACATTATTTTCTAAAACCAAAAGGAGAACATAATAAGCTGCGCGCTTAAAATTTCCAGTGTGTGGGTTATTCATTCCTCCAAACCTAAACAATCTAAGTATACGTGCCAAGGGCCAGTACCTAATCGCCATTGTTACTCTTTTTTTTTTGCTTTCGTGCCTACGTTTGACGAAGATAAAGTTGAGATTTGGCTAGTAATGTATTGGTCTTGGTTAATGAGGCATTCTTGGAGCTTCCGGATTTGATACATCCTTGTGACTTTTATTAGCATAGTTCTTGCTGGAGTACTTTTAGGAGGTGGGTTTAGTTCTCTATATGTGCATAAGTCTTAGACGTTAGCTTCGTTCTCTGTATTTGTTTTCATTATAAATGAATGCCTCAAGCTCTTATTGAACCTTACATTATAAAAGAAAATTGCAGTTCATTTTTCCAGACCACAAAAGCGACGTTCACACTGTCAAATTGCAGTTCATTTGAATTGGAGCAGTTCAAATGTTTGGTCCGCATGATCAAGGATAATTTCACTTGGGAATTTCAGTTCTCGCTTATGTATAAATGAGAGGTATGAAACTTAAATTTATGACCAAGTTCCTTTTCTGTGAATCTTAGTATGTCAACTGAACAGCAGTGGATTTCCAATCTCAGGATCTTAATCCTTACTTTAACAAGCAGTGATCAGATCGGTAGAGATGCACAATGGCCATTATTATTACAAGGATGCAGAAATTTTCGCCTAGAGGATGGTGACAATTGAAGAAGCGGTCATTATAGAACAAGGAACAAAACATTTTAGTATGGAAGTGGAGATGCATGGAATACTACTTTTGGGAGATGCAATGTAAGTCCAGAAGTCAGGTGAGAGTGACTTACCTCGATGAAGTGTTTCACAAATCCAGGAAAAGAAGTTTCTACGCATCGTTGGGTGTATCGGTAGAATTAAGAGCACTGTTTAATAGCTCAGCTACTTGTATGAACTTAGTTGTAGACAGAATCTAGGTTGGGGGGTTGGTTTAAAAAGTGATCAGTTGTGGAAGCATTTTCGACTTTGTTGTAGAATGAGTGTGTAAGGCATCTGTGATTCTGTGATCTGTTTGCAGAAGATTGTCTGGAAGATAATAAAGTTACACCTCTCAAGCATCGAATATCAATGGATATTTATAAAGGGAGAAAGTCGCCTTCTAGAGCAACCAATAATTTCTCAATGCAAGTAAGTTTTCACGGAATCGTTTCTGAGTATCTACAAGTAGTATGATTGTACAAGGTCCAAAAATTTGGAAGGCTCCTAAATTTTTAATTTTCGTAACTATTACTAATGTAAAATTTTCATTTTTAGATATAATCTTTCCTTATTTTTTAGAAACTGCAATAACAAAGTCATTATAATGTTAAAAAAAGACTTTTTTTTTTAGAGATAACATGACCTTTAGAATGGGCTATATTTTTTAGTGTGGTTAAAAAAGATATTTTTTAAATATTTGCATATGGTTTTTATAATGCTAGATATGATCCTATTTCTTTGTTCCAGTGAATTTGAGAAATTTACATAAAATTTGTGGAAGTGAATGAAATTTACACTACAGTAAAAGAACGTGTGTGTGTATATATATATATATATATCTATATATATATATATATATATTATATAGAGAGAGAGAGAGAGAGAGAGAGAGAGAGAGAGAGAGAGGGGGGCGCGTTCCCACACTTTTGCATCTCAAAGCATCTCCCTATTCACCCGTTGGATGTGCTTTAAATCATCTAATCTTAACCATTGGTAAATCAAAGGTTAAGATTAGATGACTTAAAGCACCATCCAACGGTGTGAGTAGGAGGGATGCTTGGGGATACAAAAGTGTGGGGATCTTGATCCTCCTCCTCATATATATATATATATATATATATAATATATATATATATATATATATTGTCACGTCCCAAAAGTTTGTCACGTCCCGATCCGGAAAATCGCTCGTCCTCGCATCGATTTATCCGAATCATCGTCCTCGCTAGGGCGTGATGCCGTACGAGTTTGAAGTTGCACTCGTACAAGGCAAGATGACAAGTTCTCAAATGGTTAAATTTGATTTGATATTAGCAACGAAAGAAAACAGAGTATACGAAACAATTTCTTTTACTAAATCAATGAAACTTATGTTACAATGGCTTTCAATAGCCCAACTGAAATTGTCAGATTGGCTACAACACTCAAGTTCTCTTTTGCCCACAAAGGATTTCACCGTTCCATACATCATGCCTTCTATATCTCGGCCGCATCAATCATGTTGCATGTCCGAGCGTCAACGCGATCGCACGCTTCAAACGCTACGGCATTCCATGTCTCAGCGCGATCAAGCGAAGCTCTGCCGCGAGCAGACCATTCCCTGAACCTGCTAGCAAACTAGTGGAAGATTAGTACTTTCGTTCTCGCTGTACTGATCAAAGACCCACTTAAATAAACCGACATTTGTTATGTAATTGATTCATGCAACATACAACTTAGTTATCTTTCTGTGTTCTCCTTAAGATCTGTTTCATGGCATATTCGAAAGTAGTAAGCAGGATATCATGGTAAGCATGTTATTCGATTCGCATAAGCAAGCAGGCAACCAATAGCAATCTCGTGTTGTTTCGTGACTTCTTACCAACGCTGATGCACTCGTCCTTGTATCGACGCAAGGTGAATACGTCTCATTCCTTCCCTGTCATGTTATAAGTGCTCTGTGCAGGAGCTCTGTGTTCCTGCACTTTCGGCCCACCATTCCTTAACTATATGAAACGCGCGGAGTGCACAAGACGTACGTGTGGGACGATGATGAAAAAGTCAGTGCAGACAAGATCCGCACGAAGAGTCTTAAACGACATGACGACCGGGTAAAATTCGTGTGCGGGGAGACACGATTTAATTGAGCCCGCACGTGCTGAAAAAAATTATATATATATATATATATGTGTGTGTGTGTGTGTGTGTGTGTGTGTGTGTGTGACTTCTAGCCTAGTGGTTATATATATATATATATATATATATATATATATATATATATATATATATATATATATATATATATATATATATATATATATATTTTTTTTTTTTTTTTTTTTTTTTTTTTTTTAAAAACCAAAGCCGGTGGACGACTCCACCCGACCTCGGCCCGGAGGCCGTGGCCACCGCCACCCAGCCACCTCCGTGGGAGGGAGGGCTCGAACCCGGCCCTCACCTCCGGTGCACGGTGGTGTTACCAGTACACCACGACTCGATGTGCAAGGTTATATATATATATATATATATATATATATATATATATATATATATATATATATATATATATATATATATATATATATATATATATCAGGGGCGGCCCAAGGGTGGGGCAAACAGGGCATGGGCCCGGGGCCCCAAAGTCTAAGGGGCCCCAAATTTTTTAATGGTTTGTAGTAAGACTAATGCCCTAAATAATAAAACCCTATGGTTTTTCTTCAAACCCACCAGGCCCAACCCCTCTCCAAACCCACCAGCCCGACCCCTCTTTCCATGTGCTTTGCCAATTGGCAATTGCAGCCGCATATTTCTCTCTCTTCCAGAGAAAAGGCATTCTTCCAGAAGAGAAAGAAAGCTCAAAGCACCGCTTCGATTCCTCTACCAAATCAAAGGAAAAAATTTTCTTCCGGTCGTTTCGTTTCCAAATGGCGTAAGATTTTTTTTTTTTGAAATTGTTGATTTAATTCTCTTTTTCTTCTTTCTTTTGCTTATAATTGAGCCACAAATTTCTAATTTTCTTTAATTTTTTCTACTCTCTTCTAGACTCCTTCATATGGACTCGACGGTGTCAGATTACGCAAATAGAGCCATGGCGGAACTCTCTCTGGCTTTGCTTGAGCCTTGACCGGTTCAATTTGATCATCCCTCCTTCAATTTTGTATGTTTCTATCTTCCTTCTATTTGAGATATTGTTCTAATGTTCTTGAAATTAACATGCGACCTAAGTTTGTTCTAGCTGCAGATTATTGTTAATTTATGAGACAATTTTCTTCAAATTATGGTTTTGTAATATGGGATCTAAGTATATTTTGTCAATGTAGCTACTAGCTAAATTATGGCAAATAATCCAGTTGTTTGGATCTTTTTATTTTAAGAATTTAGGAACTTGTAATTCTGGTTTTGTAATTCTTGAATTTTCATCTTGTACAACATTATTATTATTATTCATACATTGAATCATTGATACACAATTGTCAATTGCATTTGATCTAATCTGTCAACGCCGACTCAATTCGTGTTTGGGATTGCTTATGATATTTTTTTTTGTGTTTTTTTTTTCAAAAGTGGTTCCAACTTCCAAGAATTGTTTGTTTGATCAAAGTTGTTTATGAAAAAAAAAAAAACAGTTCAATTTTGAGACATTTTAAAAGAACATTTAAATAGTTGTTAATTTTTTTCCTAAAAGGAAAATATTGTCAAACCAAGCCTCGGCCCATTAGCAGCAAACACAACCAATTTGGGGACTGGTGGGTTTGCTAAAATATTGGTTGTGAAGACCCTGGTATTTGTTAATTTTCCATTAGCAGCTAGTTTTCCTTTCACATGTAACAAATACCAGGGCCTTCACATGAAATATTGTCAAACTAAGCCTCTATCCATTAGCAGCAAACACAACCGATACCAGGGACTTCACATGTAACAAAACTTCATCATGAATAATCCATAAATAGTAGATATGTTTCTAATTATATGATTGGTTCCTTGTTGAACATTTTTTACAAAATCAACAACAAACTAAAACTTATTTATCATTTATGTATATTTTACAGTTTATAGAATCAAAAGATGTAATTTCTAATGCATGTTTTATGTGTAAATTCTACAATTTATTAGAAGTTCATTGGATCGTTGGAAGTTTCAAATTGGAAGGTTGCTATTTGAATTGGAAGCTTTGAATTAAAGTATCAAAACTAAGGAACCAGGTTTTGTTGTTCTTTTTGCTTCATATTATCATTTACTTTGTCTTTGAAGTGCTTTGTTGCTTTGTTTATAATGTTTCCAAGGAAGCAGCCATCTGGTTGTTCGAAAAGAAAAAAAACAAAAAAAGGATGAAGAGATTGCTCTTTCTCTAAGAGAATCTCTAAATAAATATTTTTACAAAAATATCGTTTCAGAAAAAATCTAAATCAAACCAACGAGTCTGAGCAATTGGTTAATTTGATTGAAGTAGTGGAAAATGAGAATGTTGTCAATGATGTAGGAGAAAATGAAAATTATACATGCATTCACAACTCACCAGAACATATAGAGGAAGATAAAACGTAGGAGAAAATGAGCATGATACTACTGAAAACATGTTGAATATATATGATCCTGGAGTTTGGGATCATATTGATGACAAATTAAGAGATTTACTTGTAGAAAAGGGTCCTATTAGAAAAGAGAATTTAAACTTCCCTTTGGATGAACACTCTAGGCATTTTTCTGCAACTGGACAAACTCATAATCGAAGTTGACTAGTCTACACAAAGTTGAAAGATAAGGTCTTTTGCTTTTGTTGTAAGTTATTCAAAGTAATGCATTCTAGAAGTCATCTAGCAGGAGAATGAATTAATGATTGGAAACATCTTAGTGAGAAACTTACACAACATGAAAGGAGTAGAGAACACGCTCTTAATTTTATTGCATGGGTTGAGTCAAGAGAGAGATTGTACAAAAATAAAACAATTGATAAAGAAATGCAGACGCTAATTAAAAAGGATAAAGAACATTGGAGACAAGTATTGTTTAGACTAGTTGCTGTTGTGAAGTGTCTTGCTGTACATAATTTGGCATTTCGTGGAACACATGAAAAAGTTTATCAAAATTCTAATGGTAACTTTTTGGGTTTGGTTGAAATGATTGCAGAGTTTGATCCGGTAATGGAAAAACATTTTCGACTCATTCAAGATAAACAAAATCATTGTCACTATCTTAGTCATAAAATTCAAAATGAGTTGATAGCAAATATTGGATCGAAAGAAAAGAGTGCAATCATTGAAAAAATAAAAGAATCTAAGTACTTTTCTGTGATTCTTGACTGTACTCCGGATGCAAGTAAAACTGAACAAATGACTTTGATTTTGAGATGTGTAGATGTGTCAAGTACTCCAGCAAAAGTAGAAGAATATTTCTTAGAATTTTTGGTTGTGGAAGAAACAACTGGATTAGGACTTTTAAATGTAATGTTAGATGCCATAAAGTCTCTTGAACTTGACATTGATAATGTGAGGGGTCAAGGTTATGACAATGGATCTAATATGAAAGAAAAAAATCAGGGCGTGCAAAAAAGATTACTTGACATTAATCCTAGAGCCTTTTACATGCCTTGTGGTTGTCATTCTCTTAATTTAGTTCTTTGTGATATGGCATCCTCGCGTGTTAAATCAAAATCTTTTTTTGGAGCTTGTCGATGCCTATATACTATATTTGCCAATTCTACAAAACGTTGGGCTGTTTTGCGTGATTATGTAGATGGTTTAACATTAAAATCATTGTCTACTACACGCTGGAAAAGTCATGTAGAAAGCGTGAAAGCGATAAAATCTCAAGTTTCTGAAATTAGAGAGGCACTAAGAAAATTAGCAGAGATTAGTGATAATGTTGAGCTGAGTATGAATGCTGATATTTTAGCTAATAAAGAGCTGTCCAGTTTTGATTTTATTTTGAGCTTGGTTATTTGGTATGAAATTCTTGTAAAGATTAATATGGTTAGTAAGACACTACAATATGAAGATATCAGTATTGATATTGTCGTAACATGTTTGCAAGGACTTGTAATTTTTTTTGAAAATTACAGGAAAAATGGGTTTAATTCTGCCATGGTTGAGGCGAAAGAAATAGCATTAAAAATGGAAATTGAGCCTGTTTTTCCTATTAAGCGTCATGCTTGTAGAAAAAGACATTTTGATGAAATTGGTAATACCGAAAGAGAAAAACAATCAGCTGAAGAGTCATTTAGAACAGATTATTTTCTTGTGATAGTTGATATTGCTATTTCTGAATTAAGAGAGAGGTTTGAACAATTACATATTCTTCAATCTATTTTTGGGTTTCTATTTGATGCAGCAAAGTTAAAATCATTGGATGATGATGAATTGAAATATTCTTGTGAGAACCTTCATCTTGCACTGAAAAATGGTGACACTTCTGATTTTGATTTAAAGGACTTATATTCAGAGATGCAAATATTACAAGTCACTTTGCCTAGTGAATCATATGATACAGATAAGCCATGGACATCAATTAGAATTCTAGAGTATTTGAAGCGTATGGATATCTTTCCAAATGCGATGATTGCATATAGAATTTTGTTGACTTTACCTGTGACTGTGGCCTCTGCAGAAAGAAGTTTCTCTAAATTAAAATTATTAAAATCTTACTTGCGTACCACTATGACTCAAGATAGGCTAAATGGATTAGCAATTATGTGCATTGAAAAAGATATGCTGGAAACCATTGAATATGCAGACATCATTGATGAATTTGCTTCTCAAAATTCAAGAAGGAAACATTTTTTGAGATGATACTTTGTGGCTGAGTTCTTGTTTGTTTGTTTTCTTATGCAGATGTGGGTCCTCATTTTGGAGTGCGAAGATATTGGTGCTGCACTACAAAGTCATTATTAGGTTTCTTGTTTCTAGGAGTTTTTTTGTTGATTTTGTAGAGCATTATGATGATACTGTATTTTGCTAGGGTACTCTTTCCTTGAGGGAAGCAAGGTTTTAATGAGACCCTAAATGTAAATTACGTTTATGATAATGAAATATTAAATCTTCCCCAAAAATTGAAACTTCATTGCAATATATCCTTTAGATATGGGACATCAATTTGAATTTCGCCCTGGGCATTAAAATATTCCGGGTCGGCCCTGATATATATATATATATATATATATATATATATATATATATATATATATATATATATATATATATATATATATATATAACTGAGCCCATATGGGCCGCATGCATCTCTCTTAACCACTAGGCTAGAAGTCATATATATATATATATATATATATATATATATATATATATATATATATATATAACTGAGCCCATATGGGCCGCATGCATCTCTCTTAACCACTAGGCTAGAAGTCATATATATATATATATATATATATATATATATATATATATATATATATATATATATATATGGGAGCGTCCTCACTCTCAGCCGTCCATTTAATGTTAATGTTAATGTTAATTTTAATTTTAATTTTTATATTAATGTTAATGTTAATATTAATGTTAATGTTAATATTAATTTTAATGTTAAGTTTAATGTTAATTTTAGTATTTAACATTAATATTAACATTAACATTAATATTAACATTAAATGGATGGCTGAGAGTGATGGAGTTTTTAGGAGATTTTCTAAGGAAGATTTTTGATCCGCTTTATATATATATATATATATATATATATATATATATTTTTTTATATATATATATATATATATATATATATATATATATATATATATATATATATATATATATTCACAATTACGGATTTCAAAGTTGATGGTGATACTTCCCCTTAACAATTTCTTCACTCACATCGTACTTGAAAACTTTTTGTTGATAAGTAATTTAAGAACTCTTTTACCAAGTCTAGATAATAAGCCATATATATTAACTGTAATGACTTCGTAATGGGATTTGGGCTTGTTCAAAAGACTTCTTAGGCGTTTATAAATTTTATTTACCATTCTTGGTTTGTATGTTTTTTTTTTTTTTGGAGAAGATATTGTCATTTCATAGAAAAAGGATTCTTGGACCAATCGCTCCGCTATGGGTCACTTAACTGTTTTCCTCTGTTGTCCCTGGTTTAAGTCGAAGTTACTACAGAACTCTCCGTTGCTCCAATTGGCTATGTAACCATAGAAAGTGCTGTGGACACCAGACTGACTGACTTCCCAACAGACGAAGCAAGTGATAACTGACAAGCTGACCACCTCTATAAGACTATAACCCCTTCAGGTATGTATTGGTATTGCCACCCTAATATAATTCCTAATATAGATTCCCTACTGTTCTATTCAAAATTGTCGGATCAAACTAGTGGAATGATTCTCAAACCATTTAGTTTTCAGAAAATTTACTGTACCGATAATAATTTAATTAATATTAGTTTAGACGATAGAAGTTTTGGAAATTTTGTAAAACAATACAATCCGACAGTCTGTCTGTCGGAAATTGAGCACATTTGGCTGAAATCAAAGAAGTAACGGTTTGGGTGGGTTGGGTTGAAAGAAAGGGGTTGGGTGGGTGAGTTGGGTTGGTTTGGTTTTTTTTTTTTTTATGGTTTAATTGAATATGATGGTGGGTGGGTTGGGTTACTTGATTGTTGGTTTTTTAAGGTTTGGTTTTTTTTGGTTGGGTTGAGGTGGGTTATTTTTTGTTGGGTTTGTAACGTTACAATTTGCAACGTTACGATTCTAACGTTACAATTCCAACGTTCTAATTCCAACGGCTATATATCATCTATAAGTATCAAACCACTTCATAACAATTTTCTCATTCACTTCACAGTACTCACTTCACAGCACCTCTCCCATTCAGTAAGAAGTTTGTCAAGTATTTCGTTGAAAGCCAAAGCTCCTCTCTTCCAAGTTCATCTTGTTGTCAACATGGATGGAAATCTGACAATCCTATGCTCGCTTGGAGGTGTACTAAATGGGTTAGCGTATCAAGGGGGTTTAACCCAAGTTCTTTTAGTTGATCGAAATATTTCGTTTCTTAGTTTACTTAATCTAATTATTGATCAATATTCTATCGACTACGAATTTATATTAGTACATATTTTCGTATCTAATTGTATAAATGTAGATAGTGAAGATGCATGAAAATTTGTTCTTCAAGTGAATGCACAATCACCGTATATTAATATCTATGTCACTCCGCCCCCATCTATGAATGTAAGTAATATACCTGCTTGTAATACTTTTAACGCTGGTCCTAGTTCTTCTCATCAAGTTATTCCATTTACTGAAGAAGAACATGTAGTAGATGATGTTAATAACGATGACGAAAATAGTGATGATCTAATTGAAAATTTAGATGATGAATTTGATGATTCTGTTGATAGCCTTAGCACTCCTGAATTATTTATTGGAAAACAATTTGAGAATCGTTCTAAATTTAGAAGTTTTATTAGTGATCTAGCAATTAGACGTAATTTTACTTGTTCAGCTACTTTAAATAATGCTACCGGAATTATATATAAATGTAATAGTTCAAATTGTCATTGGAGGGAATACGCTAAAGCCATAGGTAGAGGCGAAAGATTTTCTATTGCAACGCTAGAAAATATTCATTCTTGTTTAGGTGGACTTACAACTGGACTTACACCTGGAAATACATGTGCGTCGCTACTGATCAAGGAAAGTGGCATACCGATAGAAAAATGCTCGTAGGACCAAACCTAAAAAATATATAATATAAGTGTACAAATTTTAAATATATAACATAATTTAAATATATACCAAATTCAAACAATTTTTCGACCTGAATCAATGTAGCACATCCGTTTAAATTTTTCATCAATTTGTCCTTCGAATGGAACTGCACAAAGTCTGACATAGCACTATATAGATATGCCAGCATTGACGCTCCCCACGCATGACTCGTCGGTTCCGTCAGATCATTCAGAAATGATAGAAACCGTAAATTTACCATATCCGATGCGTCGAAAAACAAAAAAGTGAACCGGGGGGGGGGGGGGGGGAGCGAGTAAACCGGGTTTTCTTTCTATTTCCGACAGTGTGTCTGTCGGAATTTGGAGTCGCGCCCAAATTCCGACAGACGGTATGTCGGAATTTGGGCGTGACTCCAAATTCCGACAGACGCAATGTCGGATCTTATCTCTATGTCAAATTTTCTGAACTTTTATCGTTTCTTGTGAAACCCGTATTTTTAAAATTTTTTTTTTTTATGTGTGTGGTTAAATGGATTTTCGTATTTAAATTCGAATTTCAAAAATAATTGTGAAATGTTAGTTTGATATTAATATTATTTTTAAAAGTGTAAAGTTATTTTCCCAAAGTATTAAAAATGGATTTTTTTAGTTGTCAACCAGACCCAAACCCAAAATTTGGACTTAAAATATTGATTAAATTTTAAAGAGGAAATTATTTTAAAAATCATGTTAGTTCCAAATTCTATTTTTATAAGCCTAAAGTTTTTCATTTATTTTTTTTTAAGCCCAATACAATTTTTGCCTTGACTCTTACAAGCCGATGAAACTATAATAAAACTTTTGAGCCCATAGATTAGAGCCTTATATCCATAAGTCCAAGAACCATTCACTTATAACCTTTATAATTCAAACCCTTTCAAAGCCATATACTAAAAAGCCCATAACCCATGCCATATGTTACCATTAAGCATGGGCTTACGAACCCATGTTTTATTTTTCTTTGTTGGAGAGAGAAGTATGTTTCTCTCTGTTGAGAAGTTGTTGGGAGTTTCGGTTTCCATCCCAAGACTTCGTGGCCGACCCCTTAACTTCCGAACCACCGCCGAGACCGCCGGGCTTCTGAACGGCCGCCCTTTTGCCTCCCCAACTCCGGTAACCCCCTATTTTACACCCTATATAAACCCTCTCCAACTTTCCTTTTCCCCACACCACTCAATCCCCCAAATTTCCACCTTCACCCACCATTTTCGGCGAGATTCCGGTGAGCCGGAGTCTGATCCATCTCCCGAGGCCGCATCCGCCGCCGTCCGCCGCCCGTACCGACGCCACCCTCCGCGCGGCTCCCCGCCGCTGCCGTCCAACCCTCTCCGGCCGAACCCGAGCTCGCGCCGCCCCTCTCCGCGCGGGTGCGACCCGAGGCCGACGATCCCCGCGGCCAGCGCCCCACCGCGCGACCACCGCGAGCCATCCCGCGCTCCTTCCGGCGCTCCTCCCCGGCGGATCTCCCCGCCGCAGCCGTTCCCGTCGCCGATCCCCGGCCGACAGCGCGCCCACGCGCTGTCAGTGCCCCGCGGCCATCCCGAGGCCGCCGCCCCGTCCGTCGTCCGCTGACGCCCCCGCGCCCCGGCGTGCTCCGCGCCAGCGCCACCCCCTGTGGCCAGCAGCTCCCCGTCGCGTCAGCGTGCCCCGCTGTCGTCGTTGCTGTCCGGAAACCCTCCCTGTGGATTTCCAGCACCCTTTTCCGCGGTTCTTTGCTGTTCCCGTGGATTTCCTGCTGTCCGTGGACTTTTCCGCGGTTCAGAACTTCTACCTGCTGCCGACTTAGTTCGGATTCCTTTCCCGAGATTATCCCGCGGCTCCCTGACCAACGGATCTTGGTAATTTCTGTTAATCAGAGTAGTTCGTCCCTCCCGTGAGTCGATGATGATAGATCGGTCCCCCGGTTCCCTCTCGGGAATCCGGATAGCTGCGTTATAATTTTCGTTTAGCTGCGATAGTTTGATTTTCTTGTGTTTTTACTTGCTGGGTTGGTGTGAATTGGTTGATATTGGATTCCCGGACTTTTCGGGAATTATTTCTGTGGTGTTGGAATTTTGGTGGATATTTCTGTGGACCATTTTGGTTGGAAATGGGTTTTCCCTGGTTTGGGACATTTTGCAGGTGTTTGTTGGCGCGCTTCCCAGTTTTGGGTTTGTTCCGGAATAGAGGAAGTGCTGCCCAATTTTTACAAAATTATATTTTTAATTGATTTCAAAACTGGCTTTCGAAAATGATTTTCTAAACCGATTTTCGGGCGACGACCGTACCGGTCTGTGGGCCCCGGCGAAATGTAAACGCACCGGTACGACCGGACGTTGAGGCATAAACCGATATTGAGGAAAAGGACCGAGTCTGAGACTCCTAGTTTTCTTTTATTTATTATTTTATTTTTAGGCTAAATATTATAGTCATTTAAATTCTGCATTTTATTTAATAATTCAGTCATTTTCTTATTTAATGTAAAAGAAAGATGTATCGGGCATAAGCCCACCCTAGGACCAGTAGCTGTGCCCATGTATTTGTGTAGCGTAGTTATTTTCTTTTCTTTTTCTGGTGGATGTGATTTGGGTGGATTTTGGATTGATTTCATATTCGTAGATAGGACGTAATTTACGGCTTAATTACGAGTTTAGCTAAAATAAATAAAATATTATTAATTCACTGTTTGTCACTAAAAGAAAACTGTATTTTATATACATATTATGAAAACACAAAGTTTTCCAAATTGTAATTGATTCTTGCGATTTTCCAAATTGTAATCGATTCTCGTGATTTTCCAAATAATTCAATTAACCGGCTTAATCAACGCACGTAGTTGCGACGTAATCGTTAGCTGTAAATTAATACAACTTAAAACCTGACTAGGACTTACTACTAGAGATTGCAACTAGCACACTTAGTCTGGTTATTCAGGAATCTAAGTCAAGTTCTCAATTGTAGGAACTCGAAGTTACAACTGACGTTCCTCCTAAGTACCGACTCGTTCTTCCAGTCAATCTAATACAAAGGCAAGTGCAGTTATGTCTATTTGGTAATTTATCTAGTAATTGTTTTATTGCAATTTTAACCCACATTGCTACACGGAACTCTCTCCTAGAGTTCGAATATTGATTCATTGATTGAATCTGATTGACTCGGGATATTGGGGGAGTAGTGTAGCGTCTATGACCAATACCCCTATATTGCATCATTGATTGTGCGAGCTGATTCCTCATATACACGGGGATAGGCCGGACCGTATCATTATGATATAATTGAATCATCCCAAGCCGGTCATAGTTCGTTACCTACTCAAATCACATTGTTTTCAAATTATAGAATTGTGAAAAATATTGTTAAAGTATTTCAAATTGTTTAACATTGCAAATTTCAAATTATTATTTGAATTATTGGATATTCGTAATTGTACTTTGCTCCCTCCTGACTGGAGACCCAACATTTTAGGTATCACTGATGAGGCTTTGTTACGCGATCCCAAGACGAGGAATTCGAGATTGCTGAGCTGTTTGCCTAGAGTTTTCTTTTATTCATGATGTATAAAAAAAAATGGTTTAAGTTGTATCTTTTATTTCATGTAAAAGTTTAATAAAGTTTTAAATTTTCGAAAGTTGAGTTGTGACAAATATAGTGTTGTTGTATGGTTACCTGCTACTGAACAGCTTACTGCCGCCGTCTCAACAACGGTACAGGCTGGGCATGATCCGATTCGACCCAAGCAATTGGGACCGGGTCGTGACATATTTTTAGTGGTGGCCCATGCAGGTCTGAAAAACAACTTAGGAAAACATACCTAGAAACAATTAGAACACTAGAACATCAATTTGTCAAAACATAGGACCGAAATATATTATAAATAAATATTTTTGTTTGATTATAGACTGGTAGGATACCTTGCTTATGTTTGCATCCTAAACCTTCCAGAGAATGACCATTGACAAGACCAATCCGGCTGGCAATGAGGTGTTATCTCCGGATCATACCCCATCTACTCAACCAAGTCCAGGGTTTATTCCCTCGCGGCTGATTGACCTTCCTCATAGTGCATCCAGTGAAGTTTTTCCTACACTGGCGATTTCTACCTCATCTCAAACTGAATTGCATTTCCCTGGTGGATTATTCATTTTGTTGCTCCACCAGTACCAGCAATCATCTTCCAAATGGTTGTCCTATTTCAAAAAAAAAACCCTGGAGTTCCAGAAAGCTCAAGATGAAGCCCAGCAGGAACAGATGATTATCACGAGAGAAGACAAAAAGAACGTCATGATGTAGCCTTAGTTATCCCCAACCAAGTTAGAGCAGAACTTTTGTCCTAGGAAGGATACCCTTGAATCTAGAAGATATTTGGGTCCCATCAAGTACCCTACTTTCCGGCAGCCTTGTCGTAAGAAGCTATGGGCTTGTAACTATTGCAAGAGGCCTGGTCATCAGGCCGTTGGTTGCCGAAAGAGTTTGGGACAATGTTTGGCATGTGGATCTGCTGAACATCGGGTAAAAGACTGCCTTTATCTTTCCATCAAACCAGAGCTCATATCCCAGCAACACCTGTTAGGCCACAACCTAGGGACCCTCTTTCTATCCAGCAGACCCTACCCCTTACAATAAGGCATGATGTATACTCGAGGTTCTTAGAAAGGGAAGCAGTTGGAGATTGCTCATGCAGAACCATGAAGAATAGTACCTAGAACTGCTGAATAGCATCATCTTTTTGGAAGTTGTAACAGGATGTCCTTAGATCAATCATAAGAGTTTTGCTGTAATTCTCCTCATGAATAGAAGTTTTAGTTACACCCTATGGCAGATGTTTTCCCTGATAGTCTTCCCGGATTATCCCAGATCTAGACATAGGATTCACCTTTGACTTAGTCCCTGGCTCTTTTCCTATTTCTAAAGGATGTTACAGAGTCAACCCGAAGGTGGCCAAGAAGATGAAGGACCAGAGCAGTGCAGGCTCTAGGATTTATCAGGGTGGAACATTACCTTAAGGAGTATCTATCTTGTTTGTGCCCCAGAAGGATGGAACAAACGGATGTGCATCAATTACCAGACACTAAAGAACAAGTACTTTCTGCCCGGATCGAGGATCTGTTTGATCTGGTTATGTGGAGATAGGATGTTTCGAAGTTTGACTTAAGATTTGACTTCCATCAAATCAAAGTCAGGAAAGAGGACATTTCCAAGACGGCGTTCAAACACCAAGTATGGATAGTTTTCTTTGGTTAGGACGTTAGACTGACAAATGCTTCTGCTGTGTTCATGAATCTCATGAACAGAGATTTTCATGAGTATTTGAATCAGTTTATCTTCTCCATAGATAACCTTCTGATATATTTGAAGACTGAAGAAGAGCATGAAGAACACCTGAGGAAGTTTTGGAAACTTTGAGGAAAAAGAAGTTTTATGGTAAGTTATCTGAACGTGGATCTTTGACAAGGTGAACTTTTGGCCATGTTGTCAAGAGAAGGAAATTTCGATGGAAGATAGCTGCTGATGAAGAGTGGTATACTCCAAGTTCAATTCGGAAGTTTCTTGAACTTGGCCGGCTACTATCAAAAGTTCGTGAAAGTTTTCGCCAAGATTGCTGAGCCAATGACGAAGCACACTTGGAAGAATGAAGAGTTCATCTGAACGAAAGTTTGCCAAGCGGCATTGAGGAGCTGAAGAAGAGACTTACCACTACACCAATCCTCGCGCTACCCGCAGGAACCGGTGGGTTCTCAATTTACTGTAATACCTCTGGAAGAGGACTGGGTTGCGTTCTTCAACAACATGGGAAAGTAATTGCTTACTCGTATAGGCAACTACAGACTCATGAGAAGAATCATCCCACGCCTAATTTGGAATTTGCTGCAATTATCTTTACTTTGAAACTATGGAAACATGATTTTTATGGAAAGGGAGTGAAAACTTATACGGACTACAAAAGTCTGAAATATGTCTTCACTCAGAAAGGGCTGAATGTTAGACTAAGAAGATGGTTGAAGCAGATGAAGGATTACGACATCAACCTGCAGTACCATTCAGGTAAGGCTAATGTGGTCGCTGATACACTTGGTCGATACTGATGGCGAAGTTCTTAACCAAAGACTAGCACCTGCTAGAAGACATCGAGAAGTTTGGACTGGAGGTTATACTACCTGGAGATAGAAGGACGGAGCTGGATGCTGATTCAGTATTGATGAAGTTCGAGGCTGATGGACAAAATCAAGAGGACGTAGTTTCAAAACGAGGCACTTTGCAGGCTTAGAGATCAAGTGTTGGCAAGAACACTTGAGGATTTCTAAATTGATCAGCAGTGGAACTCTGAAGAATGGTGCGAGACTTTGCGTATCGGCTGACAAACGGAGGAACGAGTTGATGAAAGAAATACACCAGTCACAGTATTCCATATATTCAGGAGATAATAAGATGTATCGAAATATGCCTCCACTGATTGGTGATATGGAATAAAGAAGGACAATTCCAGGTATAGGATTAGATGTGAATTTGTCAACATGAGGAATTTAGCAAGAGAACAACAAGTTTGTTGGAGCCGCTGGACAATTCGAAGTGGAAGTAGAAGTAGAAGCATATAACCATGAACTTTGAGTAAGGATTGCCTTGTTTCTAAGGAGGGAAGGGCACCAATTGGATTTTAGTAAACCGACTGACTAAGTCGGCACACTTTATTTTCCTTCAAGTTGGTTTATCCACTAAGAAGTGGGTAGCATGGTACGGGAAGCACATCTACCGGATTCATGGAGTACCGCGGGACGAGCAAGCAGAGAGGTCAATCCAGACGCTTGAAGATGTATTGAGATTTTGCGTCTTGGAATTTGGTAGGTCTTGGGAAGACCAAATTGCTTTTGGTGAAGTTTTCTCCTACCAGAGGAACAATCAGTTTTGACGGAGCTGGAAATTGAGGCCAGCTCAGATGCTACACTTCGGATCCGAGTCACATTTTGGATAATTCAGAACTGAAGATTGGAATCAATCTTTCAGTGTCAGAGAAACCAGTTGCAAGTCTAGTCAGAGATGAGAAGAAATCAGAATTTGAGCCATCACTCAAACTCCTATTCCTTATTCTTTCTTTTTCCCATTCTAAATTTGACTAATGCTGCTAAGTTAGCCTAGTTTTGCAAGCTATCTTTTTAAATCAAGCTTGATCATGACGATATTTTATTGGGTGCACCCACTAATATATTGTCTAATCAGGACCGGTGCATGATGGTCTGATCAACCTCGTGTACTTTGGTTCGCTTTTGTATTTTTCTGCGTGGATGATATCATAAATAAAAACTTGTCCCTAAATTGTCTCATCCACGACTGCCTTGAAAATTCTTATTGTTGGACCTGAGTTACGGGCGTGGTACCCGTAGCCGTTTGTTTCTCCTACCCTTACTTTAAATTTCGAGGACGAAATTTTCTACGGAGGGAAGGTTGTGAAACCCGTATTTTTAAATTTTTTTTTTTTTTTATGTGTGTGGTTAAATGGATTTTCGTATTTAAATTCGAATTTCAAAAATAATTGTGAAATGTTAGTTTGATATTAATATTATTTTTAAAAGTGTAAAGTTATTTTCCCAAAGTATTAAAAATGGATTTTTTAGTTGTCAACCAGACCCAAACCCAAAATTTGGACTTAAAATATTGATTAAATTTTAAAGAGGAAATTATTTTAAAAATCATGTTAGTTCCAAATTCTATTTTTATAAGCCTAAAGTTTTTCATTTATTTTTTTTTAAGCCCAATACAATTTTTGCCTTGACTCTTACAAGCCGATGAAACTATAATAAAACTTTTGAGCCCATAGATTAGAGCCTTATATCCATAAGTCCAAGAACCATTCACTTATAACCTTTATAATTCAAACCCTTTCAAAGCCATATACTAAAAAGCCCATAACCCATGCCATATGTTACCATTAAGCATGGGCTTACGAACCCATGTTTTATTTTTCTTTGTTGGAGAGAGAAGTATGTTTCTCTCTGTTGAGAAGTTGTTGGGAGTTTCGGTTTCCATCCCAAGACTTCGTGGCCGACCCCTTAACTTCCGAACCACCGCCGAGACCGCCGGGCTTCTGAACGGCCGCCCTTTTGCCTCCCCAACTCCGGTAACCCCCTATTTTACACCCTATATAAACCCTCTCCAACTTTCCTTTTCCCCACACCACTCAATCCCCCAAATTTCCACCTTCACCCACCATTTTCGGCGAGATTCCGGTGAGCCGGAGTCTGATCCATCTCCCGAGGCCGCATCCGCCGCCGTCCGCCGCCCGTACCGACGCCACCCTCCGCGCGGCTCCCCGCCGCTGCCGTCCAACCCTTTCCGGCCGAACCCGAGCTCGCGCCGCCCCTCTCCGCGCGCGTGCGACCCGAGGCCGACGATCCCCGCGGCCAGCGCCCCACCGCGCGACCACCGCGAGCCACCCCGCGCTCCTTCCGGCGCTCCTCCCCGGCGGATCTCCCCGCCGCAGCCGTTCCCGTCGTCGATCCCCGGCCGACAGCGCGCCCCCGCGCTGTCAGTGCCCCGCGGCCATCCCGAGGCCGCCGCCCCGTCCGCCGTCCGCTGACGCCCCCGCGCCCCGGCGTGCTCCGCGCCAGCGCCACCCCCTGTGGCCAGCAGCTCCCCGTCGCGTCAGCGTGCCCCGCTATCGTCGTTGCTGTCCGGAAACCCTCCCTGTGGATTTCCAGCACCCTTTTCCGCGGTTCTTTGCTGTTCCCGTGGATTTCCTGCTGTCCGTGGACTTTCCCGCGGTTCAGAACTTCTACCTGCTGCCGACTTAGTTCGGATTCCTTTTCCGAGATTATCCCGCGGCTCCCTGACCAACGGATCTTGGTAATTTCTGTTAATCAGAGTAGTTCGTCCCTCCCGTGAGTCGATGATGATAGATCGGTCCCCCGGTTCCCTCTCGGGAATCCGGATAGCTGCGTTATAATTTTCGTTTAGCTGCGTTAGTTTGATTTTCCTGTGTTTTTACTTGCTGGGTTGGTGTGAATTGGTTGATATTGGATTCCCGGACTTTTCGGGAATTATTTCTGTGGTGTTGGAATTTTGGTGGATATTTCTGTGGACCATTTTGGTTGGAAATGGGTTTTCCCTGGTTTGGGACATTTTGCAGGTGTTTGTTGGCGCGCTTCCCAGTTTTGGGTTTGTCCCGGAATAGAGGAAGTGCTGTCCAATTTTTACAAAATTATATTTTTAATTGATTTCAAAACTGGCTTTCGAAAATGATTTTCTAAACCGATTTTCGGGCGACGACCGTACCGGTCTGTGGGCCCCGGCGAAATGTAAACGCACCGGTACGACCGGACGTTGAGGCATAAACCGAATATTGAGGAAAAGGACCGAGTCTGAGACTCCTAGTTTTCTTTTATTTATTATTTTATTTTTAGGCTAAATATTATAGTCATTTAAATTCTGCATTTTATTTAATAATTCAGTCATTTTCTTATTTAATGTAAAAGAAAGATGTATCGGGCATAAGCCCACCCTAGGACCAGTAGCTGTGCCCATGTATTTGTGTAGCGTAGTTATTTTCTTTTCTTTTTCTGGTGGATGTAATTTGGGTGGATTTTGGATTGATTTCATATTCGTAGATAGGACGTAATTTACGGCTTAATTACGAGTTTAGCTAAAATAAATAAAATATTATTAATTCACTGTTTGTCACTAAAAGAAAACTGTATTTTATATACATATTATGAAAACACAAAGTTTTCCAAATTGTAATTGATTCTTGCGATTTTCCAAATTGTAATCGATTCTCGTGATTTTCCAAATAATTCAATTAACCGGCTTAATCAACGCACGTAGTTGCGACGTAATCGTTAGCTGTAAATTAATACAACTTAAAACCTGACTAGGACTTACTACTAGAGATTGCAACTAGCACACTTAGTCTGGTTATTCAGGAATCTAAGTCGAGTTCTCAATTGTAGGAACTCGAAGTTACAACTGACGTTCCTCCTAAGTACCGACTCGTTCTTCCAGTCAATCTAATACAAAGGCAAGTGCAGTTATGTCTATTTGGTAATTTATCTAGTAATTGTTTTATTACAATTTTAAACCACATTGCTACACGAAACTCTCTCCTAGAGTTCGAATATTGATTCATTGATTGAATCTGATTGACTCGGGATATTGGGGGAGTAGTGTAGCGTCTATGACCAATACCCCTATATTGCATCATTGATTGTGCGAGCTGATTCCTCATATACACGGGGATAGGCCGGACCGTATCATTAGGATATAATTGAATCATCCCAAGCCGGTCATAGTTCGTTACCTACTCAAATCAGATTGTTTTCAAATTGTAGAATTGTGAAAAATATTGTTAAAGTATTTCAAATTGTTTAACATTGCAAATTTCAAATTATTATTTGAATTATTGGATATTCGTAATTGTACTTTGCTCCCTCCTGACTGGAGACCCAACATTTTAGGTATCACTGATGAGGCTTTGTTACGCGATCCCAAGACGAGGAATTCGAGATTGCTGAGCTGTTTGCCTAGAGTTTTCTTTTATTCATGATGTATAAAAAAAATGGTTTAAGTTGTATCTTTTATTTCATGTAAAAGTTTAATAAAGTTTTAAATTTTCGAATGTTGAGTTGTGACAAATATAGTGTTGTTGTATGGTTACCTGCTACTGAACAGCTTACTGCCGCCGTCTCAACAACGGTGCAGGCTGGGCATGATCCGATTCGACCCAAGCAATTGGGACCGGGTCGTGACATTTCTAGTAATTATTATTAATATTTTTATTGTACAGTAAATTTTATGTTTAGTTTTAGATTGGATAAAAAATGACACGTGACAATTTTTAAAAAAAAGAGTGAACATCTTCATTCCAGTCCATTACATATCGGATTTCAGGTTCCGCCTTTACTTGTCAAGCCTCCTTCTCCTTCTTCTTCTTCACGAAAAGTAGAAGGCATGTCGGGGTCGATCCAGTACGCTCAAGAGAGCATTTCTCGAAAGTGGATAGATAGAGCCAATAGAACCCTAGCCAGATAGATACAAGTTTCTTTTAGGGAAAATAATAGTCCTAGCGACACTGAACGCTCGACAATCAGGACCGGCCTAGAGAATTGGATTGTCCTCGTCGGAGGTAGATTTGGTTGTCCCTTGTCATTGACTCCAAAAAAGATATCAAAAAAATTGATGGCGGGAGGTTGGCAGCGACGTCAAAGTCTCTTATTCTTACGGCATCGTGGAGCTCGAATTCCGAGTTCATCTCCTTGAACTACTCAAGGCCTTTCCAGTAGGAATTCAAAATATGGGACTGATGGATTGCTAGTTCAACTAACAGAGATGAGTTGGGGTGGATCGTAGAGTCTCTATTAGCAGAGAGGTGGGGACTTAAGGGAGGTTGTTCTGACCAGGAGGGTTGTCCAAGTCCGATGACTTGTCCAGCTTACCATAGGGCCGGCCCTGTCGACAATGCGATCTGGCTCGGCACCTTGATCGAATGGCCCGTTGGGAGTTAGTAGAACGGAGAACGGTCACGTTGTGTTGAAATGAATTAGGGTCCACCACCGTTAGACCCTTGTTAGCAATTCGGCAAACGGAAAAAATTCGGAACGGCAAAAGTACGAGTATAAATCGGCACAATATAAGTAAAATACGGTCAAAAATTCGGTCAAAAATTCGTCTAACGAAAAACATTCGGATCAGATTTAATTCGTGTTTAGTACGTTTCATATGATCCAATTCGGCACTAAAAATTCGGCATATATATAGGGTCCACCCACCTCTACTCCTTCATAAACAAGGGCTCAGTGTGAGAATAAGAAGAGGTTGGATGATGGAAAACCGAAAGGTTTTTTTTTGATTGTTGCAAGCAACATGTGCAAAGATTCTTGGGTTTCTTTTTTTGGTTACCGTGAGACTTTTTCTTCTTTTCTTTTGATAATTTTTAAGAATTGTGCCAGTCTTAATATCTAATAGCAGCAAGAGTCAAGAAAGTTCCGACTGTTTGATTTTTTTGGTCACATTTTTTTGGCCAATTTTTTTTAAAATTCGTATGGTACGCATTTAAAACGCAGCAGGCTTAAAATTCGTGTACAAATCCAAAATTTTTAAAAGTACGTAAGTATTATACGCTTATGTAAGATACGAAAAAATTCGCGTATAATACGCATTTTATTCGGGTGATTGCTAACAAGGCGTTAGACTACTGTGGAACATGCAGCAACCAAACGCAACATTAATGCCGTGTGGAACGGAAAATTTCAGCCGGAGCAAAGTTTTCCTGTGGTAGCTGTCGAAATTAGACAGGATAGCTTATTGAGTCCTCCTGGTCGACCTTCACCTAATCAACCACGACACAGACCATTAAGGAAATATTCAAATTGTTACGTGGAGACATTTTTCTTTTCAAAATTTTGTGTTCAAATCTACGGATCTCTGCAAGCTAACAAATTATGTCAGCAGCATCCAAAAGGTTAGTATGTTAATATTATTATATTTTGAACAAAAACTTTACTATCAATTTTTCGTAAAATTAGGCAGGGAGGATCAAAATTCCCAAAATTTCAAATTCAGATACAAATCGTCATAAGTTATAAGTAGGCCTGTCAATGGTAGCTTATTGGTCGGATATTGGCATTACCATATCCGAACCATTAACTATCGGATATATCCGATAACTATCCGATATCCGATCGGATAGAAGTTTTGGCTACCGTATCCGTTACCGATAATTTTAACGGATATCGGATAATATCCGAACCAATAAGATTACTAAAAAAATATTTAAAAAGGGAATAAAAAAATCAGAACCAACAGATTTTGTCGAGAAATAACAGATTTTCACATTGAAACGACAAATTTTGTCTAAAAACAGCATATTTCCACATTGAAATATCAGAAGCAGCAGATTTTCACATTGGAACAGCAGATTTTGTCAGATATATGTGCAGATTTTCACATTGAAATATCATAAGCAGCAGATTTTCATGCACACATTGAATACATTTGCACCAAAAAATTCTCCACACAAGCACATATAACTAATAGTCCCATGCATACATTGAATATATTTTAAATTTATTAAATAATTTAAACATTATTGGTTCGGATATTATTGGTCCGGATATGACACTTACCGTATCCGCATCCGATATCCGATAAATATCCGATATGATATCCGAATCCGTATCCGTATCCGAAATTTCGGATATTTTCGGTTCGAATACGGATCGGATACGGATTTTCGGTCTACCATTGACAGGCCTAGTTATAAGTTATGGCATTTTTTTTTTATTTGCAAAGAAATTATCATATATTTTTTTTATTTGACAACAACAATACAGACTTAGATATTTTCATGCGAAGCTCGAATCGCGACAAGATCTACGTCGTTGGATTCGCAATGTCGAACTATTCCGGACATTTTTAACGAGTTCTGTGATTTTTGGACATCATCTATAGAGCCACGAATCATATATAGTTTTTGTAATTTTGCATTCGGTGGCTCGGATGGTGAATCTGAGGGTACAAGTGAGTTCGTGGCACGGTATATTGTGTGGCATATACTTTCGGATTTGCGATCCGAGCCGTCGAATGCAAAACCCCTCATCATCTGTCACGCCCCGCTCCCGTAGGAGCGATCGTCCTCGCTAAGGCGTGATGCCGTACGAGCCTAGATTGCGCTCGTGCAAGGCAGTTTCATAACGGCCGATTACATCGGCGGCGACGGGGTCGTCGCACAGAAGTCCCAAGCAGAAATATTGAAACATGCAGCGAAAATTTAGAACAAGCACACATGAACACAAGTCATTCAAAAGAAGCTCTTTATTGATATTGAATACAAGATTACATTTGTGGGCGCAAGGCCAAATTACAAGTCTCTCGTGCTCACCTTTCTCTCATTTTACAATTCACTCTACTCTCTCTCATCTCTCGATTACAATGCTTGAGCCAGCGGAAGCTTCGGAAGGCGATGTCCATACATTATGTCCTGTATAAGTCTTCAATCCACGCGGTCGCACGCTTCGAATCGCCAAGGAACTCCGTGCCTCAACGCATCCAAGCGAGCTCCGCGCCACGAGCTTCTACCTGTGCCTGCACATGAACACTGTGTGGGTGTTAGTACTCAACTGTACTGGTTGTAGTGCCCCGTCCCTACATCGTGCCCCATACTCTGTCCACGGGGTGCGCGAGAAAGGAACACTGTCGCTATCGATTCGGTCGGGACCGATAGGTCGGGATCGACCGAGTCGATCGAACGGGAACGGTTGAATTAAGATCCATTCCTCGTTATGGAATGTCTTCTTCGGAACCAAGTCCCATATTCAGCGGGTTGCGCCTCGAGGATTGACTCTGCGGCTGAGTCGGGAGAGACCCCCCGTTGCTCTGCTTTTCACGCCGCTTGCGTTGGTTTTGGCTTGGTTTTCTGAATACGTTTTCGTGAATGTTTTCGATGGTTTTCATGGCTTGCATTTCGAACTCGCATTTCCTATCGAACTCCTTGAATAATGCAGTGTTCTAATCGGTTGCTTGTGCGATTTCAGGTAATCGCGTAGGCGAAGTCTAGCGCGACCAACAAGTTCTCTCGCCGAAGTAAACTCAAGGTGAGTGGCTGACCCTTCTCTTCTCGACCCCTTCTTAAGTAAATCGATAGTGTTGTTGCGGATGAAAGAATGAAAGCAAAGGCACGGACACGGTAAAATAATTAAGTTTCAAAGAGAAAGTAGGCTAGGCCTTAATAACTAAATGTTGTCTTAACTCGGTCATTGGACAACTTGTCGACAAGGAGAGAGTTTCCTCGAGCGACTACCCGGGGCCACGGGACCGACTCGGCCTAGGAGGAAATACGGTATAGCTGTGCTGGATGATAGCACGGGTTAAGCGGGGACTTGCAGCGGGGCTCGCTACTTGCGCTGCAAGGGCCCCGGCTAACAAAGCTATAGTCCAGGATGGCTTGTGATGTCAGTGACCAAACACACAAAATGTTGCACTTGGAATGTAAATGATAACAATTGACAGGGAAGAACATGGTAAGTTTCAAAGGGCGCGGCGCGGTCCGCCGGGGGTAAGTTCTGATGTAAATTACATTATGCTTGTCATTGCTCGCATGAAATTTATTAGGATGGTTAGAAACATTCATGAACTAAGTCATATAAACTCATTCAACCAAATGAGAGCTTGGAACTTAACTTACCACGCACCAGTACAAAGTGTAATGTACTGATCCTCGCTCTCCACGCAGGTACCCCGAACCACGAAGGGCGTGCCACCTAAAATCTCAAGGCGAAGTGAACCCTTCTGAAGCCTCGTCCGCGTGTGAAGGCTTGTTTCTGGATTTCCTTTTGAAGAAGATCCGCACTCAGTCCAAAAGAAAAGATGGCGAATCGACTTCCCACAATAGCAGGTGGAAATGTGTAATGGTTTTTGCTTGTAAAAAGGGATGTAATGTATGGAACGACTATCTCATCGACGTTCATTTTGTAAGTCAAGTCATGTTGTAGCCCGCGCGGCAATGATGTAATAAAGTCAATGTAAATGAAGTTTTATTATCAATGAAAAAGTTTACTTCTATTTCAAATGTGTCAATCAATTTCTCTGCGTACTCTAACTTGATGTTGTGTTTCGGATAACCTTATGACTATGCCTTGTGCGATCGCAACTTAGGTTCGCACGGCATCACGCCCGGGGGACGACTATCGATTCTACGGAATCGGGACATGACATAATGGTATCAGAGCACGGCTTTACATCCTTTGGCCTCGCGTCTAGAGTTCCAAACCTTTGACCTCGTATCGATGAGATAAGTTGTTCCATACAATGAGTCCGTAATAATTTGTGACTGATGCGTTTGCCTTCGTATAGCAGAAGTGACGGAGCCCACGGCCGAGCAAGAACAGAGCGCTTCCAGCGGCTCTAGTAGTTCGCATCGTCCGCGGGCCGGACCTTCTAACGATACCATCGAAAGGATGCTGCACATGATGGAGGCGCAGCGAAACCAGTCCGAGAACCGGCATCAACAGGTAGAGGAACGACGGGCCCTGTTCGAAGCTCGCTTTGATGCACATGCCAAACTTCAGCAAAAGCAGCTAGATACCCTGCAGCAGATCGTCCAGACAATGGCGGCCAACGAGAATTCTACGACTACGCCTACCGTCACCGTGCCGGCGATCCAACCCATTGATGTTGACACGGAGGATCCCGAGCATCAACCAGCGGCACCGAAAAAGTACAACTTTGAAGTGTCAGAATTCAAGAAGGCGTGCCGCACTTCCTTCAGCGACACCGAGGGTCCCTCCATGGCAATCGACTGGTTGGAAGAGCTGGAAGATCACTTCGAGCTGCTCGGCATTGAAAAATCCAAGCAAGTCGCCTGCGCACAACTTCAACTACGGTTGAACGCGCACGACTGGTGGGCCGTACGCAAGCGAGCGATCCGACCGGACAACACTACCGTGCCGATCTCTTGGGCCACGTTTCGTAAAGCTTTTGAAGTCCAGTACCTTCCGTCAGCCGTTCGTCAAGCGAAGGAGAATGAATTCATGCAGTTGAAGCAAGGGAGTCGGACAGTGGAACAGTACGCCGCAGAATTCAACAAGTTGTCTAAGTTTGCTGGCCAGTTTCTGCCTACTGAAGAGTGCCGTGTGCGACGGTTCGAAGTGGGTCTGCGACACTCTATCGATGCGCATGTCGGGATCCCGGAGTACAAGACCGTGGGCGAGGCTCTGAATCACGCCCTCCGTCTTGAGAACCTGCATCCTTCCGGTGCTGACGACGTTGTGTGCCACTCCAATCACAAACGTCCTAGCTATACGGGAGGCAACAATCACGCTTCAAAGCGTCCGAACCATGGCGGTTACCAGGGGCGAACATGTCATGCCCCAGTACCGAAATACGGAGACGGACTAGGCCAGCTACTCCATATGAGGTACGTAACGTCATACGGCGATCGTGGCTGTCGAGAGACTAGGGGGTACATGCTACAATCAAGTCTCCTATGGTCCCACAGAGTTCTATGTCTTAATCACTCAAACCACATCAGCAATTAAATGAACATTAAAGATAAAGCAGTAAGGCGTCCCCGACGCTTCATCAAAATGGTCATGAGAGACTAGCTTTATAATTTAGCTATCTCAGAGAGTCAGGAGTACAAAATTATACACAGCTGCAGTCTGTTTAATTACAATAATGTACTGACACAAAATATCAAGTAATCCGGCTAACAGGTGCCGGTGGCTAAACGCCGTAAAAGTATAAGCAGGAGTGGTGGAGAAGAAACCCACTCGAGTCCCCGAACTGCCATGCTCCTAGTATCGTAGTGTCCCGAAATTCGTAATACGTATTTTATACGTGCTCGTATTTCTGACCCGTAATTTTCTCTTTTCTTTGATTAGTTAGTTATGGTTTATTTTCATATTTAGTATTGTGGTTTAATTGTCATTTATCGTTCATGGATTTATTTTAATTAAGTGGAGTTTGGTTTTATTCGGATAGGAGAAGGATTGGGTTGGTTCGACTTGGCTTGGGTTACTTGGTTTATCATGAACCAAGGTGAACTCCTACCTACCACCACCATCCCCATTTATTAACCCCACCCTCTTTCTCTTTCATCATTCATTCTTCTTCTTCCTCACCGTTGCTCTCCACCTACCAAGAGGTTTAGGCAAGTGCAACTTGCTTCTTGAGGGATCTTGATTTTTATTGTTCCATTTTCTTCTTTACATGATTATAAACCTCTTTAGAACTTGGAGTTTTTAATTTTGATGGATAGATTCTTCTAGATATACATTTTTACTTTGAGTTCATGGAGTTTTCTTGGTTTTGATATACTAAAACTTGTTATTTTCGAAAACTAATAGTTCCATGAGCAAGAGCACGAAATTTCGTGTGAATTTGGTTTTTGATTCACCTCATTTCGAGTTAAAATGAAGTTTTTATGGCCAAAACAAGTTTTCTGAATTTTTATGTCGGCTGAAGAATCTGATTCTGGCGTAAAATGAAAAATTACGCAGGGAGCTAGCTTAAAATCAAATTTTACGCAGGAAGGCTTGCGTAAAATGAAATTTTACGCAGGGAATTGCGTAAATTACGCTGGAATGTATCCAGAATGTAATATTTTACGCAGGGAACCCTAAAATTGCGTAAATTACGCTGGAATGTATCCAGAATGTAATATTTTATGCAGGGAACCCTAAAATTGCGTAAATTATGCTGGAATGTATCCAGAATGTAATATTTTACGCAGGGAACCCTGAAATTGCGTAAATTACGCTGGAATGTATCCAGAATGTAATATTTTACGCAGGGAACCCTGGAATTGCGTAAATTACGCTGGATTGTATCCAGAATGTGAAATTTTACGCTGGAACCCTCCCCTTTTGCATATTTTACACAGAATTGAAATTTTGGCTTAAAAAGTGCACAGAATGACTGTTGTTGCCAAGTTAAGCTATTTTCTAGCCAGAATTTTGAAAAACTCAAAACATGAAAGTTGTAGATCTTTTCCTTGGCTTCAAGAATATGTCATTAGTTATTTTATGCAAGTTTTTCTCATTCATGATAATATAAGAATAGAACACGATAGTGACCCGCCGTGGTGCACTCCTGACATGATAACTTGACCTGACAATTTGACATGATAACTTGACATGATAATTTTTGATAGTGGTCCGCCGTGGCGCACTCTTGACAAATAAGCCTGACATGATATTTCTCGAACTGCGGTTGCGACGGCTAGCTTGACATGACAAATATGAATGACCTGGACACCGTAGATGATTGTGCTTGTACAAATGAACCCGTCTTGTCTTGCATCATGTCTAGGACAGGGATCCCTGAGTACCACGGTCAGGGGTACCCACTAAAATCGACTAAGGTTAACAACTAGAATAATCCAGTAGTCATGAAGAGATTTTCCAGCTACAGGCAATCCCGTTACCTGGGCGCTCTAGGGATCTGTAGCCTGCCGTCGAGTAGGGCACATTTCCAGCACAATGTTATGTGTTGCACCCTCTGAGTCACTTAAGGGTACATGCGTTTCCTGGACGATGTACCCACCTGAATTCAACCCCTAATTTCTAACCTGGGTAACCGGATGGTCTGCAGGGCTTGTGGCTGTTGGGATAATCTCATTGCATCTTGCTAGTAACTAGGCCTGTGATAACCCTAGTTAGTTAAAAGTATCAAGCCGTACTCTTGATTGGCCGTGATTGATTGAATGGAGTTTATCCCAGCTTAGTCTTGTCCCGATCCTGTACAAGATTGTGACACGACATGATTATTGATGCTTGCCTTAACGATAACGATCAGGGGTCCAGTTCTGTTCAGGCGAAGGGTTACAACCCCGGTCCTTGTTTGATTTAAGGGTTGTAACCTGGCTCCCGGAGCAGTTCTGTGTCCTCTCTTCGTCTATTGTCTTGTTGTACTCCATGGCATGCTCGACATACTTTATCTTACGTCAAGATCGTGATTATTAATACTGGCCTTATTGATAAATGGTGGGGATACCAAGCTCCGTTCAGATGAAGAGTTACAACCCCGGTCCTTGTTTGGTTTACGGGTTGTAACTTGGTTATCGGAATAGTTCCATGGTTACCTCATCGTATATCACCTGTCATGCTTTTCCTTAATTACTGTCTTTTATTTGTAAATTATATTCTTGTGCTAATTGCTGGTTTTAGTTCCTAAGTGAAGCCTCCTTTGTGGCACTTGCTCTTTTTGGGATCTGACCCAGCTGGTTTGGTATGGCCAGATATCGGAGCAGTCCCAGAGGATCTACCTAACTTCCAGCCAGATGGTGACCACCAGGCGTAACCCTGGCAATGAGTGGGTTTCTTTTTGTCCTCCCACTTTTATTGTAAAATTATTCTTTTGAGGCGTTTAGCCGACGAGCACGTGTTAGCTCGATTGCACCTTTACTTACTGTCTGCCTACGGGCTATAACATGATTGACAGATCCTAGGGTTGATCATGTATGACTGAACTCTTGCTAGTCTTCACATTTTGTACGACTAGCTTCATGATCACCCAATATGTAATGTATGGGACGCCTTGCTATTATGTATTTGGTGCTCTGACATCTTGTAACTATTATTGCTTGCTTGAGATTGAGACAATAGGCTTGTTCATGACCATAGGAGACTGATAGATTTTAGTTAAACCCTCATATATCTAGACAGCCGTGACCGTATAGTGAGGTGGATTCCATTTCATTATACGTAGCTGGCTATGTATGCCCCCGTTCTCCAGTATTCTGGTTCTGGGGCGTTACAAGTATGCACCATGGATGTCAGGAAGGAAGATCGTGTCCTCCGGCTCTGCTACGAGATCTGGCCAAACAAAACCAGCGGGGTCAGCCCCGAATAGCAAGTACCGCCAAAGGGGCACAAGAGTTAAGATTAAAAACCCAGTTAATAGAATGATTGATAATAGTAATACTTATGCAACTATTATAGGGTAGCGCAACATCTTCGAACCCATATGGCACCCTTACAACCAAACAAGGACAAAAGGTGTCGCATGGAGTCGGGACGTGTCGTACTCTATAACATTCACATAAGTTAAAAGGTATAAACAATAAAATCTCCTGATCGTGACTTCGGTCGATAGCCTATCGCAGCACAATAACCAACCCAACAATCAAACAAGAACATGGGTTGGATCATGTACCATGATAGACCATGTTCCTTAGTCATTCACAGAAGTAGCACTTCACAAACAAAATAAGTCTTCCGTTCATAACTTCGGTCCACAGCCTATCATAGTACGATAACCAACCCAACAATCAAACAAGAACATGGGTTGGATCACGTACCATGACAGTCCGCTTCCCTCAGTTATTCGCGGAAGGTAATAGGGTACAAGCAAGTCGTTTTCACGGCCAATCAAGTCTACGCGTTTCTAGTGGAACGAGGTTATCCTCGCGTCATGTTATTAAAAAATCCTCAGATCGTATCTTTCCAGCAAGGCTAGCCCATCCAGGGGTTCGCGTAGACAGGTGTTATTGAGCACAGGTCCCTCGTAAGGCCACCTTGCCAAAACATATAATATATAGCAGGAATTAATCGGATACAGTCATCCACTCGTTGCAGATGACACAGTATCCGTGGAGACCAGCCGGCGCGTCAAGACAATATCTCAAGGCGGCTGGTGTAACACGATCTCGGAATTTTGCCCTCCCCATGCATCTAGTATATTTAATTGCCTAGTTTAACCCTAGGTGAAATCTTGGACTCACATGTTGTGGCCTGCTTGATTATCCTCCTAAAGTCGTACTTTAGTACGAGTACCCCAAAGAGGATCCATGTCAATCAGTATGTCAACATGTGCTACCCTCCTTAGTGTAATGCATTATTGCAAATACGCCACGTGGAGTTACGAGTCATTTGTCGAGTATGAACAAGAACTGGAACATTCAGGTACATGTATCAGGTAGGAACACTTTGTTCTCCGGGGTCACATTAGTGCTCATATCAAAAACGTACGCACAAAAAAACACGCACGCTCAAGGGGTAAAAAGTCACGCAGGCTCACTCAAGGCAGCGTGCGTGAAAAGTCACGCAGGCTCAAGGAGAGAGCTGCGTGAAAAGTCACGCAGGCTCAAGGAGAGAGCTGCGTGAAAAGTCACGCAGACTCACGGGGAGAGACACGCTTCCAACAGGAAGCGTGCTCAAACAGAAGCACACTGCTCACTGTCTTCTCCAAACAGCAAGAACACCATGGCTGAACCCAAGCTTCAAAGCATCATAACTTGGCCATCCGAACTCCAAATCCAGATTTCCAAGGTTCCAACTTGGGTGAAACTGAATGCTCTTCCACATGGAAGCATCAAAAACCCATAAAATCCAACTAAAGTAGATCAAACCATGCAAAATCCAAAAATGATTAAAACTTAGATCTACAAAAATCAAAGCTTCAAAATAGAAATTTCCAAGTTCTAAACTAGTATAGATTGAGGAGAAGAACATGTTTTGGCAAATAGTTTTGTAAGAAATCATTGACAAAATTATTGATCCATCTCTTGAGCAAGTTGGTACTTGCCTTGGTTGGTGGAGGAAATAAATGAGAGGAAGTAAATGAGAGGAGAGAGATTGAGATGAGTTATATATAAAGATCTTGGACCCATGGGTTCATGATGAACCAAAGGGTTCATGATGAACCATTGGTGAACCAAGAATAGGTTACCCAAATGAGCCAAAACTGTAGGCCCAAATGCAGAAAATAAATTAGGAAATAATATTTTGTCGAATATTTTTGGAAAAATGTATGAAGAAATACTGCATAATAAATATCGTATAAATTCAAGGTAAATATAATTTATCGGTTTACGTATTAAAATACGTATTCCAGGATTAGGGAGTGACATCTCTACCCTTCTTAGAAAAATTTCGTCCTCAGAATTTCAGCCAAGACAGGATAGTGAAATCAGGGCAAGCAAGGCACAACCATATACAAGTTAACTATCATAGCAGTTATTATCATACATCACAAAGTACAAAACAAGCAGGTGCAGATAAGTATAGAATCGTGTCAATAAGGTGCAAAAATATATCTTATTAGTCAACAAATACGGATACCGAGATCTGATCTCGTCCTCGCGCTCCCAGGTTGACTCTCCCGAAGAGTGATGGTTCCAAGAAACACGGACAAGGCTTATCGTCCGATTCTTGAGTACCTTCTCTCGCCGATCCAAAATAGACACGGGTTGTTCCTCGTAAGTTAGGTCGGTACCAACGACTAACTCAGAATGATCGAGGACATGACTCGGATCCGGGACATACCCACGTAATTGGGACACATGAAACACATCATGTATGCCAGTTAACGAAGGCGGAAGGGCAAGTCGATAAGCCACATCGCCTACCCGAGCGAGAATCTTAAAAGGACCAACGTATCTTGGACTAAGCTTTCCCCGGGTTCCAAATCTGATGATACCCCGAGTAGGCGAAATCCACAGAAACACTTGGTCGTCAACTCTAAACTCTAGAGGCCTATGATGCTGATCTGCCCAATGACGATGTCGGTCCTGTGCAACTCGAAGGCGCTCTCTGACCAACTTAACTATCTCCACAGTCTGCGCGATCATCTCTGGTCCCAACAACTTCCGTTCTCCGACGTCGTCCCATGCCAAAGGGGACCTGCACTTCCTTTCGTACAATGCTTCGAACGGGGCCATCTGAATGCTAGCCTGATAGCTGTTGTTATAGGAGAACTCCACTAGATGAAGGTGATCCTCCCAAGATCTACCAAAATCTAAGGTACACGCCCGTAGCATATCTTCTAATATCTGAATGGTTCTTTCTGATTGCCCGTCGGTTTGTAGATGATAAGCAGTACTAAATCTTAACTTGGTTCCCAAACTTTGGTGTAATCTCTACCAAAAATGGAAAGTAAACCGCGTATCCCGATCTGATACTATACTAACTGGAACACCGTGCTGCCTTACTATCTTTTTCATGTATATTTTTGCTAACTGCTCAGTAGTCTGTCCAACTCGAAAGGGGAGGAAATGAGCGACCTTCGTGAGTCGATCTACTATTATCCAGACTGCATTCTTACCGGTCGGGGATCTAGGTAGACCGGTCATAAAATCCATCGTGATGTGCTCCTATTTCCATTCTGGGATAGGAAGCGGCTGTAGCAACCCCGCTGGTCTCTGCTGCTCGGCTTTCACCTGCTGACATACCAGACACTTGGATACAAATCTCGCTCTCTCTCTTTTCATGCCATTCCACCAAAAGTACTGCCTGATATCTCGATACATCTTCGTTCCTCCTGGATGAATGGAGTAAATATGTCACTCCCCGTTCCCGGAATGCGTATTCTAATACGTATATTGCCTGAATGTATTTATTTAGTATTTATCATATAGTATCCTGTATTTAAATTCCTATAACTTCATGTTAATTAATTATTTACATTTTATTTTCTGCACTTTATTTTTCTGTAATTCTATTATCTGCTCTTTAAATTTTCATGTTAATTAATTAGCTGCTCTTTAATTTTTATGTTAATTTATTTCCTGCAATTTTATTTCTGCAATTATATTTCTGCAATTTTATTTCCTGTATTTTAATTCCTGCTTTAGTTTTACTTTCGGGTTAGCCTTGTTGGACCCGTGCAACCCGACCCATAGAACCCGGCCCAACTCCCACCTACCACCATCTTCCTATTTAAAACTTCCATCTCTTTCTCTCTCCTCATTACTTCATTCTCACCATTACTTCTTCTTCTTCCTCTCATTACTTCTCCACCTAACCGGCAGCAGCAGTAGGCAAGTACAAACTTGCTTCTCAATCACCCATTTTTTTGGTTCATTTCCCTTCCTCTCATGATCCTGAGAGAGATTAGTTCTTAGCATTTTTGATTTCTACGGCTGGTTTTCTCTAGATCTAAGTTATAGTATTTCGGCTGTTCATGGGTTCTTGGACCACCAATATTAGCGTGTATTTCTGGCACTGGAACAAGGCTCCATAGGACTTGGAGTTTGGGAGATGTTTCACGCACACGTTCTTACGTGCTCGCGTAAACATCAGCCCAGTCACGCACACGTTCTTACGTGTCTGCGTGTATTTTCAGTCACGCACACGTCTTTACGTGTCTGCGTGTATTTTCAGTCACGCACATGTCTTTACGTGTCTGCGTGTATTTTTAGTCACGCTCGTGTTCTTACATATTAGCGTGTATTTTTAGTCACGCTAACATTCCCATGAGCGTGCGTGTATTTTTAGTCACGCTCGCATTTGCGTGCGTGAATTATTTGTCACGCTCGCGTTGTCTGCGTGTATTTGGGTCACGCTCCTGTCCCTGAGCTTGCGTGTGTGACTTTTCACGATCACATTGCGCGTGACTTTTGGCGTGCGTGACTTTTCACCCTCACGCTGCGTGTGCATGCGTGAATTATTTATCACGCTCATACGCTCACGCTTGCCAGCGTGTGTCACTTTTCACACTCACTATTCACGCCCATTTTCCACGCTCACCCCAGCTAGACTTAGCGTGACTTGTTGGTCTTAAGCACAGACTTCTTGCGTGACTTTTGGCCTTTGCATAGATTTATTGGCGTGACTTCTTGACCTGGGTGTTTTAATTGTCTTATAATTATTCATTTAATGATGGCATGATAATTCTTCTATTATATCCTTACGCCTTTTCGCATTAACTTGATAAAATCATGATATGATAATATTGTCAAATAACGATTGTTATGAGGAACGTGCTTTGTGTCATGATTGATCCACGGATACCCAGTATGACTGGAACTTGACCTTGAGAGTTGTAGACTCGACCCATGTAATACTAAATGACTTTCATGCCTTGTCACCATTGATAATGATTGTGACATGGACTAAATATTGATCATGCGTTCCTAGTTGGAACTAAGAGACTGGCTAGTCGTCTTATTGAATGAAATGAATAAGACACGTTCATGTTATGAACTATTGCAATCGACTGGCTGATCCCGAAATATTGACATACATGCACATACAGGCTTCAATCTATTTATTTATTTATTTATTTATTTTCTACAAAAGAAGCATGTGTACTTTATGGTCAAGGTATGATTATCGTGGTTAGATTTGATTGTTGCATTACGCTATGTAAGACCTGCAACCTAACCGCACTGGTATCGTTGTAGAGTTGTGCATATCGTACCCCGTACGAAAGTACTCATTTGAATGACCATGATCCACGGCATAGGACTTCACTCAACGTAGAGACCATTAAGTTAAATAAAATAATGATGGCATGGAGAGAATGGATTCCCGAGTTCTTACATGACAGCCCCCTTGGGACTACTAAGTGCCCGACGGGCCGGCTGGTTCCCACAGATACTGTAGATCTGTCACACGGGCAGGAAACAATATCTGATTATATTATTGTACATGCTATAACGACGGGCATCCCGCTGGGACTCGTCTAACTACATGATTGGCGCAATTGATTGATTGGATAGGCTAGCCTTGCTTGCACATAGTAAGAACTGAGGAATCCCTAATTGCATAATTCCAGGATAACTTGGGACTCATAATAGCAAGCCGTAGAATTTGATTGGCCGTTCAAGATGATTTGTTTGTGTACTGTACTACTCTGTTACCTGACTGGGATGATCAGAATGTCAGGACATGACGGGCCAACTTCTGTCCTTGTTTGGTTGAGAGGTTGGTTCGGAGTGTCGTGATGTGATGTGAATCCTAGTAGCAAGCAGAGATCTATTATTATATTTTTTTACTTACTGGTGTATGTCCTTCATATCGTCCTTCCTTGTGGTACTTGCTATTAGAGGTCTAACCTCTCTGGTTTTGCATGGCCAGATTTAGAGCCGGTTTCCGAGGATCCAGCGTACTTCTACCTCCAAGATGGTCAATACTAGAGGCATGATTGCAGGAGGACTCGAGTGGGTTCCTTACTTCACCACTCATTTTGTTATTTACCTTTATACTTAGCCGTTTGGCACCGACATGTTAGTCGGATTGTCTTGTACTTACTTTTACATAATTGTAATTAAGTCAGACTGCAGCTGATAACAATTGTGTATACTTGCTATATCATCTGGCTATGTTTTGTAAAGCCAGATATCAAGAACATTTTAACTGAGCATTTGGGACGCCTTACTGCTTTATCTTACATGTTCTCTATTTCTGTTTCTTATTCGAATGATTGAGACAATAGATGTGTAATAACCATAGTAAGACTTTTATGTAGTATGCACCCCCTCGTCTGGTTAGACAGCATTGATCGTATTATACGGTATTCATCTACCCGTAATACGTAGCTGGCTGAGTCACTCCCCCGCTCTCCAGTATTCTGGTTCTGGGGCGTGACAAGATTTTAGTGGTGGCCCACGCAGGTCTGATTTCAGACTTGTGGGGTGTTTTGATTTATAGGATGTCTCAATCACACATGTTTCCCCTTGATCTCCTGATTCGTTATTCTCAACTCTTGCTTGACATTCCGATACCCTTTGACTTCATTGATCCTTCATGTCCGGTCGTTTGATTGTTCTCTTGTCCCTTTTCTTAGGGGCACCTCGTCCGCACCTGTCAGAGCGGGACAACCGCAGGAGCAACATGGACTACCTGACCCTGTTGGTCAGCAACAAGGGCCAGTACTGACTAAAGAGGCTACCCAGGAAGAAGTGATAGTGGAACCAGCGGCTGGATCGCAGTATCCGGATGTTCCACCACCACCGACAGTTCCACCTACCCAAGTGGACACACCAGCCCTTCTGGAGATCATGAGAGGGATAATGGCTACTCAGCAACATCAGTTGTTGGCCCAGCAGCGTATGCACACTCAGCTATAAGAGCAGAATGTGTTGCTCAACCAAGGATTGCAGACGGCTTTGGAAAGAGGAGTGAGGGCTGATTCAGGAGCATCAGCCAGGTTTTGCAAGTACAACCCCCGCCGTTTCGAGGGCACGGAAGATGCCATTTCAGCAGATGCATGGCTTAAGGATATGGAGGCTATTCTGACAGCAGCTAAGGTACCGGCAGCAGAACGTGTGGATCAAGTAAAGTTGTTACTTCAGGATCTTGCACGTGATTGGTGGGAATCAGAGGAAGTGGGCATCAGACGTCCTGTGGCTTGGGACGATTTTACAGCAAGATTCAAGACCAAGTACTATGGAGTTGTGGCGCAGTTTGAACTACAACAGAAGTTTATCAGCCTCAGGCAGGCCGGCAAGACTGTAGATGCTTATGCAGCAGAATTCTGCAGATTGAGTAGATTCGCTCCAGAGATGGTAGCAACAGAGTGCCAGAGGGCCATGAGGTTTCAGCAAGGGTTTCATCTTGAACTCTTGCAATTGATAGAGGGGCACAATTACCAGACTTTTGATGAGATATTGACGGCGACTCGAAGGCATGAGATCACCATTCAGAGGCTTGCGGCAAGGACTGGGGGTCAGAAGAGATCCCACAGTCAGATTGAAGGAGGAGGGGGAGCAGCGCCCCTAACAACAGCACCATCCACTGGCATTCGTATCCACGATGTGGCGATACGTGGACCAGCACCACCCAGGCAGCAGCAGCAACAGCAACAGAGGAAGAACCAGCAACCCCCGGCGGGCTGCACTTATTGTGGGAAGATGGGGCACACTAGAGATGTGTGTCGGACATTGAATGGACTGTGTCTGATATGTGGAAACCCAGATCATCGGGTTACCACATGTCCCATAAATTCGAGGTCAGAAGGACCAGGACAGCAGTTTCCTGCTCTGCCAGCACCAGGGGCAGGGCAGGTATCGAGGACCAGCATTGGCAGTGAGGCCGTTGGCGCAGCGTCCGTTAGTATCACAGGCTCAGATGTTTCGGCAGCAGGGGCCGCCGATGCAGCAACACCAGCATAGACCACCCCAGCATCATCAAGGAAGGGGCCAGCAGCAGCACCAGGCTAGGCCGCAACATGGGAACCAGCAAGGAGGTCGAGGGCAGGCATTCACACTGTCCTTGGAGGAGGCATTGGCATCGGAAGATGTGTAGCAGGTAACATTCTCGTCGCCTCATATCCCGCAGTAGCATTGTTTGATTCGGGAGCATCCCATTCATTTATATCTGCACAATTTGCGACACGACTAGGAATGAAGTTCGAGGCATTGCCAGGGAGGTTGAATATACTCACTGGTAATGGGCTCGTAGGGGTTAGTAGAGTTATTCTAGCGTGTAGCATTGTAGTTTGCGGGCATTCCTTACCCGCCCGGTTGATAGAATTTCCTGTTAGAAATTTCGACGTTATCTTAGGCATGGACTGGCTGAAAGACAGTCATACGACAATAGATTGTCGTAGTGGAAGTGTATCTTTTGATATTCCATACATGGAGAGGTTCACCTTGGTCAGGTCAGAGGCAACTCAGCAAGAGCAGGGAGTAGTAACAGCAATGGAAGAAGTTCAGATTCCGAAGGTAGTTGAAGAATTTCTAGACGTATTTCCTGAAGAACTTCTCGGTCTTCTACCGGTTAGAGATATTGAGTTCAGTATAGAATTGGCACTAGGAACTAAACCGATATCAGATCGAGTTTACAGAATGGCGGATTCAGAGCAGGCCAAGGTATATCAGCACATAGAGGAATTGAAGGAGAAGAAGTTTATCCAAGCTAGTATATCACCATGGGCAGCGCCAGTGGTACTTGTAGGGAAGAAGGATGGGTCATCCAGATTATGCATCGATTACAGGAAGCTTAACGCGGCGACAGTAAAGAACAAGTACCCATTACCCAGGATCGACGACTTATTTGATCAGTTGAGCAAGGCTAGAGTTTTCTCCAAGATAGATCTTCGTTCAGGGTATCATCAGGTGAGGGTTAGGAAGGAAGATATCCCCAAGACAGCTTTCAGGTCGAAGTATGGGCATTACGAGTTCTTAGTAATGCCGTTTGGTTTGACCAATGCTCCAGTAATATTCATGGATTTGATGAACCGCATCTTTATGCCATATTTAGACCAGTTTGTCGTTGTGTTTCTTGACGACATTCTCGTATACTCTGCTAGTGAAGAGGAGCATGAAGACCACCTCAGGAGAGTGTTACAGGTTCTGAGAGAGAACCAGTTGTATGCCAAGCTCAGCAAGTGTGAGTTCTGGACGGATCACATTTCATTTTTGGGTCATATTGTATCAGGAGCTGGAGTAGCAGTGGATCCCAAGAAGGTAGAAGCAGTAGAGAGTTGGCCAGTACCCAAGACCGTAGCTGACGTACGGAGTTTCTTAGGATTGGCAGGATATTACAGAAGGTTTGTGTCAGATTTACAAGGCTTTCAGCGCCCATGACCCGCTTGACCCGGAAGGATGTGCCATTTGTTTGGTCGGCAGAATGTCAAGCATCATTCGAGACTTTGAAGCAGAAGTTGATATCAGCGCCTATTCTTACATTGCCAGTTGGACCCGGAGGTTTTACAGTATACTGTGATGCGTCAGATAAAGGACTTAGATGTGTCCTTATGCACCATGGAAAGGTGATAGCATATGCATCTAGGCAGCTTCGGGACCACGAGAAGAATTACCCAACCCATGATCTAGAATTGGCGGCAGTAGTGTTTGCTCTGAAGCTATGGAGGCATTACTTATATGGTGACCGAGTGGAGATGTACACAGATCACAAAAGTCTGAAGTACATCTTTACTCAGAAGGAGCTGAACATGAGGCAGAGAAGATGGTTAGAATTGATCAAGGATTATGACGTAGAGCTTCAGTATCATCCAGGCAAGGCGAATGTAGTAGCAGACGCTCTTAGCAGGAGAGGCGGCGCATTTATGTTGACAACACAGAAGCATATCTTAGAAGACCTTCAGGAGATGGACATCGAAGTTATACTTCCTAGTGATGTAGGAGTTCTAACTAGTCTACAAGTTCAATCTGACTTGGTAGATAGGATCAAGGCAGCTCAGGCACAGGATCCAAGAATTCAGAAGCTTAGGGCAGAATGTGAGTCAGGACTCAGAAAGGAGATACAAATTCATGAAGATGGTACGCTTAGGTTTGGATCACGTCTATGTGTACCTAGTAGAGATATCAGACAGGAAGTTATGACAGAAGCTCACAGTTTCCAGTATTCTATTCACCCTGGAGGGACCAAGATGTACCAAGATATCAAGCAGCATTTTTGGTGGAACGGGATGAAGAGGAAGATAGCTAGATTCGTTTCCCGTTGCTTGGTATGTCAGCAAGTGAAGGCAGAACAGCAGAGGCCAGCTGGGTTATTACAACCGCTTCCTATTCCGGAATGGAAGTGGAAACACATCACAATGGACTTTGTGACCGATTTACCGAGATCACCAAGTGGTAAGGATGCTATTTGGGTAATAGTAGATCGGCTTACGAAGGTAGCACATTTTCTTTCTTTCAGAGTAGGGCAATCTACAGAAAAGTTGGCAGAGTTGTATATGCAACAGATAGTCAGGCAGCATGGAGTTCCTGTCAGTATTGTGTCGGATCGAGATACCCGTTTCATATCACATTTTTGGAAGAGCTTACATCATAGTCTGGGTACCAAGTTAAGATTTAGCACGGCTTACCATCCGCAGACGGACGGGCAATCAGAAAGGACAATCCAAACTTTAGAAGATATGTTGCGAGCTTGCACTCTGGATTTTGGAGGGTCTTGGGAAAGTCACCTTCACTTGGTCGAGTTCTCATACAATAACAGTTATCAAGCCAGTATCCAGATGGCGCCATTTGAAGCACTATATGGTAAGAAGTGCAGATCACCACTTGCATGGGATGATATCGGAGAGAGGAAAATGTTAGACCCAGAAATGATTGTTCAGACGGTTGAAGTGGTTAAGGGAATTAGAGAGCGACTTCGTGTTGCGCAGGATCGGCATCGTCATTGGACGGACCAGCATCGTAGGCCGTTAGAGTTCTCTGTTGGGGACCACGTATTCTTGCGGATCTCACCTACTCGTGGGGTCATTAGATTTGGCGTTCGCGGGAAATTGAGTCCGCGGTACGTGGGCCCATTCGTTATTCTTGATCGGATAGGCGATGTTGCTTATCGTTTATCCCTTCCACCTTCGTTACGAGAGGTGCATGACGTGTTTCATGTATCTCAATTACGTAGGTATGTATCAGACCCAAGCCATGTCCTCGATCATTCTGAGCTGGTTGTTGGTACCAACCTGTCTTACGAGAAACAGCATGTGTCCATTTTGGACCGAAGAGAGAAGATACTCAAGAACCGAACAATTAGTCTTGTCCGTGTTGCTTGGGGTCATCACTCCTTGGAAGAGTCAACGTGGGAACGTGAGGATGATATCCGATCACGGTATCCACACCTGTTTGACTCACAAGGTATATCTTTTTCTGTGTACCTTGATTATCTTGATTCCTCATGCTTAACCCCTTATGGGTAGAATTGCTAGATAACGTAGATTGTTAAATATGGATATGTTACTTGCTATGGACATTGTAAAATGATTGCTTTATTAAATTGCTTGTACTTAGATTAGTTTAGCCCCGATGTTTCCATCTTGCTTGAATTTAAAATTCCGAGGACGGAATTTTTTCAAGGAGGGTAGAGATGTCACTCCCCGTTCCCGGAATTCGTATTCTAATACGTATATTGCCTGAATGTATTTATTTAGTATTTATCATGTAGTATCCTGTATTTAAATTCCTATAACTTTATGTTAATTAATTATTTGCATTTTATTTTCTGCACTTTATTTTTCTGTAATTCTATTATCTGCTCTTTAAATTTTTCATGTTAATTAATTAGCTGCTCTTTAATTTTCATGTTAATTTATTTCCTGCAATTTTATTTCTGTAATTATATTTCTGCAATTTTATTTCCTGCATTTTAATTCCTGCTTTAGTTTTACTTTCGGGTTAGCCTTGTTGGACCCGTGCAACCCGACCCATAGAACCCGGCCCAACTCCCACCTACCACCATCTTCCTATTTAAAGCTTCTATCTCTTTCTCTCTCCTCATTACTTCATTCTCACCATTACTTCTTCTTCTTCCTCTCATTACTTCTCCACCTAACCGGCAGCAGCATTAGGCAAGTGCAAACTTGTTTCTCAATCACCCATTTTTTTGGTTCATTTCCCTTCCTCTCATGATCCTGAGAGAGATTAGTTCTTAGCATTTTTGATTTCTATGGCTGGTTTTCTCTAGATCTAAGTTATAGTATTTCGGCTGTTCATGGGTTCTTGGACCACCAATATTAGCGTGTATTTCTGGCACTGGAACAAGGCTCCATAGGACTTGGAGTTTGGGAGATGTTTCACGCACACGTTCTTACGTGCTCGCGTAAACATCAGCCCAGTCATGCACACGTTCTTACGTGTCTGCGTGTATTTTCAGTCACGCACACGTCTTTACGTGTCTGCGTGTATTTTTAGTCACGCTCGTGTTCTTACATATTAGCGTGTATTTTTAGTCACGCTAACGTTCCCATGAGCGTGCGTGTATTTTTAGTCACGCTCGCATTTGCGTACGTGAATTATTTGTCACGCTCGCGTTGTCTGCGTGTATTTGGGTCACGCTCCTGTCCCTGAGCTTGCGTGCGTGACTTTTTACGATCACATTGCACGTGACTTTTGGCGTGCGTGACTTTTCACCCTCACGCTGCGTGTGCATGCGTGAATTATTTATCACGCTCATACGCTCACGCTTGCCAGCGTGTGTCACTTTTCACGCTCACTATTCACGCCCATTTTCCACGCTCACCCCAGCTAGACTTAGCGTGACTTGTTGGTCTTAAGCACAGACTTCTTGCGTGACTTTTGGCCTTAGCATAGATTTATTGGCGTGACTTCTTGACCTGGGTGTTTTAATTGTCTTATAATTATTCATTTAATGATGGCATGATAATTCTTCTATTATATCCTTACGCCTTTTTGCATTAACTTGATAAAATCATGATATGATAATATTGTCAAATAACGATTGTTATGAGGAACGTGCTTTGTGTCATGATTGATCCACGGATACCCAGTATGACTGGAACTTGACCTTGAGAGTTGTAGACTCGACCCATGTAATACTAAATGACTTTCATGCCTTGTCACCATTGATAATGATTGTGACATGGACTAAATATTGATCATGCGTTCCTAGTTGGAACTAAGAGACTGGCTAGTCGTCTTATTGAATGAAATGAATGAGACACGTTCATGTTATGAACTATTGCAATCGACTGGCTGATCCCGAAATATTGACATACATGCACATGCAGGCTTCAATCTATTTATTTATTTATTTATTTATTTATTTATTTATTTATTTATTTATTTATTTATTTATTTTCTACAAAAGAAGCATGTGTACTTTATGGTCAAGGCATGATTACCGTGGTTAGATTTGATTGTTGCATTACGCTATGTAAGACCTGCAACATAACCGCACTGGTATCGTTGTAGAGTTGTGCATATCGTACCCCGTATGAAAGTACTCATTTGAATGACCATGATCCACGGCATGGGACTTCACTCAACGTAGAGACCATTAAGTTAAATAAAATAATGATGGCATGGAGAGAATGGATTTCCGAGTTCTTACATGGCAGTCCCCTTGGGACTATTAAGTGCCCGACGGGCTGGCTGGTTCCCACAGATACTGTAGATCTGTCACACGGGCAGGAAACGATATCTGATTATATTATTGTACATGCTATAACGGCGGGCGTCCCGCTGGGACTCGTCTAACTACATGATTGGCACAATTGATTGATTGGATAGGCTAGCCTTGCTTGCACATAGTAAGAACTGAGGAATCCCTAATTGCATAATTCCAGGATAACTTGGGACTCATAATAGCAAGCCGTAGAATTTGATTGGCCGTTGAAGATGATTTGTTTGTGTACTGTACTACTCTGTTACCTAACTGGGATGATCAGAATGTCAGGACATGACGGGCCAACTTCTGTCCTTGTTTGGTTGGAAGGTTGGTTCGGAGTGTCGTGATGTGATGTGAATCTTAGTAGCAAGCAGAGATCTATTATTATATTCTTTTACTTACTGGTGTATGTCCTTCATATCGTCCTTCCTTGTGGTACTTGCTATTAGAGGTCTAACCTCTCTGGTTTTGCATGGCCAGATTTAGAGCCGGTTCCCGAGGATCCAGCGTACTTCTACCTCCAAGATGGTCAATACTAGAGGCATGATTGCAGGAGGACTCGAGTGGGTTCCTTACTTCACCAGTCGTTTTGTTATTTACCTTTATACTTAGCCGTTTGGCACCGACATGTTAGTCGGATTGTCTTGTACTTACTTTTACATAATTGTAATTAAGTCAGACTGCAGCTGATAACAATTGTGTATACTTGCTATATCATCTGGCTATGTTTTGTAAAGCCAGATATCAAGAACATTTTGACTGAGCGTTTGGGACGCCTTACTGCTTTATCTTACATGTTCTCTATTTCTGTTTCTTATTCGAATGATTGAGACAATAGATGTGTAATGACCATAGTAAGACTTTTATGTAGTATGCACCCCCTCGTCTGGTTAGACAGCATTGATCATATTATACGGTATTCATCTACCCGTAATACGTAGCTGGCTGAGTCACTCCCCCGCTCTCCAGTATTCTGGTTCTAGGGCGTGACAAAATAGAACTATGAGCTTCGGACATAACTTCTTGCCGAAGGTCTCCACTCGGTACACAGAGTCTGTTTCCAAACCTGAGCGTACCATCTTCATGAATCACTAACTCCTTCCTACGGCCTGATTTACACTCCGACCGCAACTTCTGAATCTGTGGATCTCCTGCTTGTGCTGCCCTTATCCTCTCTACTAAGGTTGACTGAATCTGCATACTGGTCATTCTTCCTATATCCTTTGGCAAAACTACTTTGATTCCCATACTCTGAAGGTCTTCTACGATATGCTTCTGCGAGGTCAAGATAAAGGCACTGTCTCTCCTACTCAGTGCATCTGCAACTATATTCGCCTTGCCTGGATGATACTGAAGATCTAAATCAAAATCCTTCAGCAGTTCTAACCATCTTCTTTGCCTCATGTTCAAATCTCGCTGCGTGAATACATATTTCAAACTCTTATGATCAGTATAGATCTCTACCCGATCCCCATATAAATAATGCCTCCACAACTTGAGTAAAAACACCACAGCTGCTAACTCCAAATCGTGAGTCGGGTAATTCTTCTCATGGTCTCGAAGCTGTCGAGACGCATAAGCTATCACCTTTCCGTGCTGCATCAATACACATCCAAGACCCTTCCTAAAGGCGTCACAATATACTGTAAAGCCTTCCGCTCCTACTGGAAGCGTCAAGATCGGGGCTGAGATCAATCTCTTCTTCAATTCTTCAAAGGATGCCTGACAGCTAGCTGACCAAACAAACTCTACGTCCTTGTGCGTCAAACGCGTTAAGGGCGCAGAGATCTTGACAAAGTCCGCCACGAACCTTCTGTAGTAACCAGCTAATCCTAAGAAACTTTGCACTTCTGCAACCGTTCTCGGGACTGGCCAATGCTCTACGGCCTCAATCTTCTTCGGATCCACTGACACTCCTGCCCCAGAAATTACATGCCCCAGGAACGAAATATGATCTAACCAGAATTCACACTTGTCGAGCTTCGCATAAAGTTGATGCTCCCTCAATGTCTGTAAGACAGTCCTAAGATGTTTCTCATGCTCCTCTTCACTGCTGGAATAGACAAGAATGTCATCTAGGAACAACACCACAAATTTATCCAAATACGGCAAAAAGATGTGGTTCATTAAATCCATGAATACTGCGGGGGCATTGGTTATTCCAAAGGGCATTACTAAAAACTCATAATGCCCATATCTAGATCTGAATGCTGTCTTCGGTATGTCTTGCTCCCGGACTCTTACTTGATAGTATCCTGACCGAAGATCGATCTTGGAAAAGACGCTGGCCTTGCTCAACTGGTCAAACAGGTCATCAATCCTTGGTAGTGGGTACTTATTCTTCACTGTTACTGCATTCAGCTTGCGGTAGTCGATGCACATCCTCGTCGACCCATCCTTCTTAGGAACTAGAATCACTGGCGCAGCCCAGGGCGATTTACTGTCTCGGATGAATCCCTTAGACTTCAACTCTTCTTCATGTTGATACAACTTATCCTGTTCTGACGGCGACATTCTGTAAACTCTGTCTACAATAGGCCTCGTTCCAGGGTTCAACTCAATGCTAAATTCTACCTCTCTGACTGGGGGTATCCCTGGGAGCTCATCAGGGAAGACGTCGAGAAAATCTTCGACCACTCTCGGAATCTGTCCTGGCTCTGACACTGCTGCTGAGATGACGCCTCCGGCCTGATTCTTCAAGGTTCGAGTAAAGATGAACTGCTCTATCCCAGGAACGCTGAATATGACCCTACCTCCTCTACAATCAATTGTTGCATGACTGTCTCTCAACCAGTCCATGCCAAGAACGACATCAAAATTCCTCCATAGGGAATTCAATCAATGATGCGGGCAGTAAATGCCCACACACCTCCACCGGACATGAAAAGCGCACTCTGCTAACTTCTACGAGCCCATTGCCGGTGAGTATATCCATCCTCTCCGGCAATGCCTCAAACTCTAATCCAATCCGTGTAGCATATTGTGCAGAGATGAATGAATGAGTAGCGCCTGAATCAAATAATGCTACAGCGGGAAATGAGGTGACGAGAATTTTACCTGCCACCACGTCGCTAGACGCTAGAGCCTCTCCCAAGGACAATGTAAGAGCCTGGCCCCGCGGAGCCCCTTGTTGCGGCCTTCCCCGACCATGCTGTTGCTGCCTCTGAGGGCCTTCGGCTTCCTGTGCCTGGCGGAACATCTGTGCCTGCGTTGGTAGACGCTGGGCTAGGGGCCTTACTGCTAATACTGGCCCTCCACTCGGGGTTGCCACCGGAGCTGGCAATGCTGGAAACTGCTGAGCTGGCCCTCCTGGCCTCTGCATCACAGGACAAGTGGAGATACGGTGGTCTGAACTACCACACCTCAAGCATAAGCCATTCGCTGACCGGCACACCTCCCTTGTGTGCCCTGCCTTCCCACAGAATGTACAGCCCTGGGGTGCTCCCTGACGCTGTTGTTGGTTCCTTGGCTGCTGATGTCGAACTGGCACTGTATTAGTTGACACGGCCGTCCTTCGCGGCGCTCCTGCATCATGAATACGTACACCGGGTGCTGGTGCCGATGTTCGCTGCATTGCTCCTCCTCCAACCTGGGAATGAGATCTCTTTTGACCTCCTGTCCTCGATGCCAACCTCTGCTGGGTAAGCTCGTGCCTCCGAGCGGCCGTCAAAACAGCGTCAAACGTCTGGTAGTCGTGTCCTTCCACAAGCTGTAATAGTTCCAAATGAAGTCCCTGCTGGAACCTCATAGCTTTCTCTGGCTCCGTTGCCACCATTGCTGGTACGAAACGGCACAATCTGCAAAACTCTGCTGCATACCCATCTACGGTCTTGTCTGCTTGCTTGAGACTGATAAACTTCTGCTGGAGCTCATATCGAGCTACTACGCTAAAATACTTGGCCTTGAATCTGTCACTGAAGGTGGTCCAACGAACAGGGCGTCTTACACCAACTTCTTCTGATGCCCACCAGTCGCGGGCAAGATCCTGAAGTACCAATTTGACCTGATCAACCTTCTCATCATCTGGAACCTTGGCTGCCACAAGAATGGCTTCGATGTCTTGAATCCAGGCATCCGCAGTGATAGTATCCTCCGTGCCGTCAAAAGACCTCGGGTTTAAGCGACGAAACCTTCATGATGCCCCCGAGTCAGCCCCGACACTCCTCTCGAGAGCTAACTGAATCCCTTGGTTCAGCAGCACGTTCTGCTCCTGCTGCTGAGTCTGTTGCTGTTGGTTAGTGACAAGAAACCCCCGGATGATCTCCAGGAGTGCTACGGCATCTGGTACTGCCGTCGCTGCTGGTGCTGCAGGAGTTTCAATAACCGGCGGCTGCACTGCCTCTGGTTCCATTTCTGCTTATGCCTGCCCTGGGGAAGGTTCTCTCCCCTGTTGCTGCCCAGTCGAGCCATGCTCTCGCTGCTCTTCCTCATGGGCCTCATCCGCTACTGAGAATGAACCACCCCTATAGAGAAAGATATAAGATTATCAAGTCCGAACGAGGAAGATTTCGAGGATGCAAGTCAGGTTAGAGATCAAGGCAAGGACAGAGAATTCGAAACAGAATTTCAAGGGGAACAAGTTTTGATTGAGACTCCTAATAATTCTCAATACCCCACAAGTCTGAAAATCAGACCTGCATGGGCCACCACTAAAACCTTGTCACGCCCCAGTACCGAAATACGGAGACAGACTAGGCCAGCTACTCCATATGAGGTACGTAACGTCATACGGCGATCGTGGCTGTCGAGAGACTAGGGGGTACATGCTACAATCAAGTCTCCTATGGTCCCACAGAGTTCTATGTCTCAATCACTCAAACCACATCAGTAATTAAATGAACATTAAAGATAAAGCAGTAAGGCGTCCCCGACGCTTCATCAAAATGGTCATGAGAGACTAGCTTTATAATTTAGCTATCTCAGAGAGTCAGGAGTACAAAATTATACACAGCTGCAGTCTGTTTAATTACAATGATGTACTGACACAAAATATCAAGTAATCCGGCTAACAGGTGCCGGTGGCTAAATGCCGCAAAAGTATAAGCAGGAGTGGTGGAGAAGAAACCCACTCGAGTCCCCGAACCGCCATGCTCCTAATATGCACCATGGATGTCAGGAAGGAAGATCGTGTCCTCCGGCTCTGCTACGAGATCTGGCCAAACAAAACCAGCGGGGTCAGCCCCGAATAACAAGTACCGCCAAAGGGGCACAAGAGTTAAGATTAAAAACCCAGTTAATGGAATGATTGATAATAGTAATACTTATGCAACTATTATAGGGTAGCGCAACATCTTCGAACCCATATGGCACCCTTACAACCAAACAAGGACAAAAGGTGCCGCATGGAGTCGGGACGTGTCGTACTCTATAACATTCACATAAGTTAAAAGGTATAAACAATAAAATCTCCTGATCGTGACTTCGGTCGATAGCCTATCGCAGCACAATAACCAACCCAACAATCAAACAAGAACATGGGTTGGATCATGTACCATGATAGACCATGTTCCTTAGTCATTCACAGAAGTAGCACTTCACAAACAGAATAAGTCTTCCGTTCATAACTTCGGTCCACAGCCTATCATAGTACGATAACCAACCCAACAATCAAACAAGAACATGGGTTGGATCACGTACCATGACAGTCCGCTTCCCTCAGTTATTCGCGGAAGGTAATAGGGTACAAGCAAGTCGTTTTCACGGCCAATCAAGTCTACGCGTTTCTAGTGGAACGAGGTTATCCTCGCGTCATGTTATTAAAAAATCCTCAGATCGTATCTTTTCAGCAAGGCTAGCCCACCCAGGGGTTCGCGTAGACAGGTGTTATTGAGCACAGGTCCCTCGTAAGGCCACCTTGCCAAAACATATAATATATAGCAGGAATTAATCGGATACAGTCATCCACTCGTTGCAGATGACACAGTATCCGTGGAGACCAGCCGGCGCGTCAAGACAATATCTCAAGGTAGCTGGTGTAACACGATCTCGGGATTTTGCCCTCTCCATGCATCTAGTATATTTAATTGCCTAGTTTAACCCTAGGTGAAATCTTGGACTCACATGCTGTGGCCTGCTTGATTATCCTCCTAAAGTCGTACTTTAGTACGAGTACCCCAAAGAGGATCCATGTCAATCAGTATGTCAACATGTGCTACCCTCCTTAGTGTAATGCATCATTGTAAATACGCCACGTGGAGTTACGAGTCATTTGTCGAGCATGAACAAGAACTGGAACATTCAGGTACATGTATCAGGTAGGAACACTTTGTTCTCCGGGGTCACATTAGTGCTCATATCATGCTCGGGACAAAAGGCGTAAGGATATAAAATGGGTATATAGTATCTAATAAAATATCAAAAGCGTACGCACAAAAAAACACGCACGCTCAAGGGGTGAAAAGTCACGCAGGCTCACTCAAGGCAGCGTGACTCACGGGGAGAGACACGCTTCCAACAGGAAGCGTGCTCAAACAGAAGCACACTGCTCACTGTCTTCTCCAAACAGCAAGAACACCATGGCTGAACCCAAGCTTCAAAGCATCATAACTTGGCCATCCGAACTCCAAATCCAGATTTCCAAGGTTCCAACTTGGGTGAAACTGAATGCTCTTCCACATGGAAGCATCAAAAACCCATAAAATCCAACTAAAGTAGATCAAACCATACAAAATCCAAAAATAATTAAAACTTAGATCTACAAAAATCAAAGCTTCAAAATGGAAATTTCCAAGTTCTAAACTAGTATAGATTGAGGAGAAGAACATGTTTTGGCAAATAGTTTTGTAAGAAATCATTGACAAAATTATTGATCCATCTCTTGAGCAAGTTGGTACTTGCCTTGGTTGGTGGAGGAAATAAATGAGAGGAAGTAAATGAGAGGAGAGAGATTGAGATGATTTATATATAAAGATCTTGGACCTATGGGTTCATGATGAACCAAAGGGTTCATGATGAACCATTGGTGAACCAAGAATAGGTTACCCAAATGAGCCAAAACTGTAGGCCCAAATGCAGAAAATAAATTAGGAAATAATATTTTGTCGAATATTTTTGGGAAAATGCATGAAGAAATACTGTATAATAAATATCGTATAAATTCAAGGTAAATATAATTTATCGGTTTACGTATTAAAATACGTATTCCAGGATTGGGGAGTGACAGAACCCACCATTTTCTTGTGCCAAATGTCAACACTTCGGTCACCATGCCAACGATTGTCATGTCCTCGAAGGAGGATGCTTCAACTGTGGAGCAAGGAACCACCAAGCACGAAAATGCCCCCGGAAATGGAATCGTAATGCCCCGCCACAACAACACCGTCAAGAGAATCGAGGACAGGCGCCTCGACCTACTCCGTCCACTCAACCCGCACCGCAAGATGGCCGAGACCGTCGCCCTAACACTCAGGGCTGCGTCTACGCCATGACTCGAGACGAAGCGCTGGCATCAGATACAGTAGTGTCAGGTATACTAAAATTCAATAATGTGCCTGCTCGTGTGTTATTTGATTCAGGCGCTTCACATAGTTTTATATCGGCGAACTTTGTCGCCGAGCACAAATTTTCTGTAATATCATTAGATCTCGACCTTAGCGTAAGCACGCCTTCGGGCACACCAATTCTCACAAACTTAGCTTTGGCCGGCGGAATTATCTGTATCGGCGGTCAAAAGATCGGTCTGGATGTGATAGTTCTAGACATGAAGGACTTTGACATCATTCTGGGAATGGATTGGCACGGGCCGTGCAACGCAACCATAGACTGCGCTGAAAAGAAGGTCACATTTCGCATGCCTGGAGTGCCTGAATTATGCTACTCATGTGGTGAGGGCGTCGCCGACCTATATGGTGATCTCCGCAATATCTGCTCGACGGATGCTGCATTCCGGGTACGAAGGCTATCTAGCTTCCGTTCGAGACATGCGACAGGATGGTGCAAACGCGGGTCAGACCGACGTTGTGGAAGAATTCCCAGACATGTTCCCGGACGAGCTACCCGGCATGCCGCCCGATCGAGAAATAGAGTTCACCATCGACACATTCCCCGGCACCCGGCCGATCTCGAAGGCTCTGTACAGAATGGCCCCTGCAGAATTAAAAGAATTGAAGGCACAACTTCAGAAATTGCTCGACAGAGGGTTTATCCGTCCGAGTGTCTCGTCGTGGGGTGCGCCCGTGCTGTTCGTGAAGAAGAAGGATGGATCGATGCGACTCTGCATCGACTATCGGGAATTGAATAAAGCCACCGTCCGAAACAAATACCCCCTGCCCCGTATCGACGACTTGTTCGACCAGCTCCAAGGTACAACGGTGTTTTCGAAGATTGATCTACGATCGGGTTACCACCAACTCAAAGTCAAGCCAGATGACGTGCCGAAGTCTGCCTTTCGTACTCGTTACGGCCACTACAAGTTCTTGGTAATGCCGTTCGATCTGACAAATGCCCCTGCCGTCTTCATGGACCTAATGAATCAGGTGTTCCGTCCGTTCGTTGACAAGTTCCTAATGAATCAGATGTTCTGTCCGTTCGTTGACAAGTTCGTAGTAGTCTTCATCGACGACATCCTCGTCTACTCGAAGGATCGAGCGCAACATACAGAGCGTCTGCGGACGGTACACCAAACCCTTCGAGAGAATCAGTTGTACGCGAAGATGAGCAAGTGCGAGTTCTGGCTGGACAGCGTCTCATTCCTTGGGCACATCATCTCCGCCGCGGGCATCGCAGTCGATCCGAAGAAAGTCGAGACAGTTGCTGATTGGAAACGGCCTGTATCAGTTAGCAAAATTCGAAGCTTCCTAGGCTTGGCGGGATACTACCGACGCTTCGTGAAGGACTTCGCGAAGATTGCATCGCCGTTGACTCGCCTCACCCAGAAAGGAGTCACATTCAAGTGGTCAGACGACTGTGAAGCTTCCTTCCAGAAGCTCAAACAACGGCTCATTTCGGCCCCGATACTTACTCTTCCTGAAGGGATGGAGGGATTTCAAATCTTCAGCGATGCTTCTGGCCAGGGCTTGGGGTGTGTGCTCATGCAGCGGGATAAGGTAATATCTTTTGCTTCTCGGCAGTTGAAGCCGCACGAGAAGAACTACCCCACGTACGTCCTAGAATTAGCGGCGATTGTGTTTGCGTTAAAGATGTGGCGTCACTATCTCTATGGCGTGGCGTGCAGGATTTATACGGACCACAAAAGCCTCAAGTATCTCTTCACCCAGAAAGAATTAAATTTGCGGCAGAAGCGATGGCTCGAGCTGATCAAAGACTATGACTTATCAATCGACTATACGCCGGGCAAGGAAAATATGGTAGCGGATGCGCTGAGCCGGAAGTACTTAGCTTCATTGTGCATCAACGATCGACTGCTGCGTGACTTGGAAGGAATGGGCATTGAACTCCGAGTTCGTTTCAGAAACGTAAAACTAGCGCAACTGCGGGTGGAACCGAGCCTACTGGAGAGGATCAAGTCTGCACAGAAGGACGACCCATACCTGGAGAAGATGCGGAAGCTGATATCGACAGGGAAAGCATCCGACTTTGCAGAAGACGAGTCGAAAGTGTTGTGCGTGAAGGGACGGCTATGCGTACCGGACGATACAGAACTTAGAAAAAGATAATGTCGGAGGCGTATTATGCAAAATATTCCTTGCATCCGGGCAGTACCAAGATGTATAAGGACCTCCGCGTTGTCTTTTGGTGGCACGGCATGAAAAGGAACGTAGCGCTCTTTGTGTCAAAATGTATGGCCTGTCAGCAAGTCAAAGCCGAGCACCAGCGACCGGACGGAGAGATGCAGAACCTCGCCATTCCAGAGTAGAAATGGGATCACATCACTATGGACTTCGTTGTTGGCTTGCCGAGGATGCCGCGGGGAAACGACGCCGTCTGAGTCATCGTCGATCGACTAACCAAGTCAGCACACTTTATCGCCATCAAAGTTACTTGGAGCGTCGACCGCCTTGCTCAGATATACCTTGATGAGATAGTTCGGCTGCACGGGTCCCAGTTTCTATCGTCTCTGATCGGGATGGACGGTTCGTAGCGCGCTTCTGGATTAGTCTACATTCAGCGTTGGGGACTAAGTTGAAGTTCAGCTCAGCTTATCATCCTCAGACTGACGGCCAAACAGAGCGGGTGAACCAAATTCCGAAGACATGTTGCGACTCTGTACGACCAACTTGAAGTCAAGTTGGGACGTCCATCTACCGCTGGCCGAGTTTGCATACAACAACAGCTATCAGTCCAACATCCAAATGGTGCCGTATTAAGCTTTGTACGGCCGGAAGTGCAGATCGCCCATTTGCTGGATGAAGTCGGGGAACGGCATATTTGGTCCAGAGCTGGTGGAGCAGACCGTGCAGAAGGTCAAGCTAATACGAGAAAGATTGAAGATAGCACAAAGCCGGCAGAAAAGCTATGCCGACACGCACCGACGCCCCCTCGAGTTCTCGGAAGGCGACCATGTATTCCTGAAGGTGATGCCTATGCGTGGAGTTTCCAGGTTCGGTGCGAAGGAAAAATTTAGCCCAAGATTTGTTGGCCCGTTCGAAATATTAAAGCGAGTCGCCCTGGTAGCTTATCAATCGCCTTGCCGCCCATACTGTCAGAGGTACATGACGTCTTCCACGTATCACAATTACGGAAGTACGTGCATGATCCGAGCCATGTGGTAGATTTGGGTAAGCTGGACCTGAAGGCGGACTTGTCATATGTCGAAGAGCCGGTGTAAATTTTGGAGCGCAAGGATAAACTTCTCCGCAACCGTGCTACTCCTCTAGTCCGCATCCTCTGAGAAACCATTCGGCCGAGGAGTCGACGTGGGAGCTCGAGTCAAAAATGAAGAAGAAGTTTCCTTCATTGTTCTCGTAGAGGTAGGTTCTATTCTTAAGTTTCGAGGACAAAACTTTTTCTTAGTTTGTTATGGTGTAGTGCCCCGTCCCTACATCGTGCCCCGTACTCTGTCCACGGGTGCGCGAGAAAGGAACACTGTCGCTATCGATTCGGTTGGAACCGATAGGTCGGGATCGACCGAGTCGATCGAACGGGAACGGTTGAATTAAGATCCATTCCTCGTTTTGGAATGTCTTCTTCGGAACCAAGTCCCATATTCAGCGGGTTGCGCCTCGAGGATTGACTCTGCGGCTGAGTCGGGAGAGACCTTCCGTTGCTCTGCTTTTCACGCCGCTTGCGTTGGTTTTGGCTTAGTTTTCTGAATGCATTTTCGTGAATATTTTCGATGGTTTTCATGGCTTGCATTTCGCACTCGCATTTTCTATCGAACTTCTTGAATAATGCAGTGTTCTAATCGGTTGCTTGTGCGATTTCAGGTAATCGCTTAGGCGAAGTCTAGCGTGACCAACAAGTTCTCTCGCCGAAGTAAACTCAAGGTGAGTGGCTGACCCTTCTCTTCTCGACCCCTTCTTAAGTAAATCGATAGTGTTGTTGCGGATGAAAGAATGAAAGCAAAGGCACGGACACGGTAAAATAATCAAGTTTCAAAGAGAAAGTAGGCTAGGCCTTAATAACTAAATGTTGTCTTAACTCGGTCATTGGACAACTTGTCGACAAGGAGAGAGTTTCCTCGAGCGACTACCCGGGGCCACGGGACCGACTCGGCCTAGGAGGAAACACGGTATAGCTGTGCTGGATGATAGCATGGGTTAAGCGGGGACTTGCAGCGGGGCTCGCTACTTGCGCTGCAAGGGCCCCGGCTAACAAAGTTATAGTCCAGGATGGCTTGTGATGTCAGTGACCAAACACACGAAATGTTGCACTTGGAATGTAAATGATAACAATTGACAGGGAAGAACATGGTAAGTTTCAAAGGGCGCGGCGCGGTCCGCCGGGGGTAAGTTCTGATGTAAATTATATTATGCTTGTCATTGCTCGCATAAAATTCATTAGGATGGTTAGAAACATTCATGAACTAAGTCATATAAACTCATTCAACCAAATGAGAGCTTGGAACTTAACTTGCCACGCACCAGTACAAAGTGTAATGTACTGATCCTCGCTCTCCACGCAGGTACTCCTAACCACGAAGGGCGTGCCACCTAAAATCTCAAGGCAAAGTGAACCCTTCTGAAGCCTCGTCCACGTGTGAAGGCTTGTTTCTGGATTTCCTTTTGAAGAAGACCCGCACTCAGTCCAAAAGAATAGATGGCGAATCGACTTCCCACAATAGCAGGTAGAAATGTGTAATAGTTTTTGCTTGTAAAAAGGGATGTAATGTATGGAACGACTATCTCATCGGCATTTATTTTATAAGCCAAGTCATGTTGTAGCCCGTGCGGCAATGATGTAATGAAGTCAATGTAAATAAAGTTTTATTATCAATGAAAAAGTTTACTTCTATTTCAAATGTGTCAATCAATTTCTCTGCATACTCTAACTTGATGTTGTGTTTCGGATAACCTTATGACTATGCCTTGTGCGATCGTAACTTAGGTTCGTACGGCATCACGCCAGGGGGACGACTATCGATTCTACGGAATCGGGGCGTGACACTGGTGGAGTGAGCTTCTAGCCCACCCATACATAACCGACACGTTTATTTATTTTGTGCAGTTTAAAACCCTTTCGATTGTCTTTCTAGTCTTGTCTTAGGATTCATTTTAGGACGAGGACGTCCGACCAAACTGAGGTGACATGACATGTTCGTGCTATAATCCCAACGTGTGTTTCGATCGAGGCAGTGCCTCATCGCCTAGGTACTTGACCAAACTTGTAACTCGGAACGGCAGGGTCTTGTCGTACTCTATTCGCGACTTAAACATATCCGAGACGGTGCTACACACGAGAGCAACTTACACGGACTCGGTCGTGCCAAGACCTTAACTTGAACTCAAGCGCCTCAAGCCTATTCTCGTGCCAACGACGTCAAGGGGATGACTCGTGCAGGTTGTGCCGCTAGACTTGATTTGTGCCTTAAGACCTTGCTTAGACTTGTATATGCTTCAAGATTGAGGCCGCGCCTCGCAACTTATCAAGACTTTACCCATGTTACCGCCTAGCGGTCTTTCTATTCGACTCATGAACCAACTTAGATAGGACTTACCAAACCTAGTATCGATCCCATGGACATCCCGACGCCAAGTATAGTGCTAAGCACGGTGCCTATGCTGCCCCATCTTAGGCCCAGACATTGTGTTACCGACTAGACATGATTCCAGTTCTAAACCCAATCCAAAGGCATACACGCGGTGTGCCGCTATTACCGACACATCTACATGAGTGGTCAATAGCAATGTCAAGCTATCTTGGACTGGCTCGTGGGATATCGGCTCGTCCCTACACGAGTAGCTAGCCCAGAGGCATCGAAGTCTTCCATGCGGTTATCCAGCATCCTACTTTGAGCCGCAACGCGCTTCCCCCGGGTCGAATGATCCCGGCGCCTCGGCAATCATTCGAGAAGACTACACCTTGTCAACAAGTTGTCCAATGACCATGCATACTCAACTCGATCTATCAAATCCTTCCTTAACATGACCATGCTTTCCTTTAACTCTCTCGAGACTTAACGAGACTCCCAAGCCGCGGGACCGATCTCGTGTGCGGGACATATCAAGACTTAGCGAGACTCCCGAGCCAGGGGACCGATCTCGTGTGCGGGCCATATCAAGACTTAGCGAGACTCCCAAGTAGTTCGATAGCGTTAGTTCGATAGCGTTCCTATCGATAGACACTCTAAGTGTAGCTCCGTTCCCGACCGGCGTACTTGATATCGCTCGCAACTCGTTTGCACCAAGGGTCGAGGTGCGCGACGCGAAACACAACTTAGCCAAAAGGCCGTGTGCATAGCCATCCCGTGCGGACTATATTTCGAGTTTGCACGCTCAATTGCTAGGGTCGACGTTGGACTAATTAGGCATGCACGCGACTTCCTAAGGTCAACATAGGACTATTCGGGCACATGTGCGACTTTGCTAACATTAGCACATATTTTCTATCGAGTCAAGTTTTGCAACGTTCGACACAAAGGCCCTATCGACGCATTTGGCAACGGCCTACCGATGCGTTAGATTGAACACTTGTACAAGCTTTCAAAAATATTTAGACTTATTGTATGGACATGCCGAGGGACATTTGAGAGAGAGCACACCAACGATAACAACTTGCGGAAGCAACAGAGTTTTGCGGAAACATCGAAGTTAAAGAATTCAATCGACGGTCCAAGGACATAAAGCCGTGCTTTGATACCATTATGTCACACTCCGCTCCCGTAGGAGCGATCGTCCTCGCTAAGGCGTGATGCCACACGAGCCTAGATTGCGCTCGTGCAAGGCAGTTTCATAACGACCGATTACATCGGCGGTGACGGGGTCGTCGCACAGAAGTCCCCGCAGAAATATTGAAACATGCAGCGAAATTTAAGAACAAGTACACATGAACATAAGTCATTCAAAAAGAAGCTCTTTATTGATATTGAATACAAGATTACATTTGTGGGCGCAAGACCAAATTATAAGTCTCTCGTGCTTACTTTTCTCTCATTTACATAGTCATTCTCTGCTCTCTCTCTCGATTACAATGCTTGAGTCAGCGGAAGCTTCGGAAGGTGACATCCATACATTATGTCCTGTATAAGTCTTCAGATCACGCGGCCGCACGCTTCGACTCGCCAAGGAACTCCGTGCCTCGACGCATCCAAGCGAGCTCCGCACCACGAGCTTCTACCTGTGCCTGCACATGAAACACTGTGTGGGTGTCAGTACCACTGTACTGGTGGAGTGAGCTCCTCGCCCACCCTACAAAACCTACACGTTTTATTTACTTTGTGCAACATAAACCCTTTTACAATTGTCTTTCTATTCTTGCCTTAGGATCAGTTTTAGGACCGGCGCCTTAGCGCAACTTGTGTATCGAAACCATCCCGTGCTTGCAATGTCAACGTTAACTCATACTTTGTCTCTAGACCACTTCTCGCTGCCCACAACGTTAACCTATCAAGTCGTGTTTGCCTTACGGCCATAATCAGAGATGCAACTACACGAAAGACTCCATTTCCTTACCTCTAGGCCTTTCTCGTGCTTGTATTGTCGACGCACCGACTTATACTTGTCTTTTGTGCCAAACTCTGGGACGTAACGACTCGGTCATGCCATAACTCGATTCGTGCTTCAATATCTCCGAGGCAGTGCCTCCTAGTACAGTCTCGCCTACACTTGTGTTGTGACAACGCGGATGTGCCTCATATTTCAAGGTCGTGCCCAACAACTCAACGTAACTTCACACAACTTGCCCTACGGCCCTTTTCGACTTAACTCGCAACAGCTCAAGCCTAACTCATACAACTCTATGCCAACAACTTAACACTGGACGCTGTATCTCGTGCCGAAGCACGTCGCCTTTGCCGTAGCCAAAT
>JANAVB010036677.1:0-79306 GCA_029216955.1 Iris pallida | reverse complement strand
CACCAGGAATACGTCTAGTTTTTTGTTTCGTTCTGAAATATGTCACAAATATTTTTCAAATATTCTACTAATTTTCGTAATTAAAAATATGTCATCATGCATATTTCTACATTAATACTACAAATTTTACAAATATTACTACAATTATTTCTACAAATATTTCTAATAATTTCTACAAATATTTCTAATAATTTCTATAATTAATTTGTACATAATTTCTACAATTTTTCGTAATAATTTGTACAGATATTTTCAATAATTTCTACAAATTAATTTCTACATAATTTCTACAAGTTTTCGTAATAACTCATACAAATTAATTTCTACAAATATTTCTAATAATTTCTACAAATTAATTTCTACATAATTTCTACAAATTAATTTCTACATAATTTTACATAATTTCTACATATTATTTTTACATAATTTCTACAAATTAATTTCTACAAATATTTCTACATAATTTCTACATAATTCCTACAAATTAATTTTTACAAATACTTTTTACTTAATTTCTACATAGTTCCTACAAATTTCTACATAATTTTTAATTTTAACTACATAATTTTACATAATTCCTACATATTTCTACATAACTTTTGGCAAAAAATATATATTTCCACATAGTGTTTACTACATAATTTCTATATAATTTCTACAAATATTTCTAATAATTTCTACAAATTAATTTCTACATAATTTCTACATAAATTTTACATAATTTCTACATATTAATTTCTACATTATTTCTACAAATTAATTTCTACAAATATTTCTAATAATTTCTACAAATTAATTTCTACAATTTTTCGTAATACTTTTTACAAATTAATTTCTACAAATACTTCTATCACTACCAAAAAAAAATAATACACAAAATTTTGCTTAATAATTTCTACAAACTATCACTACAAAATTAAACTACGGTAAAAATAATTTCTACAAACTATCATATAATTTCTACAGTAAAATAATTGCTTAAATTTTTTTACCTCCATGGTTGCTTCTCCTTCTCCTTCTCATGTCTTCTCCTTCTTCTCTCTCTTCTTCCCCAATTTTACTACGGTAAAAAAAAAATTCACCCCCCTCCAGCATATAAACAACTAACATTTAACCAACTGCCAGCGGTAAACCCCCAACCGCATAAAAAATTTATAACAAAACCAAGCAACCCGGACTTTAAAAGTCGCTTGTGGGTGTCATCTGACGTCACCACACGGACTTTTAAAGTCCGGCCAATGCCTAATCTCCCCCCCCCCCAAAACCGCTAACCATTTCCTTAACCATTTCTACTTCGTTAATAACCTAATGACGTCAGCAACCGGACTTTAAAAGTCCGGTTGGATGCTCAATTGGTAATTTACACAAAACTATAATTTTCCTGAAATTTTAATAAACTTTGATGCTTTACATGCAATTTCTGACAAACAAATATACTATGTGTAGTACTTCCTCACGAGTATTCTTAACAATGTTGATCAAGATATACCTCTAGCCTATGTCTCCTGTGGATGATTTGGAAAGCCAAGGAATGAATCAATCTTCCAACAAAAACAAACTTTGCACAGAGAAAATCATAACATATGCATGGAGACTCGGGACAAGTTCACTTTGAGCCAACATCAAACTTCTGCGACTCAACTGTTAGAAATTAATGTACCATGTCGATTCATGAGATGAAGACAAAAAAATAAATTGCGGAAGCGTACCGAATCGTTACTAGGCTTGATGGATCTTGAAGCGATCGTCTCTTTATTGGGTTCGATCTTCCAACTTGCTACGACCCTTAATGACAAAGGTGAATCCGAATCCTTTGTCCCTCTCTTTCTGTTGATGGGGATGCAGAAGAGAAAAGAGAGAACCTTCTCTTTGGTGGCCGTATAAGTTGGGACCATAACCCTAATGAATACACATATTTATATATGTGTTGATATTTCTAATTTGGCCCCTCATCAAATTAGAATTATCTCCGGTATCTACACATTAATTCAATGACAATTATACCCTTAAGCCAATTTCCAAATAGACCACTTTAATTTGGCTTAATTATTTAGATAGCCCAACACAATTAATTTTACATGTGTGGCCCATATTATTGAATAATTCCAACAATCTCCCACTGGACCACATATGTAACCTTATAATTGTGTTAACCTTAGTGAGCTCATAAATTGCTATCTTAATCCTTAGGGTATATCCGGACAATCTCGTCCATTAACCATATCAACAGGATCAAAGCGGCATTCGTCACATAGCGTAACTAAACCATCAATGGTCACATATACCATATAGCTAAACGACATAGATCAATCATGGATGCGTAGCATAGAAATTACACGCAATGTGATCAATACATGTCTATTTCCAACGGGTCCTCCTTAACTTTAATGAGATCAATACTTTAACATAATGAAAACAGAATGAACTAAATTTCCATATATCCGATCAGATAAATATCCAAAATACTTTAATATACAAATGTGTCCAAAACCAAATAGCACCCAAATACATAAAATATAAACTCCCACTAAGCTGACATATCATCAAATGAGATAACACCCATATGAGCAGTGTGCTCATGAAAGACCTTGGGTGGTAACCCTTTTGTGAGCGGATCCGCTAACATGGAGTTTGTCCCAATGTGCTCTATGGACACTTCACCATTCTGAATTCTCTCATTCACAACTCGAACTTTATGTCAATATGCTTTGATTTATACGAGCTCCTGTTGTTATTAGAATACAGTACTACTGATTTATTGTCACAATATAACTTAAGTGGTCTTTCAACACCCTCCAGAATGCGCAGCCCAGTGACAAAATTTTGCAACCATATTCCATGATTAGATGCCTCAAAATATGCTATAAACTCTGCTGCCATAGTGGACGAAGCTATGAGTGTTTGTTGACACTCTTCCAAGATATAGCTCCTCCAGCAAACAAAAAACATACGTGGTTCTCCTGCTGTCTTGGAATCCAGCAAAATCGAAGTCGGAATACCCTATGATCTCCAGCTGATCCGATCTCCTATAAGTGAGCATGTAATCCTTTGTTCTCTGTAAGTATCTCATGACCCGTTTGGCTGCTTTCCAATGATCCATCCCAGGGTTACTTAAAATCTGCCTAGAATTCCAACTATGTACGTGTAATGTCCCAAATTCATGATACGTATTTAGTGTACGTATACGTGTTTTGGACCCATATTTTATTTTATTTAGTCATGATTAGTTACCTTGGTTTATTTGCATTGGCTTGATTTTTGTTGGCATTAACAGTTCAATTGGTTTTAATGGTTCATTGGTTTTTATTTTGGATTAGTGAAGCTTGGGTTTATTTCATGATTCATTTGGTTTAAATTGCTAGGGAGAGTTATTGGCCTTGACTTGGTTCAACATGACTTGGCTTGGCTTGGTTCGGTTTATTTTGGTTTGACATGGTGAACCACCCCTCCCATAAATATCAACTTCTCTCTCTCCCCTTATTATTTCTTCATCTTCTTCCTCAAGCTTCTTCCTCTCCACCACCACCACCAACCTAGGCAAGTGCATCTTGCTATCACTTGAGGGCTACATTTTATTGTCCATTAGTTTTATTAGCTCATTTTGAGCAACATTAGAACTTGGATTTTCTCCATTTGGAGCTTAGAATTTTGTAGATCTAGGATTGAAGTATTTTCGAAAAAAGGTGGTTTTGATCTATAAAACTTGTCCATTTTCATGTTTTGATTGTTCCATGTGGAAGAATTTAATTTTACACAATTTAGACCTTTGCAAAGTGGATTTTCGTTGAGATTTGACCTAGTTATGGTCTTTTGAAGTTTTGAATTTCCATGGCCATTTGCTCTTAGCTTTGGGGAAGATGACCTTCTGTCCCGGCGCAATCCAGTCTGCCCAGCGCTCCTTAGCACTGGCGCAATCCAGCTTGCCCAGCCCAGCGCTCTTTAGCGCTGGCGCAATTCATCCAGCTAGTCCAGTGCCTCTTGGTGCTGGCGCAATCCATCGCTGCGCAGTCCGGTGCTGGCGCAATCTATTGCTGCGCAGTTCACCGACTGCGCAACCCATTGCTGCGCAACCTATTGCTGCGCAATCCATTGTTGTGCAGTCTATTCTTTGCGCAGTTCAGCCCTGCGCAATCTAGCCCCGCAGTCCAGCTTGCCCCTTCCAGCGCAATCCAACCCTGCGCGCTTGGACCCTGCGCACTCCACCCCTGCGCAGTTGACACCCCTGCGCAATCCAACCCCCTGACCCCTTGCGCAATCTATTGGCTCTTGGAGATTTAGTTTTAATTCTTTAAGCTTGGCTCTTCTATTAGTCCTGTATATGGATATTTTATTAGATATTTTACGCCCATTTTATATCCTTACGCCTTTTGTCATGAACTTGATAATCACGAATTTATTTAATATGTTTGGAATGATAACTTGACATGATTGGCTTGACATGATAGACTTGATATGACAACCTGACTTGATGATGACCCGTAGTGGTGCGCTCTCGACCAGTAACCTGACATGACATGATAGTGGCCCGTCGTGGCGCACTCCTGACTAGTATACTTGACCGGATAACCTGACATGTTATATCTCGATAAGCCGTTGCGGCGGCTACTTGACATGACATGACCTGTATAATGACTTGACACCGTAGGCGATTGTGCTTGTATAAATGAACATGTCTTGTCTCGTATCATTTCTAGGGCATGTACCCCTGAGTACCACGGTCAGGGGTACATATTGAAATAAACTAAGGTTAATAACTAGAATAATCTACTAGTCATGAAGAGATGTTCCCCAGTTACAGGCGACCCCGTTATTCCGGCCGCAAATGTTTGGACTTGCCTGCCGACGAGTAGGGCACATTTCCAGCCCACTGTCATGTGGGGCACTCTCGATTGTCACTTTAATGATTGAACTCTATTGTCTTGCACTCTCCCTCCATTGTCACTTAATGATTGAACTCTCTGGATTGTCACTATAATGATTGCCTGGATAACCTGGGTAGCTGCAGGGCCTGTGACTACTTGGAGCATCTCATTGCATCTTACTAGTAACTAGGATTGTGATAACCCTAGTTAGTTAATGTAGAAAGTCGTAGGCAATGATTGGCCGTGATTGATTGGATGGAGTCTAGTCCAGTATAGTATTGTCTAGAAGTGATCGATTGCCAGATTCTACCAGCATGATTGAATGATTGTCACTCCAGATTGTCACTATAATGCTTGAACACTATTGTCACTCCAGATTGTACTATCCTGATTGTACCCTTCATTGTCACTTTCATCATGTCTTCTTTTCATATATATTCCAGCTATATTTTATTTAACATGATGCTTCTCTTAATTATTTTCTATGATTGGGACAAGTGCATTGGTAGTGCGCGAATCCCAATCTGTGTTACTTATTGTTTTCTTACATGTTGAATGCTAATGATTTGCTGGTTTTAGTCCTTAAGTGAAGCCTCCTTTGTGGCACTTGCTCTTTCTGGGGTCTGACCCAGCTGGTTTTGTATGGCCAGATACCGGAGCAGCACCAAAGGATCTCCCTGCTTTCCAGCCCGATGGTGGTCACCAGGCGTAACCAGGGCATCGAGTGGGTTTCTTTTGTTCTCCCACTGTAATATTGTAAATTATTTTTTTGAGGCGTTTAGCCGACGAGCAAGTGTTAGCTCGATTGTACTTACTTACTGTCTGCCTACGGGCTGTAACATGATTGACAAGCCCCAGGGGTTGATCATGTATGACTGAACTCTTGCTAGTCCTTACATTTTGTACGACTAGCTTCATGATCATCTGATATGTAATATTTGGGACACCTTATATTTATGTATTTGATGCTCTGACATCTTGTGATTATTACTAGTTGGTTGAGATTGAGACAATAGGCTATTTTATGACCTTAAGAGACTGATGGCTTGTAGATAAACCCTCACATATCTAGACAGCCGTGACCGTATGGTGAGATGGATTCTATTTCATCATACGTAGCTGGCTATGTCCGCCCCGCTCTCCAGTATTCTGGTTCTGGGGCGTGACAGTACGTAATATCTGGACGCGTACATACCTGAGCATACATTAGACTCCCCACAGCTGATGAATAGGGGATCAATTGCATTTCTTTAATTTCAAGGCTATTTTTAGGGCACCGATTGAGACTGAACTTGTCTCCTTTAGCGACTGGGGTGTCACCTGGTTTGCATCCTTGCATGCCAAATCTTTTAAGCACTTTATCGATATAGCTCTTTTGTGATAATCCAAGAATACCTCGAGAACGATCTCGGTGTATTTGAATTCCTAATACAAAAGAGGCATCACCAAGATCTTTCATCTCAAAGTTTTTGATAGAAATTTCTTAGTGTCATGCAATATGCCTATATCATTTGTGGCAAGCAGTATGTCATCAACATACAAAACCAGAAAAATAATTTTACTCCCACTGAATTTGTGATACACACAATCTTCAACAACGTTAACCTCAAAACCAAACGAGATAACAACTTGGTGAAATTTATAGTACCACTGACGAGAAGCTTGCTTGAGTCCATAAATAGATTTTGTCAATTTGCAAACCATATTCTTTGGATCTCTCGACAGAAAGTTTTCTGGCTGCACCATATAAATAGTTTCGTCAATGTTACCATTGAGAAACATCGTTTTGACATCCATTTGATGTAACTCAAGATCAAAATGTGCAACAAGTGCCATGATTATCTAAAAGAGTCTTTCGAAGAAACCGGAGAGAAAGCCTCTTTAAAATTAATCCCTTCCTTTTAAAGCCTGTAGCTACAAGACATGCTTTATACTTCTCCACATTATCCTTCGAATCCTTCTTGGTTTTAAATATCCATTTACAACCAATGGGCTTCACATCTTTTGGTAATGGGACAAGTTCTCAAACTTTATTGTCTTGCATGGACTTATACTCCTCATTCATTGCATCAATCCACTTTTGAGAATTGGAACTTTCCATGGCCTGACGGAAGTTGATTGGATCATCTTCCAATATTCCATGGTCTACCTCATGTTCCTGGAGAAATATGATAAAATCATCCGAAATTACATTTCTCCTTTCTCTAGTGGACCGTCTTAATGGCATCAATTCTTGAGGTTGTTGAGTTTGTTCCTCAGGAACAACTGCCTCATCTTGAATGGGGGGTGCCTCTATGTTGTCTTGTTGAGGTAGCTCAACATCGACTTGTAGAGGTAAATCAACATTGTCTTATTGAGGTTCCGGATTCACTTCTTGATCAATGACAGGTACAGAAACCTGTACATCGTCAAAGTGATAGTAGGGATCGTAACCGATTCCTCCTCAAATACAATGTCCCTAACTTTATTTCTTCCCCCAAACTCAACATCCTCAAAAAATATAGCAGTTTTCGTCTCAAAAATTATCCTTTTTGTGGGATCGTAAAATTTATAACCCCTTGATCGCTCCGTATAGCCAATAAAGTAGCTGCTTACAGTTTTGGGGTCCAATTTCTTTTCATATAGCTTATAAGGCTTTGCCTCAGCTGGACAACCCCAAATATGTAAATGCTTCAGACTAGGTTTTCTGCCTGTCCAAAGCTCATAAGGTGTTTTTACAGCCACTTTAGTTGGCACTCTATTCAGAATGTAAGCTGCTGTTTTAAGTGCTTCACCCCAGAGTGACTCTGGTAAGGTAGAATGACTAATCATACTCCTTACCATATCCTTAAGAGTCCTATTTCGTCTTTCAGCTACACCATTCATGCTAGGTGATCCTGGCATGGTGTACTGTGGGACGGTTCTACATTCCTCTAGGAATTTAGCAAACGGTCCTGGACGTTGTTCACCTGATCCATCAGATCTACCGTAGTATTCTCCACCACGGTCAGACCTGACGACTTTAATTCTTCTGTTGAGTTGGTTCTCAACTTCAGCTTTAAATAATTTGAATACGTCCAAAGACTGTGATTTCTCATGAATGAGATATAGGTAGTCGTATCTAGAATAGTCATCTATGAATGATATAAAATATTATTGACCATTCCAAGAAGCCGAAGGGAATGGTCCACAGGTATCAGTATGAATCAATTCTAAGACTTCTGTAGACCTATTGGCACCTAATCTCTTTGTTTTGGTCTGTTTTCCCTTTACACATTCAACACAGACATTAAAGTCTGTGAAATCAAGGGAATCCAAAATCCCATCAGACATAAGTCGTTCAACTCTATTTCTAGAGATGTGACCTAATCGCTTATGCCATAATGAGGCTGAATTTTCATTATTAATTTTGCGTTTAGTACCACGTGACTCCACGTGCAAGGTTTCATTGTAAGATGCAATAGTTTCAAGTGACTATAGGTTATCATAAACATTAAGGGAACCACTACCAACAATATTTGAATTTAAAGATAGACTAAACTTATTGTTTCCAAATGAACAATGATAACCAGATTTGTCCAGTAAGGAAACTGAAACTAAATTTCGTCTAAAAGACGGTACAATAAAAGTGTCTATCAAATCCAAATAATAACCGGTTCCCAATAATAACCTAAAATGTCCTATTGCTTCCACTTCTACCGACTTGCCTTCACCCACATAGATGCATCTTTCACCATCAATTGGCTTTCGGTAGCTCAGACAACCTTGTCTAGAAACACTAATGTGGGTAGTAGCACCAGAATCTAACCACCATGTGTTTCTAGGTACTGAAGCTAAATTAACCTCAGAACAGACCAAATTGAGAAATGTACTTTTCCTTATGTATCCTGACTTGTCACAAAAGAAACAACCCTTAGTTTTATATTGTTGTTTCTTTGGGCCAGGCCCTCAGCAGCTTCTGTATTTTTTTTCTTTTTGCCCTTAAAATTTATCCCACTAAGCATAGAAATTGAATTCGTATTGGCAGATATTATAGCAATATTAACTGAAAAGAGAACAAAAATAAATAAACAAATATGCTCTAATTAATAACCAAAGAATAAAAGATAGTCAAACAAATTCAAATAATGGTGAACCCCATCTCAAGATACCTAGTATATCATTAATATCAAGTCTTTGGACAGTGATATTAACTGCAAGTGGTATTCTTGGTGTAATGATCAAACGTTGACAATAAGTCATGTCAAATAATAAGCCTATCTTTGGATCGGATTATTTTTCACATGTAAACCGTATAATTGTCACACATTTATCACCACAAGTATGTGTGCAATTCGGCCAACTATTAACCTTCCTTTGGGCCGGCTAATACTCGCATGAATTTACACACACAAACATCCGATATCTCTCATAGGCTATCTACGCAAGAGAGGTCACTTTGGCGACATCTTGTTTCAATGAGCCTACTTAGAATACTAGACAACTACTGCGAGTCACAAAAGGTACCAAAAATTTGAATGTTGACTAAATTTTACAAAACTGAATCATGTCCAAATCCTTCTGCTTATTTAAATTAAATAAACATAAATCCTTATGTACTTGTATATTTTTTAAAATTTAAATAATCAATAATCAACATATTAGATTCCACTGAATATCATGCATTAAAAGATCAAATAATCTATAAAGATTACGCCAAAAATTTATCTACTACAAGATAAACATGTGAATCTTTTGCATGATTCAAAACATAAATTTTTATCTGACTAAGATGAACATTATCAACATAATAAAATTCATGTAATAATCTAGTCATCCTAAATATATGCAAGAGAAGTAATAGAAAAATAATATTAGCGTGCAGTCGAGGATTGCAGGTGTTCTTGAGCGCCATGATATTAGCGTGCAGTTGGCAGGTGTAAAAGGGACTGAAGAAAACGATAAAAATAGCTCTTTACCCAAATTTTTAAAGAATAGGCATATAATTGTCATCGAGAACAAGAGTTAAACAGAAGATACATCCACCTGTACAGCTGATCGGAAGATGCACAAAATGATATAGGGCTCTATAGGAATCCTCCTCGAAACACTATCACCTGAACTGGAGGTAGTGTCTTCAAACTCTGGACTGTTGTTGGTACCAATAAGAGCAATAAGTTCTGATACCGGAACGCCTACGTCTCCTTTTTTTTTTTAACAAACAACCTTGGGTTTCTTCTAGTTTTGCAATGGTCGGAGAACTAGGACTCCATTAATCCATAATTTCTTAACAATAACAAAAAAATTGATTCTGAAACTTCAACCTCATAAATCAAACAGGAAGGCTCTCATACAACTTGTTAGTAATTAATGTATCCTGTCGATTCATGAGATGAAGACTAAAAAATAAATTGCGGAAGCGTACCTGAATCCATTGCTAGGCTTGATGGATCTTGAAGCGATCGTCTCTTTATTGGGTTCGATTTTCCAACTTGCTACGACCCTTAATGACAAAGGTGAATCCGAATCCTTTGTCCCTCTCTTTCTGTTGATGGGGATGCAGAAGAGAAAAAGAGAGAACCTTCTCTTTGGTGGCCGTATAAGTTGGGGACCATAATCCTAATGAATACACATATTTGTATATGTGTTGATATTTCTAATTTGGCCCCTCATCAAATTAGAATTATCTCCGGTATCTACACATTAATTCCATGACAATTATACCCTTAAGCCAATTTTCAAATAGACCACTTTAATTTGGCTTAATTATTTAGATAGCCCAACACAATTAATTTTACATGTGTGGCCCATATTATTGAATAATTCCAACATCAACAACATCATCAAACATCACACATGATACATTGATTCCACCTCCTCTGCTTCGTTGGAAGATAAATTTTGATGGCGCATTTTTGAATGATAAAATGGCGGGAGCAGCTGTTCGCAGGGATGCTAATGGGCGTTTCAAGGGTGCTTATCTAGATCTCAATTAGGTGGATAGCATTTGTCTTGCTCTAGGATCTCTGTAGGAGGAAGAACATTAATCGGGTTATTATTGAAGGCGACTGCAAATGCCGTGGATATGCTATAATGCGCAAGGACTCAGATATTATGTTGCGAGCTAGGCATGCTATTGAAGAAGGGAGAGCTGTTATCAGCGAGGAAGCAAACATTACTTTCTTGTATGCTTCTAGACAAGCCAACAATGTTGCTCACTCTTTAGATTCACAAGTCTTTACTCCATACTGTTATTGATTCTGTATGGATGTAGGATGATATTCCATTTTGTATTCAGGATCATGTCTTACACGATATGCCCAAATGTACTTCTGCATTTTATGAATGAATATTATTAGTTTGAAAAAAAAAGGAAATTTCCAAAATTGAAATTTTGTTGTACTACAAAAAATATCTATCCTGTTTGGCAGATAATATTAATTTTTTTTATAATTTAGTATATAAAAATAGGGTAAATATTAAGATGGAGAATTTTTACACGTAGAAATGCGCTAATTAGCCTTTAGACCCTGAATTTTATACTAGCTCAGAGTTTAAACGCTGACATGTCCAATTGGAAAGTTTGGACCATGGATTTTTATTTTTTGATTTACTTTTTTCTATTATACATTCATTTTCAACCTGGATTATTGGTTGTTGCACTTGTACTCATGTTGAGGATAAAATAAAAAAAAAAAAAACCAAAAATAAAAATCCAGCATCCGACCTTTCTAATTGGACGTGTCAGAGCTTAAATTCTAAGCTGGTATAGAATTCATGGTCTAAATGCTAACCAGTCCCGTAGAAATTCTCTATCAACGACAATAGCATGAAAATTGAAATAGAAACCAAAAACAACTTTAAAAAAATTTCTACCAAAGAAGTAGAGAAAATAAAGACCTCCATTGGAGACGGCCCAAGTAGAAAACTATTCTCAACTTCTAAGAAATTCCGGTTCTCCTCCATCCAAACATCATGTAGGAGAAGGATTCATATCATCAGGAGAATTAGAAAATATATAAAACCCTGAAGCTAAGAAATCTGAGAATGTCGCTAGCCAGTCAACTCTCAGTTACACTCACTAATAATTTTTCTCTGACCTGCATTCCTTTCAAGATGGAGACCTAAACAAAGATATTCTATAATACTGCAACTAATAGGCACATCATTTCCATACGACAAGCAAAATTGAACTACTTTATACCTAGATGATTCTAGTACAAGGAAAACAGTATCTGGCCGCTCTCCCAACCCCCCCCCCCCCCCCCCCTATAAATAGAGCCCCTTGGCCTTCTTTCAAAGATGCACCAAGAAGAAAGTTAAGGGAGTCCGTAAAGTCCAAGAAGCCCGTTCAAGTCTCAAATTTTGACTTACGAGTGTTACAGAAGTTTTTCGTGAACTTGCTGGTTCCTGGAAGCAGATCGGGGTGGGACGAATCTTGCTTTGAGCAACGGTGATCTTAATCACCCCAGCAAGAACATTTCCTCTTCTTCTTTCTTCTTTCTTTTCCTTCATCTGAGTTGTAACTCAGTTCCGTCCGTCAGCAACTGCGATTTCGAGAATAATCAGAAGGTGAATGTTTGTTGAACCTCTGATCTCGACATCGAGTCTACCATCTTTGATCAAGCCCCGGGACTAACAATCTCAAAGCAAGATCCTTGTAGATGGAGAACTCTCGTGCTTCTCTCAACATTTCCAAATCTGGAAGAGGAAGTCACCCTTAATCTTCAACTCGTGGACGTAGACATGTGTTGATTGAGGATGAACCGACAATTCCAGAAGGAGGAACTGCCGATGCTATTGCTGCTACACTCGTCAAGCAGAGCAAATGGAAGAGAGAAAACAGCATCTGTAAACTGCTGATTCTCAATTCTTTGAAAGACTCTCTGGCAGAGTCATATTCCAAGAAGGTGAAGGCCAAAGAGATCTGGAATTCTTTGGGCAAGCTATATGAAGATGATGAGAACATGTCCAAAATCTTCATCGTCGAGAAGTACCACAAGTGGCTCTTTGAAGGCGAGATGGCGATGCTACCTCAAGTGAAAGAATTTCTGAAGTTGCGCCAGAAGTTAGATGACGAGAAGATGTCCCTCGTCGACAAGTTCGTCGTTGGAGTGATAGTCTCGAAACTTCCTGCTGGTTGGAGCAACTTCTATGCTAGAATGCATCGAAAGAAGTTGGACATTAGCTTAGAAGATCTCCTACAAGAGATTCACGTTGAGGACGAAATGCGATCTCAACAGAAGATGAACTCTTTGTCCAACCAACTGGCTAAGGCCAACTTGGTGCAGACAAGAGAGTTCAAGGGGAAGCAGGTGGCTTCTCATCACAAGAAGAAGGACTCCACTAATCTGAAAGTGAAGGGTCCTTTGTTCTAGCAACAGAAGTCCAAGTCCCATGTGACTTGCTTCAACTGTGGCAAGAAGGGCCACTATAAGAGTGAATGCAAATTCAAGCCCAAACAAGCTGAGCAAGGTGACCCTAGCAAGGTTTCCATGGTTTCTAACATAGTTGCTATGATTGCTCAGGTCACAGCTGTGGGGGCTGACTCTGACTGGTGGATAGACACTGGTGCGACCTGGCATGTCTGCTCTGACAAGGAATAGTTCGTCACATACCAGCCAACTTCTGAGAAAGTTATCATGGCGAACCAAGCCCAAGCTGAAGTTCTGGGGATCGGAACTGTGGAGCTGAAACTCACATCCGGAAACACTCTGACGCTTCAAGGTGTGAAGCACGTTCCGGTGATTGCAAAGAACTTGATCTCTGGAAGCCTGCTTAGCAACGCATGCTTGAGGATGGACATCAATGCTGGCCAGATGGTGATGTCCAAGAAGGGAACATACTTCGAAAAAGCTTTTCAAACCGAAGGGATGTTTAAAATTCAGCTTATAAACCAGTCAAATGTAATCAATACAATCGCTCGTTCTGACTATTCTCTTGAGTTGTGGCATAATAGGCTAGGACATGTTCACTGTAAAAGAATTAACAAAATGTCCAGTCTAGGACTTATCTCCAAATGTGGGAGTAAGGTAGAGAAGTGTGAAGTATGTGCTCAGACAAAGATCACAAGGAAACCTTTTCATCGGGTCAATCGAAGCACAGATCTTCTAAAGTTGGTGCACTCTGATATCTGTGACTTTAAGCAATTCTCTAAAAAAGCCGGGATGAAGTATTTCATAACCTTCATCGATGACTTCTCAAAGTACACGTTCGTCTACTTGCTCAAGTCTAAAGACGAAGCGTTCGAGAAGTTCAAGGAGTTCAGGACCGAGGCTGAACGACAAACTGGACAACAACTCAAGAGGCTAAGAAGTGATCGAGGTGGAGAGTATCGGTCTCATGAATTTACATTATTCTTCAAAGAACATGGAATCATAAACGAGACTACTGCTCCGTATTCTCCTAAATCTAACGGAGTAGCAGAGAGGAAGAACAGAACGCTGACAGAAAAGATGAACTCAATTGTCACGACCCGCTCCCAATTTTGGAATACGAGTACGTGGCCAAGTCCAGCCTACGCCGCAGCATCGGCGGTAGTACGCTGTCTATGATAACAATGGTCCACAACAAGCACAACACACATATATATATCATCCACAACTAAGCCAGCAAAACTACTAAAATATCCAATAGTCTCAATATTATAAATATGAAAAATCCACTACAACTCAGAAAGTCTCGAGAACAAACCCGGATAATAGAAAATAAAATGGACAACTAACTCCATAACTATAACTACTAACTAATGCGAATCCATAAGGAAGAAAATATGCTAATTCGCATCAGTGCTGGAACCCGGTACGCCAGTGACGTCAGTGTCTCCAACATACTCACCGTAAACCTCTGGACAGATCACGTCGTCTACAACTGAAAAATGGTTATCCAGTCAGGATTGGAACAAGTACAAGTCTAACCACCATGATACAAGTACAATATAAAGTAATAAAACACTAAACATGGAAAGTAAGAATCAATGGAAATAATGAACAATATGAACAAGAAATCATGAGATGGAAGAAACTGATAAGGAAAGTAACAATCATGAAAAGTAAAGAGACTCATATAAACACTCGTAGTGCACGTGTCATGAGAAGTACAACGTTCCTACACATGGACGGCTTGGGCGAACGATGAGGTTATAAGGCCCGCCCCCGTAACCGGGAGAGTTGCCAACGATACCATCTGGGCTTTGTCCACGTGCCTAGTAATTGTACCCCTCCAATATCCATACCTCACAATCACGAAAACACGATCATGATAACGATCAAAATAACAATGAGAAAACATGATCAATAGTCAAACACTCAACTCTCGTGTGTGTAACAGTCAAGACACAGAAGATAACATGTATAAGTGAAATACGACAATATAAAGTAAATGCACATGAAGGTGTCAACAAGTACTTGCCTGAACTCCTGGACGGATTGATTTCACAAGTTGAAGAAAATATGAACTCCGGCCTAGAAGCTATCAAATCAAGCCATCATCCCACGAACCCCGTCGCACAAACAACCACAAGTTAGATATACAATTCCCACTCTAAAAATTCTAGAAAGTGGCTAATGGGTTAAATCAATTAATACTATTCTAATTCTGGAATAAATCATCTAAAATCTTATTTTAACCTATTTAATTCTGAAATAATAATCTACACAAAAATATTTGGCCAAGGAAAGTCACGGTTCCAAATTCGGGACCCGTGGCACGCAAACCGAGACATACTGTTGACTAACTGGTCAAATAATATGAATTCCAAGTTTGAGTGTGCAACATGATAGACTTTAGCGCCATGAGTGCACTGGAATCGACCGTGCCACAAAATCACAATTTGGTCAAAAGTTATCGCCATTATGGCTAACTATGACCAAATCGATGAACTGTTGACCAAATCTGACTTCTATGAATAAAATAAAATAATAGATGAAACTCTGAATTTCTGGAAAAATTATATGTTGTAGATCTTGATGTCATCTTTCCAAAACTTCAAACGGATCGCAAAACGGAGTTCGGGATCGCTCGGAATCTCGAAAACCGTGCGACGTGTTGATTTTTGGACAATCGACACTCAATTAATTATCCAGAAATTCGAGATCAAAATACCAGAAAATAAATTATATATTCAGAAACCTAACCTCAATACGCTTCCAATAAAAAAAACGGCTCGCAAAAAGGATGTCTAGATCAACGGCAATCGCTCCGCGAAGTCGAAGATCCCTATTGAACTCTCCCACAAAAGCTGCTGAATATAAATTAGGGTTTCGGAAAAACCTATACAACTAATATGTATATATATATAGGGAGTCGGTGGCTCCTATCCAAGCGGTGGCTGAGTCACCACGTGGCGCGATCTCGTGCGCCCAAAGCTTTGATCGAACAGCTGTGATCAATCTGAGCTTAGCTCGGCTTTGGTGTAGCTAAATGCAGCTCGGCTTGGAATCCTACTGCGGCTCGGAGACCGAGCCGGCCTCGCCCCCACTCACTGCCACGTGGGGCCCGCCCTCCCCGCTTCAGCGGCTGACGGGTGGGTCCCTCCTTGGCTGACTGTATATTAATTTTAGTAAATAGGTTTTTAATAACAGAAAAAAATAAATAAAAATCAGGAAAAATCCTAAAAATTCCAAATAAATCCCAGAAAATTTTTAAAAATTCCTAGAAAAATATAGAAAATATTTTAGGGGTTCTAGAGCCCAAATAAATTACTTGGCCTCAAAAATACCCTCGGGTGCTCTCACAGAAATTCCTAGAAGCTTAGAAAATTAATAAAATCATATATAAAATTTATCTAAAAATCTCCTAAAAATTCAAGAAATTTTAAAATAATAAAATGATGCTCTAGAGGCTGTATGGGGACCCTGGAGACCCTATATGTTCTAGTTTTACTATACTTAAGTTATAGGATTAGGTACGCACCCTTGTGATCCCAATTCAAATTCCTAATTATCAAAAATTAAATTCTTAGGAAGCAAATGCTACAAACTATCCCCCTTAAAATATTTTTGTCCTCAAAAATAAAATAATGCTACATAAACAAAATTATCTCAATCCTCAAACAAATAGGGAAACCTCTCCCGCATTTCATCTTCTCGCTCCCAAGTGGACTCCCCGGGTGAGTGATGCCTCCATGCTACTCGAACCAAGGGTATGATCTGCCTCCTCAAAACCTTCTCCCGTCTGTCCAAGATCTCTACTGGTTGCTCTTGGAAGGATAGGCTTGGTCCTACCTCAATCTCCGAATGATCCAATACATGGCTTGGGTCAGCCACATACTTCCTCAACTGTGATACATGGAATACATTATGAACATTCTCCAATGTGGGTGGAAGTGCCAGTCTATAAGCAACATCTCCAACTCTGTCGAGAATACCAAATGGTCCAATAAATCTCGGACTAAGCTTCCCGCTTCTACCAAATCTAATAGTACCACGAGTCGACGAGATCTTCAAGAATACCAAATCGCCAACCTCGAATGATAATGGCCTCCGGTGACTATCTGCCCAATGCCTCTGTCGATCCTGTGCTACCCTTAGTCGCTCACGAATCTTCTTCACTTTCTCTGCGGCATCCACAACCATCTCCGGTCCTAACAAGGATCTCTCACCCACGTCATCCCATGACAAAGGGGTACGACACCTCCGTCCATAGAGCGCCTCGAAAGGTGACATCTATATACTTGCTTGATAGCTATTATTGTAAGAGAACTCCACCAAATATAAGTGATCATCCCATGACCCGCCAAAATCTAACATACAAGTACGCAACATGTCTTCTAGTGTCTGAATAGTACGCTCTGACTGCCCATCAGTCTGCGGGTGATAAGCTGTACTGAACTTGAGCTGCGTACCAAGGCTCTCTTGCAAACTCCTCCAAAAGTGTGACGTAAACCGTGAATCTCTATCGGAGACTATACTTACTGGAACACCATGCAGTCTCACAATCTGTCGAACATATAACTCCGCTAAACCTTCGGTAGACAACCCAACCTTGAAAGGTATAAAGTGTGCCGATTTGGTCAACCTATCCACAATGACCCAAATCGCATCCTTTCCACTCCGTGTCCTCGGCAATCCAGTCACAAAATCCATCGTAATATGTTCCCACTTCCACTCAGGAATGGGTAACGGCTGCAATAATCCTCCGGGTCTTTGTCTCTCCGCTTTGACTTGTTGGCATACCAAACATCTCGAAACAAATTGGGCGACTTCTCTTTTCATACCATACCACCATACGTGATTCCTTAGATCCTTATACATCTTTGTTGCTCCTGGGTGTATCGAATATTGAGACTTGTGGGCTTCCTGCATAATCTCTTCTCGAATTCCTCCACTTGGTACACAAAGCCTATTACCATGTCTTAGTGACCCATCCTCATGAATATTAAAGTCACTGCTCTGTCCTGCTTCCACTTGAGCTCTGATCTTCTGCAGCCCCTCATCTTGTGTTTGTGCCTTCCGAACCTTGTCCATCAAATTTGATCCAATCTGTAAGTTCATCACATGTCCCTCTACTCCCGGTATAACTACCTCAATACCCAAGCTCTCCAAGTCCTCCAATAGATGTCTGTCCATAGTCAAGTACATCGCTGTGGGATATCGACTCAATACATCCGCTACTACATTCGCCTTCTCCGGGTGATACTGTAATATGAGATCAAAATCCTTCATCAACTCGAGCCATCTTCTCTGCCTCATGTTGAGTTCTTTCTGAGTGAACACATACTTGAGGCTCTTGTGGTCTGTATATATCTCCACCCTCTCGCCATAAAGGTAATGCTTCCAAAGCTTCAGTGCAAATACTACTGCTGCCAGCTCGAGATCATGAGTAGGATAATTCTTTTCATGTGGCCGTAATTGCCTAGAAGCATACGCCACTACCTTTTTATGTTGCTCTAACACACAACCAAGACCTTTACCCGAGGCATCACTATATATCACAAATCCCCCCGATCCTGATGGTAAGGTCAAAATAGGAGCAGTGGTCAACCTTCTTTTTAACTCATCAAAAGCGTCTTGGCATGCTTCTGTCCAAGTAAAAGCCTCATTTTTCCTGGTGAGCTTCGTCATTGGCTCTGCAATCTTCGCAAAATCCTTCACAAACTTTCGATAATAACCAGCCAAGCCCAGAAAGCTCCTCACCTCTGCCACAGAATCTGGTGTGGGCCATGCCTTCACAGCTTCTATCTTCTTGGGATCTACTGATATCCCATCTCCTGTCACAATATGCCCAAGAAAACTAACTTTGTCCAAGAAGAACTCACATTTGGATAACTTGCCATATAACTTCTCCTGCCGCAATGTCTCCAAGACCATCCGTAAATGCTGCTTATGCTCCTCTTCAGTCTTCGAGTATATCAGTATATCATCTATAAATACAACCACGAACCGGTCCAAATACTGATGAAAGACTTTGTTCATCAGATTCATGAATACCGCTGGAGCATTGGTTAATCCAAACGGCATCACTAGGAACTCGTAGTGCCCATACCGAGTCCTAAAAGCTGTTTTTGCAATGTCTTCCTTCCGCACCTTTACTTGATGATAACCGGATCGCAGATCAATCTTCGAGAATATCCTGGCTCCACTCAATTGGTCAAAGAGATCGTCAATCCTGGGCAAAGGATATTTGTTCTTGACCGTTAGTGCATTGAGTGCACGATAGTCAATACACATCCTCACCGACCCATCTTTCTTGGGCACAAAAAGTACTGGAGCACCCCAAGGTGAAGCACTCGGACGAATGAATCCTTTACTCTCAAGATCCTCCAATTGTACCTTCAACTCCTCCATTTCCTTCTTGTTAATGCGGTACACATTCTGTGCCACTGGTGCCGCTCCTGGCACTAAGTCAATAGAGAACTCCACTGCTCTATCCGGGGGTAGGCCTGGCAGATCCTCGGGAAATACGTCCAAGAACTCCATAATAAGTGGATGTCGTGTAACTTCTTCTGTGGTCAAGGATTCACATACAGCTCGTACGCCAAACTCTGCACTTTCTCTAGAAAACTCGAACTCGGGCTCTCCGGGTGGCCTAAAGATGACACACCCTCGATGGCAATCTATCATTGTGTAGTATTTGCTCAACCAATCCATGCCAAGAATAACATCGAAACTAACAATGGGCATAACAAGCAATCTTGCTCGCATCTCTCGACCACAAATAACTATACGGCAGTCCCTACAAATATCACTAACCGGAACACTACCTCCACCGGTTAATATTCTAAGCCTCTTACTCAAGGGAGTAGTCATAATACCATGCTTCATCAAGAAAACTACTGATACAAAAGAACGAGAAGCCCCAGAATCGAATAAGGCAATGGCAGGAAATGAATTTAATAAAACCGTACCTGCGATAACATCTGTCAAATTTTCCTCCTCCTCTTCAGTCATGGTAAAAGCATGACCATTCCTCTGGCCTCCCTTCTGCTGCTGATGTTGAGCAAACTTTTGTCCTTGGCTTGGTAGTGGTGGTCCTCTTTGATGCCCTCCATCTGCTGTCGGTCGAGACTGAGCTACTGCTCTCTGATCCCCACTCGATGATCTTTGTGGTATAAAGGGGCACACTCGTACTTGGTGGTCAGGTGATCCACAATGAAGACAATGTCCCAACCTCTTCCTACATACAGCCGATGTATGCCCAGTCTTTTGGCAAAACTGGCATACTGGAAGGGGCTGATTCTGCTTATTCTGATGCACTGGTGCTGCTTTGATAAGTGGTCTGTGCTGCTGAAACTGGAGACGCTTTGCTGCACCTTGAGATGTCTTATCTGAAGAAATCATGGAAGAAGTCCTCTTCAGATCAGTCTGCTTCTTCTTCAAAATAGACTCCTGACGTCTAGCCGCATTCAAGATAGCCGTATATGATGTCGGATCTGCTGATGCTGTCAAACTCTGCAACTTGTAATTTAACCCAGAATGGAACTTCTCTGCCTTTTCTTCTTCTGTGGAGACAAGAGTATGAGCAAAGCGGCTCAAACGACTGAATTCTGCATCATATTCATCCACCGTCATGCTCCCCTGCTCTAGTCGTATGAACTGATCCCGTAACTCCTTCCGAACTGTCATGGGAAAGAACATGGTGTTGAAGAGGTCCGTAAACTCATTCCATGACACATTCTTGCCCAACCGTCTTTCTTGTGCAGCCCACCAATGATGCGCATTGTCCTTGAGCTGCAGCTTCACCGCTTTTATCCACTTTTCTGGTGGCAACTCTGATGCTTCTAGTAGTGTCTCTATCTCTACTAGCCAGTTGGTAACTTCTATGGGTTTTTCCGAACCAGTGAAGGGAGGTGGGTTCATTTTGCGAAACCCATCAATAGTACCCATACGATTTTGTCGTGTTTCTATGCTTCTCTCCAAAATGTCTGCATGCCTCTGCTGAGTCTCCATCATGCCCTGGAGTATTGCAAGGATTTGTGCTCCATCTACAGTCACTCCTTGGATTGGGGCTCCTGGTGGTGGTGGTGGAAGATCCTCAGCGCTAACCCTATCTTGTTGATGGTTAGAAGGCTCTACGAACTCGGTACTCTCTGCTGTCGATCCCTCGGGTTCGGGAGTAGCAAAAGGGTTAGCTACCCTTTTCCCCTTACGGATCGCGCTGCGCCTTGTATCAACCATTGTGAACTAAAAGGAAAGAAAGGATATTGTTAGTACGGTAGATGCAAGCATATCGAAGAAATCACGGACGGAATCAAACAAGATGCAAATTAAGAGACAATACGATCCTAAGATGAAATAGACTCATAAGGTTAGAAGTCCTATTCTGTGGATGATATAACCTCCTAACTTCAATCTATTCGCAGGCTCGTAGTAGTACAGCTAACTTAAGCACTTCCACGAGTTTGTAGTCTTTTGCAAAATTGGACCTGCATGGGCCACCATAAAAACTTGTCACGACCCGCTCCCAATTTTGGAATACGAGTACGTGGCCAAGTCCAGCCTACGCCGCAGCATCGGCGGTAGTACGCTGTCTATGATAACAATGGTCCACAATAAGCACAACACACATATATATCATCCACAACTAAGCCAGCAAAACTACTAAAATATCCAATAGTCTCAATATTATAAATATGAAAAATCCACTACAACTCAGAAAGTCTCGGGAACAAACCCGGATAATAGAAAATAAAATGGACAACTAACTCCATAACTATAACTACTAACTAATGCGAATCCATAAGGAAGAAAATATGCTAATTCGCATCAGTGCTGGAATCCGGTACGCCAGTGACGTCAGTGTCTCCAACATACTCACCGTAAACCTCTGGACAGATCACGTCGTCTACAACTGAAAAATGGTTATCCAGTCAGGATTGGAACAAGTACAAGTCTAACCACCATGATACAAGTACAATATAAAGTAATAAAACACTAAACATGGAAAGTAAGAATCAATGGAAATAATGAACAATATGAACAAGAAATCATGAGATGGAAGAAACTGATAAGGAAAGTAACAATCATGAAAAGTAAAGAGACTCATATAAACACTCGTAGTGCACGTGTCATGAGAAGTACAACGTTCCTACACATGGACGGCTTGGGCGAACGATGAGGTTATAAGGCCCGCCCCCGTAACCGGGAGAGTTGCCAACGATACCATCTGGGCTTTGTCCACGTGCCTAGTAATTGTACCCCTCCAATATCCATACCTCACAATCACGAAAACACGATCATGATAACGATCAAAATAACAATGAGAAAACATGATCAATAGTCAAACACTCAACTCTCGTGTGTGTAACAGTCAAGACACAGAAGATAACATGTATAAGTAAAATACGACAATATAAAGTAAATGCACATGAAGGTGTCAACAAGTACTTGCCTGAACTCCTGGACGGATTGATTTCACAAGTTGAAGAAAATATGAACTCCGGCCTAGAAGCTATCAAATCAAGCCATCATCCCACGAACCCCGTCGCACAAACAACCACAAGTTAGATATACAATTCCCACTCTAAAAATTCTAGAAAGTGGCTAATGGGTTAAATCAATTAATACTATTCTAATTCTGGAATAAATCATCTAAAATCTTATTTTAACCTATTTAATTCTGAAATAATAATCTACACAAAAATATTTGGCCAAGGAAAGTCACGGTTCCAAATTCGGGACCCGTGGCACGCAAACCGAGACATACTGTTGACTAACTGGTCAAATAATATGACTTCCAAGTTTGAGTGTGCAACATGATAGACTTTAGCGCCATGAGTGCACTGGAATCGACCGTGCCGCAAAATCACAATTTGGTCAAAAGTTATCGCCATTATGGCTAACTATGACCAAATCGATGAACTGTTGACCAAATCTGACTTCTATGAATAAAATAAAATAATAGATGAAACTCTGAATTTCTGAAAAAATTATATGTTGTAGAGCTTGATGTCAGCTTTCCAAAACTTCAAACGGATCGCAAAACGGAGTTCGGGATCGCTCGGAATCTCGAAAACCGTGCGACGTGTTAATTTTTGGACAATCGACACTCAATTAATTATCCAGAAATTCGAGATCAAAATACCAGAAAATAAATTATATATTCAGAAACCTAACCTCAATACGCTTCCAATAAAAAAAACGGCGCGCAAAAAGGATGTCTAGATCAACGGCAATCGCTCCGCGAAGTCGAAGATCCCTATTGAACTCTCCCACAAAAGCTGCTGAATATAAATTAGGGTTTCGGAAAAACCTATACAACTAATATATATATATATATAGGGAGTCGGTGGCTCCTGTCCAAGCGGTGGCTGAGTCACCACGTGGCACGATCTCGTGCGCCCAAAGCTTTGATCGAACAGCTGTGATCAATCTGAGCTTAGCTCGGCTTTGGTGTAGCTAAATGCAGCTCGGCTTGGAATCCTACTGCGGCTCGGAGACCGAGCCGGCCTCGCCCCCACTCACTGCCACGTGGGGCCCGCCCTCCCCGCTTCAGCGGCTGACGGGTGGGTCCCTCCTTGGCTGACTGTATATTAATTTTAGTAAATAGGTTTTTAATAACAGAAAAAAATAAATAAAAATCAGGAAAAATCCTAAAAATTCCAAATAAATCCCAGAAAATTTCTAAAAATTCCTAGAAAAATATAGAAAATATTTTAGGGGATCTAGAGCCGAAATAAATTACTTGACCTCAAAAATACCCTCGGGTGCTCTCACAGAAATTCCTAGAAGCTTAGAAAATTAATAAAATCATATATAAAATTTATCTAAAAATCTCCTAAAAATCCAAGAAATTTTAAAATAATAAAATGATGCTCTAGAGGCTGTATGGGGACCCTGGAGACCCTATATGTCCTAGTTTTACTATACTTAAGTTATAGGATTAGGTACGCACCCTTGTGATCCCAATTCAAATTCCTAATTATCAAAAATTAAATTCTTAGGAAGCAAATGCTACAAACTATCCCCCTTAAAATATTTTTGTCCTCAAAAATAAAATAATGCTACATAAACAAAATTACCTCAATCCTCAAACAAATAGGGAAACCTCTCCCGCATTTCATCTTCTCGCTCCCAAGTGGACTCCCCGGGTGAGTGATGCCTCCATGCTACTCGAACCAAGGGTATGATCTGCCTCCTCAAAACCTTCTCCCGTCTGTCCAAGATCTCTACTGGTTGCTCTTAGTAGGATAGGCTTGGTCCTACCTCAATCTCCGAATGATCCAATACATGGCTTGGGTCAGCCACATACTTCCTCAACTGTGATACATGGAATACATTATGAACATTCTCCAATGTGGGTGGAAGTGCCAGTCTATAAGCAACATCTCCAACTCTGTCGAGAATACCAAATGGTCCAATAAATCTCGGACTAAGCTTCCCGCTTCTACCAAATCTAATAGTACCACGAGTCGGCGAGATCTTCAAGAATACCAAATCGCCAACCTCGAATGATAATGGCCTCCGGTGACTATCTGCCCAATGCCTCTGTCGATCCTGTGCTACCCTTAGTCACTCACGAATCTTCTTCACTTTCTCTGCGGCATCCACAACCATCTCCGGTCCTAACAAGGATCTCTCACCCACGTCATCCCATGACAAAGGGGTACGACACCTCCGTCCATAGAGCGCCTCGAAAGGTGACATCTCTATACTTGCTTGATAGCTATTATTGTAAGAGAACTCCACCAAATATAAGTGATCATCCCATGACCCGCCAAAATCTAACATACAAGTACGCAACATGTCTTCTAGTGTCTGAATAGTACGCTCTGACTGCCCATCAGTCTGCGGGTGATAAGCTGTACTGAACTTGAGCTGCGTACCAAGGCTCTCTTGCAAACTCCTCCAAAAGTGTGACGTAAACCGTGAATCTCTATCGGAGACTATACTCACTGGAACACCATGCAGTCTCACAATCTGTCGAACATATAACTCCGCTAAACCTTCGGTAGACAACCCAACCTTGAAAGGTATAAAGTGTGCCGATTTGGTCAACCTATCCACAATGACCCAAATCGCATCCTTTCCACTCCGTGTCCTCGGCAATCCAGTCACAAAATCTATCGTAATATGTTCCCACTTCCACTCAGGAATGGGTAACGGCTGCAATAATCCTCCGGGTCTTTGTCTCTCCGCTTTGACTTGTTGGCATACCAAACATCTCGAAACAAATTGGGCGACTTCTCTTTTCATACCATACCACCATACGTGATTCCTTAGATCCTTATACATCTTTGTTGCTCCTGGGTGTATCGAATATTGAGACTTGTGGGCTTCCTGCATAATCTCTTCTCGAATTCCTCCACTTGGTACACAAAGCCTATTACCATGTCTTAGTGACCCATCCTCATGAATATTAAAGTCACTTCCCTGTCCTACTTCCACTTGAGCTCTGATCTTCTGCAGCCCCTTATCTTGTGTTTGTGCCTTCCGAACCTTGTCCATCAAATTTGATCCAATCTGTAAGTTCATCACCTGTCCCTCTACTCCCGGTAAAACTACCTCAATACCCAAGCTCTCCAAGTCCTCCAATAGATGTCTGTCCATAGTCAAGTACATCGCTGTGGGATATCGACTCAATGCATCCGCTACTACATTCGCCTTCCCCGGGTGATACTGTAATATGAGATCAAAATCCTTCATCAACTCGAGCCATCTTCTCTGCCTCATGTTGAGTTCTTTCTGAGTGAACACATACTTGAGGCTCTTGTGGTCTGTATATATCTCCACCCTCTCGCCATAAAGGTAATGCTTCCAAAGCTTCAGTGCAAATACTACTGCTGCCAGCTCGAGATCATGAGTAGGATAATTCTTTTCATGTGGCCGTAATTGCCTAGAAGCATACGCCACTACCTTTTTATGTTGCTCTAACACACAACCAAGACCTTTACCCGAGGCATCACTATATATCACAAATCCCCCCGATCCTGATGGTAAGGTCAAAATAGGAGCAGTGGTCAACCTTCTTTTTAACTCATCAAAAGCGTCTTGGCATGCTTCTGTCCAAGTAAAAGCCTCATTTTTCCTGGTGAGCTTCGTCATTGGCTCTGCAATCTTCGCAAAATCCTTCACAAACTTTCGATAATAACCAGCCAAGCCCAGAAAGCTCCTCACCTCTGCCACAGAATCTGGTGTGGGCCATGCCTTCACAGCTTCTATCTTCTTGGGATCTACTGATATCCCATCTCCTGTCACAATATGCCCAAGAAAACTAACTTTGTCCAAGAAGAACTCACATTTGGATAACTTGCCATATAACTTCTCCTGCCGCAATGTCTCCAAGACCATCCGTAAATGCTGCTCATGCTCCTCTTCAGTCTTCGAGTATATCAGTATATCATCTATAAATACAACCACGAACCGGTCCAAATACTGATGAAAGACTTTGTTCATCAGATTCATGAATACCGCTGGAGCATTGGTTAATCCAAACGGCATCACTAGGAACTCGTAGTGCCCATACCGAGTCCTAAAAGCTGTTTTTGCAATGTCTTCCTTCCGCACCTTTACTTGATGATAACCGGATCGCAGATCAATCTTCGAGAATATCCTGGCTCCACTCAATTGGTCAAAGAGATCGTCAATCCTGGGCAAAGGATATTTGTTCTTGACCGTTAGTGCATTGAGTGCACGATAGTCAATACACATCCTCACCGACCCATCTTTCTTGGGCACAAAAAGTACTGGAGCACCCCAAGGTGAAGCACTCGGACGAATGAATCCTTTACTCTCAAGATCCTCCAATTGTACCTTCAACTCCTCCATTTCCTTCTTGTTAATGCGGTACACATTCTGTGCCACTGGTGCCGCTCCTGGCACTAAGTCAATAGAGAACTCCACTGCTCTATCCGGGGGTAGGCCTGGCAGATCCTCGGGAAATACGTCCAAGAACTCCATAATAAGTGGATGTCGTGTAACTTCTTCTGTGGTCAAGGATTCACATACAGCTCGTACGCCAAACTCTGCACTTTCTCTAGAAAACTCGAACTCGGGCTCTCCGGGTGGCCTAAAGATGACACACCCTCGATGGCAATCTATCATTGTGTAGTATTTGCTCAACCAATCCATGCCAAGAATAACATCGAAACTAACAATGGGCATAACAAGCAATCTTGCTCGCATCTCTCGACCACAAATAACTATACGGCAGTCCCTACAAATATCACTAACCGGAACACTACCTCCACCGGTTAATATTCTAAGCCTCTTACTCAAGGGAGTAGTCATAATACCATGCTTCATCAAGAAAACTACTGATACAAAAGAACGAGAAGCCCCAGAATCGAATAAGGCAATGGCAGGAAATGAATTTAATAAAACCGTACCTGCGATAACATCTGTCAAATTTTCCTCCTCCTCTTCAGTCATGGTAAAAGCATGACCATTCCTCTGGCCTCCCTTCTGCTGCTGATGTTGAGCAAACTTTTGTCCTTGGCTTGGTAGTGGTGGTCCTCTTTGTTGCCCTCCATCTGCTGTCGGTCGAGACTGAGCTACTGCTCTCTGATCCCCACTCGATGATCTTTGTGGTATAAAGGGGCACACTCGTACTTGGTGGTCAGGTGATCCACAATGAAGACAATGTCCCAACCTCTTCCTACATACAGCCGATGTATGCCCAGTCTTTTGGCAAAACTGGCATACTGGAAAGGGCTGATTCTGCTTGTTCGGATGCACTAGTGCTGCTTTGATAAGTGGTCTGTGCTGCTGAAACTGGAGACGCTTTGCTGCACCTTGAGATGTCTTATCTGAAGAAATCATGGAAGAAGTCCTCTTCAGATCAGTCTGCTTCTTCTTCAAAATAGACTCCTGACGTCTAGCCGCATTCAAGATAGCCGTATATGATGTCGGATCTGCTGATGCTGTCAAACTCTGCAACTTGTAATTTAACCCAGAATGGAACTTCTCTGCCTTTTCTTCTTCTGTGGAGACAAGAGTATGAGCAAAGCGGCTCAAACGACTGAATTCTGCATCATATTCATCCACCGTCATGCTCCCCTGCTCTAGTCGTATGAACTGATCCCGTAACTCCTTCCGAACTGTCATGGGAAAGAACATGGTGTTGAAGAGGTCCGTAAACTCTTTCCATGACACATTCTTGCCCAACCGTCTTTCTTGTGCAGCCCACCAATGATGCGCATTGTCCTTGAGCTGCAGCTTCACCGCTTTTATCCACTTTTCTGGTGGCAACTCTGATGCTTCTAGTAGTGTCTCTATCTCTACTAGCCAGTTGGTAACTTCTATGGGTTTTTCCGAACCAGTGAAGGGAGGTGGGTTCATTTTGCGAAACCCATCAATAGTACCCACACGATTTTGTCGTGTTTCTATGCTTCTCTCCAAAACGTCTGTATGCCTCTGCTGAGTCTCCATCATGCCCTGGAGTATTGCAAGGATTTGTGCTCCATCTACAGTCACTCCTTGGATTGGGGCTCCTGGTGGTGGTGGTGGAAGATCCTCAGCGCTAACCCTATCTTGTTGATGGTTAGAAGGCTCTACAAACTCAGTACTCTCTGCTGTCGATCCCTCGGGTTCGGGAGTAGCAAAAGGGTTAGCTACCCTTTTCCCCTTACGGATCGCACTGCGCCTTGTATCAACCATTGTGAACTAAAAGGAAAGAAAGGATATGGTTAGTACGGTAGATGCAAGCATATCGAAGAAATCACGGACGGAATCAAACAAGATGCAAATTAAGAGACAATACGATCCTAAGATGAAATAGACTCATAAGGTTAGAAGTCCTATTCTGTGGATGATATAACCTCCTAACTTCAATCTATTCGCAGGCTCGTAGTAGTACAGCTAACTTAAGCACTACCACGAGTTTGTAGTCTTTTGCAAAATTGGACCTGCATGGGCCACCATAAAAACTTGTCACGACCCGCTCCCAATTTTGGAATACGAGTACGTGGCCAAGTCCAGCCTACGCCGCAGCATCGGCGGTAGTACGCTGTCTATGATAACAATGGTCCACAACAAGCACAACACACATATATATATCATCCACAACTAAGCCAGCAAAACTACTAAAATATCCAATAGTCTCAATATTATAAATATGAAAAATCCACTACAACTCAGAAAGTCTCGGGAACAAACCCGGATAATAGAAAATAAAATGGACAACTAACTCCATAACTATAACTACTAACTAATGCGAATCCATAAGGAAGAAAATATGCTAATTCGCATCAGTGCTGGAACCCGGTACGCCAGTGACGTCAGTGTCTCCAACATACTCACCGTAAACCTCTGGACAGATCACGTCGTCTACAACTGAAAAATGGTTATCCAGTCAGGATTGGAACAAGTACAAGTCTAACCACCATGATACAAGTACAATATAAAGTAATAAAACACTAAACATGGAAAGTAAGAATCAATGGAAATAATGAACAATATGAACAAGAAATCATGAGATGGAAGAAACTGATAAGGAAAGTAACAATCATGAAAAGTAAAGAGACTCATATAAACACTCGTAGTGCACGTGTCATGAGAAGTACAACGTTCCTACACATGGACGGCTTGGGCGAACGATGAGGTTATAAGGCCCGCCCCCGTAACCGGGAGAGTTGCCAACGATACCATCTGGGCTTTGTCCACGTGCCTAGTAATTGTACCCCTCCAATATCCATACCTCACAATCACGAAAACACGATCATGATAATGATCAAAATAACAATGAGAAAACATGATCAATAGTCAAACACTCAACTCTCGTGTGTGTAACAGTCAAGACACAGAAGATAACATGTATAAGTGAAATACGACAATATAAAGTAAATGCACATGAAGGTGTCAACAAGTACTTGCCTGAACTCCTGGACGGATTGATTTCACAAGTTGAAGAAAATATGAACTCCGGCCTAGAAGCTATCAAATCAAGCCATCATCCCACGAACCCCGTCGCACAAACAACCACAAGTTAGATATACAATTCCCACTCTAAAAATTCTAGAAAGTGGCTAATGGGTTAAATCAATTAATACTATTCTAATTCTGGAATAAATCATCTAAAATCTTATTTTAACCTATTTAATTCTGAAATAATAATCTACACAAAAATATTTGGCCAAGGAAAGTCACGGTTCCAAATTCGGGACCCGTGGCACGCAAACCGAGACATACTATTGACTAACTGGTCAAATAATATGAATTCCAAGTTTGAGTGTGCAACATGATAGACTTTAGCACCATGAGTGCACTGGAATCGACCGTGCCGCAAAATCATAATTTGGTCAAAAGTTATCGCCATTATGGCTAACTATGACCAAATCGATGAACTGTTGACCAAATCTGACTTCTATGAATAAAATAAAATAATAGATAAAACTCTGAATTTCTGGAAAAATTATATGTTGTAGAGCTTGATGTCAGCTTTCCAAAACTTCAAACGGATCGCAAAACGGAGTTCGAGATCGCTCGGAATCTCGAAAACCGTACGACGTATTGATTTTTGGACAATCGACACTCAATTAATTATCCAGAAATTCGAGATCAAAATACCAGAAAATAAATTATATATTCAGAAACCTAACCTCAATACGCTTCCAATAAAAAAAAACGGCGCGCAAAAAGGATATATAGATCAACGGCAATCGCTCCGCGAAGTCGAAGATCCCTATTGAACTCTCCCACAAAAGCTGCTGAATATAAATTAGGGTTTCGGAAAAACCTATACAACTAATATATATATATATATAGGGAGTCGGTGGCTCCTGTCCAAGCGGTGGCTGAGTCACCACGTGGCGCGATCTCGTGCGCCCAAAGCTTTGATCGAACAGCTGTGATCAATCTGAGCTTAGCTCGGCTTTGGTGTAGCTAAATGCAGCTCGGCTTGGAATCCTACTGCGGCTCGGAGACCGAGCCGGCCTCGCCCCCACTCACTGCCACGTGGGGCCCGCCCTCCCCGCTTCAGCGGCTGACGGGTGGGTCCCTCCTTGGCTGACTGTATATTAATTTTAGTAAATAGGTTTTTAATAACAGAAAAAAATAAATAAAAATCAGGAAAAATCCTAAAAATTCCAAATAAATCCCAGAAAATTTCTAAAAATTCCTAGAAAAATATAGAAAATATTTTAGGGGTTCTAGAGCCCAAATAAATTACTTGGCCTCAAAAATACCCTCGGGTGCTCTCACAGAAATTCCTAGAAGCTTAGAAAATTAATAAAATTATATATAAAATTTATCTAAAAATCTCCTAAAAATCCAAGAAATTTTAAAATAATAAAATGATGCTCTAGAGGCTGTATGGGGACCCTGGAGACCCTATATGTCCTAGTTTTACTATACTTAAGTTATAGGATTAGGTACGCACCCTTGTGATCCCAATTCAAATTTCTAATTATCAAAAATTAAATTCTTAGGAAGCAAATGCTACATCAATGCTGCTAACTGCGGGTCTTCCTAAATGCTATTGGGGAGAAGCTACATTGACGGCCACTTTTATTCTAAATAGAGTGCCGTATGCAACTTCGGACGTAACTCCTCATGAACTCTGATTCAAAGTCAGACCTAACTTGAATGTCATTCGAGTGTGGGGGTGTCTGGCCTATGTGAAGCTCCCAGATCTGAAGATTCAGAAGTTGTGGACAAGGACTACGAAGATGATCTTCTTGGGGTATGCCGAGAAGAGTGATGCTCGGAGATTTCTTGATATTGAGCCAAATCATATCATTGAATCTCGAGATGCTGAATTTTTTGAAGACAAGTTTGTAAGGCACAAGAACATTGTTCTAACGGACATTCCGGAGAATGATGAAGGTGCAAAGGTGACAGAGATCTTCAATGAGCCAGTTGTCCAAGATGAAGTTGTTACTGAGGAGACAACGATTGAACCAGAACTCGCTGAGCCGTCGTCGAAGCGAGCGAGGAGGCCGAAGAACTTCGGGGATGACTTCATCACCTATCATATGGAAACAGATCCGCTTACTTATGATGATGTAATAAAGACCAGAGATATTGTTTTCTGGAAGGAGGCGATAGACAATGAAATTGAATCAATCACCTCCAATAACACTTGGGTGTTGGTTGATCTACCTGAAGGAGCAAAACCTATCGGATGCAAGTGGATCTTCAAGAAGAAGATGAAAGCTGATGGAACCATTGACAAGTTCAAGGCTAGGCTAGTGGCAAAGGGGTTTTCTCAGAAGCAGGAGATCGACTACTTTGACACGTATGCTCCAGTAGCCCGGATGACCACCATCAGAATGTTGATTGCTCTCGCAGCGATACATAAGATGGTGATACATCAGATGGATATGAAAATGACATTCCTGAATGGTGGGCTCAGCGAAGAGATCTACATGCAACAGCCAGAAGGGTTTGTCGTCAAAGGTCTTGAAGACAAAGTCTGCAAGTTGGTGAAATTTCTGTACAGTTTAAAGCAAGCTCCCAAAATGTGGCATAAGAAATTTGACAAAGTCATAAGGTCAAATGGGTACAGGGTCAGTGAAACAGACAAGTGTGTCTATACGAAGTTTGCTGACGGAAGAGGAGTCATCGTTTGTCTATACGTGGACGACATGCTAATCCTAGGTACGGATATAAGCTGTGTCACGGAGACAAAGAAGTTCCTCTCGACGAAGTTCAGTATGAAGGACTTGGGGGATGCTGATGTTATCTTGGGACTCAAGATCATCGGACAGACACTAGACTAGCACTGTCACAGTCTCATTATGTTGAGAAGATGATCACTCGTTACGGGTATCAGGATCTTTCAGGGATCGATACGCCGTACAAGTTTGATCTAAAGCTGAAGCCTAATTCAGGGGAAAGCGTCAGGCAGCTGGAATATGCAAGCGTAATCGAAAGTTTGATGTATGCTACTACTGCCACAAGGCCTGACATAGCTTTCGCTGTGGAAATGCTGAGTAGTTTTACGAGCAACCCAGGCATTGAGCACTAGAAAGCTGTGAAACGGGATATGAGATATCTCAAGAAGACTCAGACATATGCACTGCACTACAGCGGAGATCCGCAAGTAGTGGAAGGCTTCAGTGATGCCAGCTGGTGCTTAGAAGTGGAGAGCGAGAGGTCCACAGGTAGATACATTTTCACAATGGATGGAGCTGCTATATCGTGGAAATCGAAGAAACAGACTATGCTCTTGCGGTCATCCATGGAATCTGAGTTCTTTGTACTTGATACCGCAGCGGAGAAAGCAGAATGGCTTCGGGAGCTCATGTATGATCTTCCAGTTGTTGGGGCACAAATACCGGAGATACCGATATACTGTGATAACCAAGCGACTGTGACGGTGGTATCTAATGACCTCTTTAACGGGAAGAAGAGGACTGTGCGGTTGAAGCACAGGACAGTACACGATCTCATCAAGAGGGGTGTTATTACAGTGATTGATGTTCGTAGTCAGGAGAACCTGGCGGATCCGTTCACCAAGGGCCTCAAGCGCTAGCTGATCGATGATACAGCTTGTAAAATGGGCTTGAAGGTATTCTGATATTGTGTTATTACATTCCTACCATAAAGTTTTATGTTATTAGTTCAAAAAGAAATCTACTAGGCATCTAGCTTTTGGTTCAAGGGAGGACTATTAACCAGAAAAATATCAGGAATGGTGGGCATTTGTCCTCTGTGGCATGGAGAGGTTACGGACCTACAACCACTGTTGTCTACTGTTATTTTCTGCAGAAAACGGATCCTGTGGGAAGGTTGGCTTAAATGCCTTAATGAGTTCTCAGGCAAAGTGAATGCCTGGAGTGCTTTACAAGAAGCACGGTAGCGCAACACTACAAGGAGTGTTACTCCATGCTATGGTGGGGTGACTCCACCATGAGATTCCCGGTTAGGGGTAATGTCTCGGCTTTGTGAGCCAAGTCACAGCGGAGTAGCACCGCAAATAGGCAGGTAGCATAATGATATATGATAATCGTAATAAAGAGAGACAGACAGCACTACAAAGAGGACGATGTCCTCATGTTACAGTGGCATGAAACTACGAAGAGGTACCAGGTAGGGTAAAGCCTCGACTTCGCAAGCCATGTCATAGCGGCGTAACACCGCACGAAAGCGCAATGCTTCATGCTGGGTAGTTTGGCACTACAAAGAGGCTTGTGACCTCATGCTACAGTAGTATGACACTACGATGAGGTACCCAGGTGGGGTAAGCCTCGACTTTAAGTCATGTCATAGCGGCGTAGTACCGCAAAAAAAATGCAATGCTTCATGCCATGACTCTTTATAAAGAACTCACCTATAGTGTATGGACAGAGATATCAAGCCGTCTCTTGAGGGTAAGCTTGTAGATGCCCAAAAATTATACACTAAAATCGGGCTGGCACAAGGCCTTTAATGTGCAGCCAGAAGCACAGTTGATGTCATTATGTGAGTATGAAGAATTGCAGTTATGGTGCAGAATTCAAGGCTTAGTCCATTCTTGTATCATGCTGTTATTTAACCTATGCGGAAAGATTCAAGTCGTAGCGACATCTCTCCTAATGCATGATGGACAGTCACTGTGGGGAACGCTCAACCCATATATTGAGATATGTGGAAGATTGTTGGTGTTTTTGCCTTTGGACTATGAAAGATAGTCTCACATCGGCTACACCAAATGGTGAGTATCTCAATATAATGCATTGCTTGTGTTGAGGTGTGCACATGAGGTGCAGTGGGGCACAAGTGTATGCCATGTGGGAGTATTTTCCTAGAAGGAAAAAAGATTAATTTCAACAAAGAAGTAAGTTGATTTTTGTTGTGCAGAATCGGACTTGGACTCGGACGCGGACTCCAGGATGCCTCGTGCATGCACGGAAGTGTTCGGGGGGTAGGCGTGGACTGTCACACTTCTATGTTGATTGTGGGATGATCTAAAATATCAAACTATATTTATGAGTATTGGTATTTTAGTCCCACATCGGATAGGAGAAGAGGTGAAGTCTCACTCCACTCTATAAATAGAGCCCCTTGACCTCCTTTGAAAGATGCACCAAGAAGAGAGTTAAGGGAGTCCGTAAAGTCCAGGAAGTCCTTTCAAGTCTCAAATTTTGACTTACGAGCGTTCCAGAAGTTCTTCGTGAACTTGCTGGTTCCTGGAAGCATATCGTGGTGGGACGAATCTTGCTTTGAGCAACGGTGATCTTAATCACCCCAGCAAGAACCTTTCATCTTCTTCTTTCTTCTTTCTTCTCCTTCATATGAGTTGTAACTCAGTTCCGTCCGTCAGCAACTTCGATTTCGAGAATAATCAGAAGGTGAACTTTGTTGAACCTCTGATCTTGACATCGAGTCTACCATCTTTGATCAAGCCCCGGGACTAACACCCCCCCCAACCCCCCCCCCCCCCCCCCCCCCCCCCCCCCGGGCATGGGTTCTATGTCTGTTGACCTGACAATGGGAGAGCACAAGCTGGCGACGGGCCAGCTAGTAGCGCTGCTAGTATAATTGTGCGGCTTAGCTAAACACATACTACTTTTAATGCTACCATCAATATATCATCCATTGTGTATATGTAGAGGAGATTAGTGTGATAATGAGTTCGTGAAAGTGATCAGAATGGTACATCTATTGATATGGTCTTTAACACATTTGTTTTCATGACAAAGTGATCAGAATGGTACAGTTTTATTCCGAGAGTTTTTATTTTCATATTATTTAGCTTCATAAATTAGCATCAGCTAAGTGGGGGTATTGTGCTCTCTTTAAGTTGTGTGATGCGAAGCAAACTCTATTTTCAGTGATGAAATGGTTGCAGTAATCGCCCTCCCATATAAAGCTCATGTTGTGTAGTGTTGCCTATTTTTATTAGAAAATTTTTGAGTTGCACCTATTTTTGTTACCATAATTCAAGATGTACCCCACCCAATTACCATAATGTATGGTACCCTTCACTTTTAACGAAAACAGTCAAATACTAACGGTTAACTAAAATTTATGACAAAAATGCCCTCATCCTTGTTCTTTCTCCTAACACTCGACCTCCCTCCCTGCCATGCCACCCCCCCCCCCCCCCCCCACCCCACCCCACCCCACCCCAACACCACCCCCATACCGCCTAGCCGCGCTGCCCCCCGCCTCCCGCCCCCCACCTCCACAACGCACCCCCGCCTCTCCGCAGCAAAGCCCCATCCCCCCCCCCCCCCCCCCCCCCCCCCGGCTGCAGAGTAACACCCCTGCACTTCTTCACCTTGACCTTCACCGAATTAGGGCCCTGCAGCAATCGCCTCCATCCCTGGTCGAAAACCGAGCATCCTTTGATGCAGAACTTCTTCAAAGCCCCACACTTTGCAGCGATGCACGACATCTCGACATAACCAAAGGTTTCACTCCCACAAAGAGCCAATCTTTCGAGATTCTAACAGTTACCAGCTATCAGCCCCAAGTTCAGCGAGGTCGAATTCACTCCGATCAGCACTAGCTCCTGGAGGTTCCGGCACGCCACCTCCATGAGTCCCCCGTCGCCGATCCGGTTCGTCTTCCAGCCGTCGATATGATCTTCCTCAAGAGCCTACACTTCTTCGCGACCACTGCCGCTCCAATATCGGTACATTCCGGCGTCTTGACCTGGTGAAGAATCTCTAGGTCGAGGCACGCTCTCCGGAGGCGTCGGTGAGCCTGCGAAGCCGCTTGTTCGAGATCTCCTCCATGAGGGGGCATCCGCGGAGCACGACGTCGATCCCCTTCCTGCCCTCACCTCCGTCGAGCACCACCACGTCCGCCGAGCGCCTTCTCCGCACGCCTCCTGCCTCCTCGCAGCGCTGCCCCTCCCCCCGAGCGTGCCCCACCAAGCCGTGCCGCCCCCCCCCCCCCCCCCCCCCCCCCCCCCCCCCGCCTCCCTACAACACTGCCCACTTCTCTGCCGTGCGCCCCCTAGGTCCGGCGTTGCCTTCTCCCCATCGGCCACTGGCTGTCGGCGCGTAGGGGGCTGCTTGAGAAAGAGAAAGGGAGGAGAGAGAAGAGGGTGAGGGTATTTTGGTCATAAATTTTAGATGACTGTTAGTATTTGACTGTTTTCATCAAAGTGGGGGTGTCATATATTATGGTATTTGGATGGGATGCACCTTAAATTATGATAACAAAAATGGGGTAAATCTCAAAATTTCTCTTTTTATTACTACCTACTGATACCCTACTTTCCATGTTTATTGAATAAATACAAATTGGATGAACAAAGTGATCAATCGTTTATGTACTGGACGAAATTATGAGAAATATCTGCTAACAGCAGCGGTACACAGCTTGACTTAAACCACAACTGAATTGTGTCGTGCGGCCACGTGGCCGGTTCTGATTGGCCGAATTTATTTGGTCTACATTAGCAGGAGAGCTGGTGACACGTGGTGCCTCACATCTGCTAATGCTTGTTATGACAAAATTTGGAAAATGACATATTATGAATGAAGGGGCTTACATACCTGCCTAACGACAACACATCGTTGAAAGATGATAATTTGGTATAAAAAAAATTATTAGGACGAAAATATTTATACCTAACTAACTTACGAAGGATGGCAATTGTACAATTGTTGAGAGTATTAATTGATATATTACAAAAGTATAGAGTATAAAGTTAAAAATATTTAGTTACAATTAAGCCCATATATGAAAGGTTAAATTTGAGTCCTACAAATGCATGTAGATGCAATATCTATTGAACTGTTACATCACGTTTTACTTTATATAAATAGTAAACTTTGTTGAAAATAGTTAAAGCTTGAAACCGGCTCTGTATATAAGGTTTGAATATGAGTCATAAGGTTGTTTGGCCTAAAATGTATGTACAAGAAATATTTATGGTACTATTTACTTCATTGCTGACGTTTTAATTTTGAAAATTCTAAAGATACTACACTTTTTACTTAGAACAGTCCATTACCCCCGGACAGTCCAGCTTGGTACAATTTTATTCAGAACAGTTCCAAATTTACTTTGGTCTGTCCGTCCCCCCAAACATTCTCCCAAGCCTTCATTCTAAATTTTCACTCTCTTTCTCAAATTTTCACCTCATTTCTAAACCCTAACTCATTTCTCTAACTCCTCCAAATCCTTTTTCTCTCTTTCTAAAGTACAATTATTTTCTCCAACTCCTCCAATTCCAAGCAATAGCACTCAAACCCAGCCCTTCATTACAATCTTGTATGTATCAAATATTCTTCCTCCATTCATTAGGGTTTTGAAATATTTATTTGCATTTTTTCTTTACTTTTCTTGAATCTTTGATAATGCTAGTTAGATTAAATTGTTCAGAACTGATTTAGGATTCATATTTATTTGTTTCGAACCTTAAAAATCCAATTAAAGGATTTAAAAAAAAGATTTTGCCTACAGTTAGGCTTGAACACGACAAGACTATAGGCAATTCTACAGTCCTGTAGTATAAGTAGGACTGTAGAATTTTTTTTCTACAGTTCTGTAGTATAGGTAGGACTGTAAAAAAATCCTACAGTCCTGCTTATACTATTAGACTGTAAAGTGACCTACAATCATGTTTGTAATGAGGACTATAAAAATTTCTGACAGTCCTGACACTCCCAGTTGTTTATCCCTGTATCTTTTTTTTTTTGCAGACTTGCGGCAGCTAGCAAAAGAAAACGGCCCACTGCGTCGGTGTGCAAAGAAGTGCAGTAGTTGAAATTTTGACAGATTAAGGAAAGCCGTCAGGAACAAAGTCATTCTTATCGGTTTGCACAATTTGGCAAACTAGTGTTGTTTCTTTGATTTCAATGTAATTTTGGATGTTGTAAACTTTGTTAACTTCATGGAAAACTTTATTGGTATCAATATTTTTTGGATATTGTAATTCTGCTTATGAAACTTTTGGACAATGAAACTTTTTTGATATGAAACTTGTGTGGCATGTTCTACATGTTGGTTATCAAACTTGTGTGACATGTTCTACTTCTTGGTTATCAAACTTATGTGGCATGTGATTCTATGATGTTTTGTGAGATTTGTAAAATTTGTGAGTATGAAACTTTCGTGGCATCTATAATATGTGTTCCTTGTTAGAACCGGGGCACAATATTTTCAATGGAAAAACCGAATGAAACAGTTGTAAGAACAACGTTCCAATGCACCACTTCTAGGAAGGTGCACAACCAGAGATCCTATAAGGATTCTGGAATACGAAAATCTAAGAAGATTTCGTATACGAAGCAAACGATAGCAATGCATCTAAAAAGAAGGTACTAATCGAAATGCTAAAGGCAGCAGTAAGGTGACAGGCGATTGATGGAAAGGTGGTGTCCTGCTTGTAATGATCCGCTCTGCCCTAGCGGAACGTCGATTCAAACGACAAGTGCAACGACTCAAACGAGCCGTCGACCCGAAGAGTTGGCATCGACCTGATGAAGAATCGATACAAGGCTTACATTGGCCCGTCAAGATGAATCCAGACGTAGACTTTCAAAGGCGCGCTCGGAGTATCGCTCGGCCGATGCGAACATCGCTAAGGTGGGTGGCTCAATGAACCCGTCTTTGCTTAGCCTAGACACTTAACAATACGGACACTATTGCTAGAATCGCTAGGCGTTAACACTGTGCATGCTAATAAATGACTCAACGCACCTAGCTAAGGGAATAATCCCATCTTGTATGCTTGTATAGAATATAGAAAAGAACATGAAAAATGTGAGAACTCTCGCACCGCACTCCGCGCTCGTGCTAAGGCACAAGCTTATATTTCAAATTTCTTATGCGTTCAATAATAAAACAATGAATGGTTTATAACAATAAAATGGGAAGACTATCGACACAGTCGTTCCGAGTAGAGTATAGCAACATTGAAAGACTACGGGACCGATGGGTCGCCAAGGCGACTCCCGCACTGGAAGTTGCATAATGTGTGAATGAATGAATCAACGAATGAATGAATGAATGAATGAATGCGTGAATGAATCAATGAACGAACGAACAAGTGAAAGAAAGAAAGAAAAAAAAGAATGAATGAAAGATAAGAAAGAAAAGAATGGTTAGCGACAGGTATGACTGGGACGTGCAACGGGGCTCGCTACCTGCGCTGCACGGACGTCAACCTGGTCGATAACGCATTATGTCCTCAGATACAGCCTATGGCTCAAAGACAACCATTAAGTTAAAATGATAAGACAATACGAAATGGTCGTGGACGGACTCGTGCACGAGTGAAACAATTCCAAGGGCAACGATCGGAGACATCGTGGCCGGCCTTGGCAGAATCATGGCCTACGGGCGGACAGGTGTGCGGGCTTGGGAACATAACCAAACGTAAGACAGGTACTTCAATAGTCTATCAAGGTGTACCAGCCATCACGCTTGATAGATGAGAATACCATAAGTAAATGTCCAAATGGATCACATAGCCAGCGATCGTACATATAGATTAAGTGGGCTTTGCTGGTGGCAATCCACGTGCAAGTCCTTGCATTGAAACAAAGTAGTCTAAGATAACTGAATGAAGCACCTTCTGAACAGGCTTGAATATAACACACCAAATGATCGATAGTACTTCGTACAAATGAGTTAGAAAATACGCCTACGACGCGCTAGGAACTGAGGCAGGGACACGCCCTTGACATTGAATGTTTACGTGAATTACGTTAAGTTGATATATACGAATTGTTGTCTAACTTGGTTTACTTTGGACAGGGAAGGCCAGACGGTAAGTATGGATAAGTCGTACATGTATTTCCATACAAACACTTGAATTCGGCAACACGAGATAGGTTACGAAATATACCATAAAACTAATCCTAAGGCAAGATTAGAAAGACAATGAATGATAGACGGTGCACAAAAGTAAATAGAACGTGTTTGGTAATGATAGCATTATGGGCGAGCTAGCCTCCCCACCAGTGCATAACAATGTATTGATAACCCCACAGATTGCTTACAGGAAGCAGGAGACGTCCTCGGGTGCGAAGATTTCCTCGAACGTGCTAAGGCGTGGAGCTATCTCTGGAGCCTTGGAGCGTTGCAAGGAGCTGGAGCACCATATACAGGACATAATGTATCGGAACATCGCCATGAATATTCCATCTTGTTAGCCACTTGGCACGCCTTTTATGTTTCGGAGAGAGAGAGAGCTTGAGAGACTTGTAAACTCGGCCTAGCGCCACTTGTAAACTTCTTGAAAATCAATAAAAAATTTGAATTCGCTTCAACTTGCGTTCATTTACTTTCTGCTGCCAATGGGGTCACTCTGTGCGACTCTGCGGCCTAGTTCAAATCGGCTGTTTCTGGGATTAGCCTTGCACGGGCACAACCTAGGCCCGTGCAACATCACGCCTTAGCGAGGACGATCGCTCCTACGGGAGTGGGGCGTGACAGATTGGTATCAGAGCACGACTTTACGTCCTTGGACTTCATTTCGATTCTCTCAGTTTTGAAAGCTCATTGGAAATAAAGAAGTGTACGCTCTCTCTCGTTGTGCCTTGGGATGTTCCATACAATAAGTCTAATATTTCAAAAGCTCGTACGAGTAATCGGTTGGACGGAATTGATAGGCGAAGGCCTTTGTGCCAAACTACGACGGACTTGCGTTGAGAGAAAAACCAACGCTAAAAAGTTAGCAAACGCAGTGCATGCTTGAGTAACCTTACGCTGACTATCGCAAACGAGCACACGAGACCGAAGTATGGTTCTAACGGGATGGTTATGCATGCAGCCTTTCAGCTAAGTTGTGCCGAGTATCGCGCACCTAGACCTTCTGGTGCGAACGAGTTTGCGAGCGAGATCGACTATCGCTCGGACGAGAATAAGTGAGGCTTAGAATGTATATCGATAGAGATGCTACTTGACCAACGCTAAAGTGAACACGAGAAGTGGTCCTTAGACTTTGAGGAACGGGCGAACGCCCAATTGAACATATCGATTGGGAATCGAATGACCTTTTAAGGATTTGTAGAATGACTTGACCCCGAGCGGTGTATGTGATAGCTTCAAAAAAGAATAAGAGTGAGTGTCGACGACTAGTCGAGTGGCTCGAACCCTGAGTGGTGTATGGACGCCATAGAAATTATTCGAGCGGGACTAAAGGATATACGGATAGAACGAGTATGTCGGCAAGCGATGATATCGCGCATGCCTTAGAATGAGTAATGCTTAGTTGGTCATGATTCGGAAGTCTCAAACGAGATATTATTCGAACGAAATGTGAATGTGTAGTGCAAGTACAAAACAAGTGAATAGACAGTCAAAACGATGAAATGAATGGAGGTCTTGGTCGAGGAAACATAGAAGATCGTGCATGCGATTTTGAATTTAGTCGAAAGGATTGAAACTTGAGTTAAGGTGAAATACCCATGGACGAGATCGAAGATAGCAAAATCAGAAGATAGCGTGCATGGAAAACGTTAGTTTAGAGATACAAGAATGACTAAGGATTGGAATAGATGTTGCTCAATGACGAGTTAGCACGAGACGATGTGAATTGAGAAATTAAGTTGCACGACTCAGAATTTGTTATAAAAGGAAGATCTTCAGGTTATGTACATCATCGATGGTATTGAGGCGTATCAAAGATCGATGTACAATAACTCGGGGGTACTCTGATTCGATGAATGACGATCGTCTTAGAAGTTATTGTTTGAAGGATGCTATGTTAGGGATTTGATAGAAATGCATGTTGGATGAAGAGGGAGAGTGACTTGATTGTTCGGTGATAACCACAACGACAACGATCTTGTCTTGCGCGAGCACAACTCCAGCCTCGCACATGCGTCACGTCGGATTTGGGACGATCATTTCGTGTGAGCGTTGGCATGGTGATTCATGTCCAGCGGGAATGATCGAACTCGAAATACCTTGACATGGCAATTTTGATTGCTTCGACTTGTGGTTTGAAGCGAAGACAAATTGGAGGATTGATCGGACTTATGATGGATGACAAAGTAAAGTTAAGGATTGAGTAGGCCCAATCTGCGTATCGAAAATGAGTAAGTCTAAACGCAACGCAAAATTACGTCCCGATGAGGATGATTATTCTGCGGGAATGTTGACATGGTGATTCATGTCCGCCGTAGATAATCAGACTTGCATGAGATCGGGGTGCGACATATTATAAGGCTAGACGACCTTGTGATCGACTACGTGGATTGGATAGGATGGATAGGTGAATTGTATCAAACACACTTGAAGAGATAGACTACGATAATTTCTAGTGCGGATGCACGATATCGATATGTCAAGGATTTGATTGAGGATAACCTATCATAGAATGACTTTCCTAAACGAGCTCGAACTTGGGGTGAAGAATGTGTTGATGCGAATAGGGTGAACGCTGCTTGATGTTTAAAAATTTGAGTGAAGCGAACTTGGGTAGAAACTCCCGTACGAACGAACAAAATGGTTTGACCATAGGATTGGGGAGAGCGTCGTGCAATGAGTTTGCACAATAAACCGAGAACTTGACTTGTACCTATGACCTTGTGAGATGACCTAGCGGATAGTCGGACGACCCTATGCCGAGTGATTGAACCTGTGCCATTGACATTACAGTATCGTCTGGACGGACGATAGACTTGGGACAACAAGACTTAGAGTAGGACGGAGAACTGGGAGTGTGCGTGAACGATGACGAGATTGGCCCCAAACGAAGGGAATAATAGGAATGGATGATGCGCAAGTAAAGTTGGGATAACAAATTGAATCATTGATCGAAAGACGCACTCGATGATAATGCAATACTTGGTATCGAATCGGACGAGATGTACTTAGACTTGGTCGACTCCGCTAAGAAGAAATCGTATTGATTTCATAGACAAGAACGCTTGAGAAGCGAACCGGATAAATCTCGGGAACCAAGATAAACGATAGTGAGACAGGCATGAGTTTGGTTTTAAATCGAAGTTAGTGAAACGATCGCCAAATTGAAACTATCACGAGTAGCTTGTCCGACTTCACTAATCGCTAAGCTTGGTTGAAATATACGTATTTCGGGGACGCCTTGAATATGTGCATGATCCAAACTCAGCGATATGATGAACTCGAATGCAGCTGCAAGTGGGTGTTGAGATGCGCATGAACGAATGAGTGAGTTTGCCTCAGCCTACGACTCTCGTGTTTGACGAATTACAGCGTGCCTCGTGCGACCAATACCGTCCCATGACATGATGCAATAGAAACTAAGTCAAAGAAACACGTTAGTTGAATAAGTACCATCAACTCTAAAATGAATAAAAAGTCATTCAATAAAATCGACCAAACATATACGGCACGGAACTTGGAAAGGTATCGATTATAGTTCGGTGCCATCGAGCGATAAAGCCATTCGATAGGGATTGTCTAATATATGCACACGACATGAGTTAAGGAATGGTAGGATGACCTGCACTCAGGAAGTCTCGAGGACGAGACTTGTTTTGAGTGGTATATTATGTAATGGCCCGCTCCGCCCTAGCGGAACGCCGATTCAAACGGCAAGTGCAACGACTCAAACGAGCCGTTGACTCGAAGAGTTGGCATCCACCTGATGAAGAATCGATACAAGGCTTACATTGGCCCATCAAGATGAATCCAGACGTAGACTTTCAAAGGTACGCTCGGAGTATCGCTCGGCCGATACGAACATCGCTAAGGTGGGTGGCTCCGATGCCTTTGCTTAGCCTAGACACTTAACAATACAGACACTATTGCTAGAATCGTTAGGCGATAACACTGCACATGCTAATAAATGACTCAACGCACCTAGCTAAGTGAATAATCCCATCTTGTATGCTTGTATAGAACATGGAAAATGTGAGAACTCTCGCACCGCACTCCGCGCTCGTGCTAAGGCACAAGCTTACATTTCAAATTTCTTATGCGTTCAACAATGAAATAATGAATGGTTTACAACAATGAAACGAGAAGACTATCGACATAGTCGTTCCGAGTAGAGTATAGCAACATTGAAAGACTTCGAGACCGATGGGTCGCCAAGGCGACTCCCGTATTGGGAGTTGCATAATGTGTAAATGAATGAATCAACGAACGAATGAATGAATGAATGCGTGAATGAATCAATGAACGAACGAACAAGTGAAAGAAAGAAAGAAAAGAAAGAATGAATGAAAGATAAGAAAGAAAAGAATGGTTAGCGACAGGTATGCCGGGGACGTGCAACGGGACTCGCTATCTGCGCTGCACGGACGCCAACCTGGTCGATAACGTATTATGGATCAAAGATAGCCTATGGCTCAAAGACAGCCATTAAGTTAAAATGATAAGACAATACGAAATGGTCGTGGACGGACTCGTGCACGAGTGAAACGATTCCAAAGGCAACGATCGGAGACATCGTGGCCGGCCTAGGCAGAATCATGGCCTATGGGCGGACATGTGTGCGGGCATGGGCACATAACCAAACATAAGACAGGTACTTCAAAAGTTTATCAAGGTGTACCAGCCATCACACTTGATATATGAGAATACCATAAGTAAATGTCCAAATGGCTCACATAGCCAGCGACCGGTACATATAGATTAAGTGGGCTTTGCTGGTGGCAATCCACGTGCAAGTCCTTGCATTAAAACAAAGTAGTCTAAGATAACTGAATGAAGCACCTTCTGAACATGCTTGAATATAACACACCAAATGATCGATAGTACTTCGTGCAAATGAGTTAGAAAATACGCCTACGACGCGCTAGGATCTGAGACAGGGACACGCCCTTGACATTGAATGTTTACGTGAATTACGTTAAGTTGATATATACGCATTGTTGTCTAACTTGGTTTACTTTGGACAGAAAAGGCCGGACGGTAAGTATGGATAAGTCGTACATGTATTTCCATGCAAACACTTGAATTCGGCAACACGAGATAGGTTATGAAATATGCCATGAAACTGATCCTAAGGCAAGATTAGAAAAACAATGAATGATGGACGGTGCACAAAAGTAAATAGAACGTGTTTGGTAATGATAGCATTGTGGGCGAGCTAGCCTCCCCACCAGTACATAACAATTTACTGATAACCCCACAGATTGCTTGCAGAAAGCAGGAGACGTCGTCGGGTGCGGAGCTTTCCTCGAACGTTCTAAGGCGCGGAGCTATCTCTGGAGCCTTGGAGCGTTGCAAGGAGCTGGAGCACCATATACAGGACATAATGTATCGGGACATCGTCATGAATCATTCCATCTTGTAAGCCACTTGGCATGCCTTTTATGTTTCGAAGAGAGAGAGAGCTTAAGAGACTTGTAAACTCGGCCTAGCGCCGCTTGTAAACTTCTTGAAAATCAATAAAAAAGTTTAAATTTACTTCAACTTGCGTTCATTTACTTTCCGCTGCAAATGGGGACACTCTGTGCGACTCTGTGGCCTATTTCAAATCGGTCGTTTCTGGGATTAGCCTTGTACGGGCGCAACCTAGGCCCGTGCGGCATCACGCCTTAGCGAGGACGATCGCTCCTACGGGAGCGGGGCGTGACTCTGGTGATTACTACTTAGAATCTTCAAGATAAATTTCCTTGGTAATATCCCAACTTACAAACTACTAATCATTAAATCATCCATTTAAAAAAATACACTTATAACTTAGTCAAAGTCTTCATGTATTCTAATTCCTTAATGTAATCCTTCTAGCCATGTGTTTGACCAATGAGTATATAGTAGTGTAGCCATCTTCCTAACCATTATTAAGCACAAGAAAGTAAGGGTATTGGTGAAAATAGTTCAAACAAGATGCAAGAATCAAGGGAGGAAGGTGGACTAAAGTAAGGGAAAGGAAATCTAAATCGAAGCTCAAAATGAGATTCTCAAGGGTCATCCCAGGAATCTCTCAGGAAATTCTAATAGTGATTGAGTTTCCTCTCATTCTAACACCTTACTTCCTATACTCTATAGCAGGCTCGTAGTAGTACAACTAAATTGTCGTACTATCATGACATCGTACTAATGCGAATCTGGTCCTGCATGGACCAGAGGCATGAAATCGTGTCTCCTTAACTATCTTGAAGACAGATCGAACAAGGAATGAATTACCGAAAAGAAGCAAATCGTCAAAGGAGGGCAGTTGTTTTCAAAGGAGACAATTAACAGCAAGAATTGATAAGAGTTTTCCTAATGTGATTGAGTACCTTAACTTATTCCTATATCCTACTGCAGGTTGTAATGATACTCTAGTTCGAGTACCACTACGAATCACACTAGTTGTGATTGAGGACGACCTGCATGGGCCACCACTAAAAACGTGTCACGACCCGCACCCAGTGTAAGGGCACGAGAAGTAACGAACGCCCAGCCTACACCGCAGTATCGGCGGTAGAACGCTGTCCTGAGTCACCATATCTAACACAATCTAAATAAACTATGAATAGAGAGTAAAATAATACGTAACTCAATCACAATACTAAGATGGAATAGAAGAAGAATCTCAAGAGAGTCACAATAAAAGTCTAGGTGTAAACCACCAGAAATAATCTCTAGTACAACTCATAAAGTCTCAAACAGAAAAATACAAATAAAGTACTAAGTCTCAACTAGACTATGGGCAAGTCCTCAGCGACTGTGGGATCCTCCTGCGGGTCCACATCGCCAGTGTCATCTAAACCAATGCCATAAAAGTAGGACAGTACTCCTCATCATCACCTGTAAAATTTTCAACATGCCCAGTCAGGACGGAACGAGCACATATCTCTCACAACAGTTCATATCAGGAATGGACATATAAAGCAAGCTATAGAAAACTATACATGAATCACTGTAAAGAGAAATCAACGAGAGAGAAGATATAACTGAGATATAAATATGATAAATAAAGAATGTAACCTTCTACGTAAAACAGAGCATGAATTGGTTATGTAAACAGCTTGGGTTGCACATGGATACAACTATGGAATGCACATGGATAACTACTGGGGATAATAATCACATAACCAACTACACTCTCCCTGCCCCCAACCAATACACAAGGATCGAAACATGTCATGTTATTGCACATGGATAACAACTACTGTATACATGGAGCTCATATGGTCATGAGTGTACATGAATAACATATGAGTGCACATAGATAAATGTGAATACATGGAGTACATGATGACCATGATAAAGTACATGAAACATGACATACTCGATGTATCCGAGGGGATAACATTGCATGAAAAGATCCAGAGGGTACTGATCCGTGTGAACGTCGTGTCAGCATCAAGTATACTAGTCTATAACAAGAGTACATATCCAAAGAAGCATAAAAAGATCAGAGAATGTACTCGCCTGGCAATCCGAACTGCTGATGATGAAAAGTGACTGGACTGGAGTAATAAGATCCTATTTAAAACAACCACATGTGATAATACAGTCTAAAATATCATAAGGAAAGTCTTCAATACAAATTCTACATGATTTGGGGCAATCTAAGTCAAAGTCAACCTTGGGTCAACTTTTGGTCAACCAAACTAGTCAACCTAGGTCAAAGTTTGGTCAACTAGTCTACAAGTCCATTTAGGTCACTACCAGTCCTTAACTAATCAATCAAAATAAACTTGGTATCAACCAATCTCAACTAAACAAGTAACTAATAACTGGACTTAGCATTCCTGGAATCAACCCTAACACAACCCAATATCTGTCATAGGCCATTACCTATTCTCTATACTCCTATTTCTCCCAACACATAACACACTCAAAATCAGATTCTATCCTACTCTTCAACAAACTCCTAAACTAATCAATTAGCTAAACTGGTATTACCAATCCTAACTAAACCAAGGTAACTGGACTTAAGCATTGAACTGAATCAATCCTAATCAGTCCAAAATCAGCTATAGACATACCTTATACTCTAATTAACAAGTAAACTGAACCTTAGCCTTCCTAAAAACAATCTTACATCAACCCATTTATAACAGTTATGGGATTACATTTGAACATAGCCTATGCTAAGACCTACACAACTCAATTATCCTATACTAAGACCAAACTCGAACATAGCCTTCTCCTTTGTGCAACCTAGTAATTACTACTCTAGGTAGGATCACATAGGACCTATAGGCTCTGATTAATACATGAATTATATCAAAAACAAACTGAAACAGAAATGAAAAGCAACTGGAGCTGGAAATCTGAAATATTGAACTAACCGATACTCTATGAACTCAATTCGATCACAGCCCTATCCTTTGATGCAAACCACATGGTATCACATAGAGGGGATTAAAGAGGACCTGTAGGCTCTGTTTAATACATGAATTCAAATTGGAATCTGAAACTGGACCGAACCAGTTATACTTAACAGTAAAGGAAACTTGAAACTAGAAATTTGAACTTAAAACGATACTCTGTGAAAACCAATTTCGATCACAGCCTACCCCTTGATGCCAAGCTACATATAATCTCTTAGATAGGTTTTATAGGACCTGTGGGTTGGGTTTATACAAGAATTTACATCGAAACTGAACTGGGACAGAACAATACATATCAACAGCAGGAATTGAAACAGGGAAGGGAAAGCTGAACTTAACTTGATACTCCAAACCAAACCCAATTTCAAATACAACCTTTCCCAAGATGCAAACTACTAGGTAATCTATTATATAGGTCTAATAGGATCTGTAGGTTATGTCTAGGCAGGATTTAACATCGAATTAAACTGAACACAATAACAGAAAACTGAGAATAGTAAAACCTGGAACCCGATACCCTATCAAAGCCTAACATGACCTAAATATCGAATAAAACCCAATGATGCTCAAACCCAAAGGTTGGTAAGGTGTCAAGGGTTTGAACATGAACTACAGGTGTCATCGTGTCCAAGAAAATAGGACACGAAGTGTCCTGGACACTCGTGAACCAAGACTGGAACCCAGTTCTCGTGCACGTGTGTCGCTCGTCCTATGGCTCGACACAGAGCGAAATAGGACACGTGGTTGCTCGTACACGTAGCCCACCTATAGGGCTACACGTCCACGTGCCTGCACTGGACTCTCGCAACGTGTCAGAGTCGCACGAAGTGCGTATCGGACGTCGCGTTCTCACACGCGCGCGACAGGCCGAAATCGATGCCGTGTCGATTTCTTCCTCGATACACCACGAAACCTCACCAAATTTTACGAGCACAATGAAAGTCATGGCACCTAGCTACTGACCAAATTTCTTGCATCAAATCGCTGTGTCCATCGAGAACGGACACGACAGCAGCAGGACACGCGTGCGGTCCTCGTGCTGCGCGTGCGTGTCCTGTTTTGGACACAAAAACGTGTCGATTTCTATCAAGAACCTAGGGTTTGTAAATCCCTATATCTAGGGCTATAAATTCGTGAAATTAGATTACAAAAATAACAGTAATGAATTCTAAGAGGAATTTCATCAAACACGTGAAACCCTAAACCGATACGGGTCCGACACGTCTATCAAACGGACACGAAACTTAACCAAACTTCATGGGTCGGTCTAGGGTACCTAGATGCATGCTACTATGTAGAAAAAATCAGGAGAAACTATGGAGTTTAGGTGTTTACCAATTGCGAGTTGAAATACCAAAGAAACTGATTCTTCGATCGCTAAGACGACCAGTTTCCACCGAGCAAACGCCTCCAACTCCTTGCTAGCAATGCTCCAACAAATTCTCCTCCTTCCCACGATCACAACGCACTTTGTTTGAGGTGAAACGGAGGTTGGATGAAAAAGTTAGCATTTTGGAGAGCTGGAAACTAGGGTTTTGTAAAGGGGGTGTCCATACTAATGCAATGCTTATATAGGAAGTGGGGGTTTCCTGTTTTGGCCGGCCATATAAGTCCTACTAGGGTTAGGGTTGGTTCATGGGCCCCTCTCTTCTATTTAAGTTGAGTTTAAGCCCATTTAACAAAAGGCTAAAAGGCCAATTAATTAAATAGCCTAAAAATAGTCAAATGGCTTTCTAAATTAATCCAAAGTATAAAATAAATTATAATTAGCTAACTAATCCTCATATGTCATGGTTAGTCTCTACTGTGGGTTTTCTAAAGTTAAACCAAAGGCTAAATCAATCACAAGTCAATAATATCTAGAAAATCACAAAATGACTAAAATGGCTAAAATGACTAAAATACCCTTATTTCAAAAAGTGGGTGTTACAAGTCTACCCTCCTTAAAAATAATTTCGTCCTCGAAATTAAGATGATCCTACCCTTCTAGGTCAATCCCCAACAATCATGGTCTTAAGAAAACTTATCTAAATCATGCAGTTGAAAAAGAATCATACAAGGTTATGGCAGACAATCAGTCTGGAGTCTCGTCTAGCTACTAAAGTCATACTAGATCAAAAGTAGTCATAAGGTATCAAGCATACAAACATTATGGTAGGGTACAGTAATCATCAAGATAGATAAGGTATGGGTCAAGAACTCACCTCTACTAGGTCTGGTAGCTGAAACTCTCTCTCCTGGAGGTAGGCCTCGTCTAGGGGCAAGTGTAGTAGGACAGTCTCGTATCTTGTGTGCAGCTGATCCACAAAATAGGCACAATCCTAGTCTCTTCCTACAGTCCTTCCATACGTGCCCAAGCTTCTTACAGAAGGCACAGGTAGGCACTCGCTCAGCTGGTCTCTGCTGGACATGAATCTGAACTGGATAGGCTGGTCTAGGCTGAAAGCCTGGGTACTCCTGAGGCTCTGGCACTACCAAAATACATGTATTTACCGACGGCCTTATCCGTCGGTAGTCCGTCGCCAAAAATAAATACCGACGGATTACCGACGGATATTTTGGTAAAACAGCCGTCGGGAATAACCTCGTCGCTAAAACATATCCGTCGCTCAGCGACGACTTAGCGACGGAATACCGTCGGCGCATTTAAATATATATAGCGACGGATTACCGACTAGCTTTCGTCAAAACATGTATCAGGATATAGGATTAGCGACGAAAAACTCCGTCGCTAAAGAGTCGGCAAAACCGTATCAGTGATTTTCTGATACGCAATATCCGTCGCTAATCCGTCGTAAATTTGTCGGTAAAAACGTATCAGAGATTTTCCCATACGACAGGTCGTCGTTATGCCGTCGCTAATCCGCCGAGGTGTACGACGGATTAGCGTCGTATTAGCGACAAAACATCCGTCGCTAACTGTAAAATTTATGGACATCAAACAGAACCAGGTCGACGGACATTCCGTCGCTAAACCGTCGCTCAATGTAAAATTCTCCAGGTAGCGACGGATATTACGTCGCCAATCCGTCGATACATTAAATTCCTACAGTTAGCGACGGATAGTCCGTCGGGACTTTGTCGCCAGTCCGCTGTAAGTTAGTCGCCAATCCGTCGCGAAAGCTAAAATTTATGGACATCAAACAGCACCAGGTCGACGGATCGTCCGTCGCCAATCCGTCGCTGTATTTAAATGCTCCAGGTAGCGACGGTTTTTACGTCACCACTCTGTCGCTAACCTCAGTTTCTCCAGTTAGCGACGGACTATCCGTCGCTGAGTGGTCGCCAGTCCGTCGCTAACTTCTAATTTTTGAAAAAAAATACTGCAAACAGACTCTTTCCTGTTTATACAACACATCCAACACAATATCAAACATGCAAAATATCCATATACAACACCATATATCCATATCCAACACGAATATCCAACGTATCCAATATCCAACACCATATATCCATATGTAAAATATCCATATCCGACACCAATATCCAACGTATCCAATATCCAACAAAATATTACCAACACAATATATCCAATATCCAACATTAAATTATCCAAACATAAAAAAATATCCGAACATACAATGTATCCAAATGTCTACAAAACCAACAACATAAACAAAATCAAACCCCGTCCGTCGGATCGTCTCGTGCTCGTGCCGCCGCATCCGCTTTGCGTATGTACTCCTCCACCGTGTGTGCCGGCACTTGAGACAAGACATGATCTGGAAGCGCGCGTAGCTGCTCTGGCGACAACATGTCAAGGAGCGTCAAGATGGTGTTATCCGATACGATATGGGCGTCCGCAGAGCGGTTAAACGAAAGCCGTCCGAGGGAAGAAGGACCAGGTCGATCCGAAGCACTGGCAGCAGCAGTAGACGGACCGGGAGCACCGCCAGATGAACCGGGAGCACCAGCAGACGGACCGGGAGCAGACGGACCGGGAGCAGATGGACCGGGAGCAGACGGATAGCGCCCCAACACTATCGCCCGCAAATCTGACACCGTGGAGGTCAGAGTCGCAAGCTGCGCCCTCACATCGTCAACCGGGGGCGCTGGGGGAGGCGGAGGCGGTGGATATCTCGGGGACGGCTGCAACGAGGGCGCCATGGAACCTAAGCCGTAGACGCGCCCTTTTCTAACGCCGCCGACGGATTCTACGAACACGTCGTCGTAGCGAACGGCCATAGAAGAGTGCGTCTGGGTGGGCGTCGTTTCGCCGACATTCTTGGAAGGGGGCTCGATCTCAAGCCGACTAAGTGCCTCACGATACGCAGCCTATCCAATGAATGTGTTTATACTATAAGTTTTCCTAAGTTATAATCTAAATCCTATGTTTCCCTAAGTTATAGTCTGAATCCTAAGTTTATCTAATTAACTTAACAATAATTATATTTCTAACATAAATCTCATAAACGTAAGTACTTACATCAGTCTCCTCGGCCCTCGCGTCGACGAAGCTCCCGTCCTTCCGCCTCTTGTGCGTATGCACGAATACATCGTGAGCGGTGACCGTCTCCGCCTTTTTCCCCTGCTTCACCGCCCGTTGGGCCTGCATACGTAGAATTTAATTAACTTCGTATATTAACAGTACGAAATTAAATAATAGAATGAATTTGAATTTGCGCTATCTCACCAAATCTGCACGCGTCGATGCGTGGGGCCTTGATCCCCCCGTATGCAGACCCGCGGCCTGTCGATTAGCCTTAGCTTTCTCCGATTTCAGCTTGAACTGCGGATTATCCATCTTCTCCAACATCTGCTCATAGTACTCCGCCCGGATCCAGTCCTTCCTCGTATGTGCCGTACGAAGGTCGTACACCGCATCCCGTATCTTCTTCCCGGCGGCGGCTTTGTAGGTCCTGCGGATCGCCTCCTCGCGATGGGGGGGCCACCAGAACGTCCTCTGACATACAAATTCAAATATCACGTAATAAAAAATTTAATAATTTAAAGAATAATTAATAATTCACCGACGGATTTATACCCTCATCTCGTCGAGCCAGACGTACTTCATGTCCTGAGGCACCTCAGAAAAATTGAGGTAGGGGCCATGGTAGTTATCCCGGATAATGCGCCCTAGAATCCGGGCAACATCCCACGGGAAAAACCTATAAAGAAGCAACGACTGGATTATTAACTTGAATAAATGAAACAAATTTAATAAATTAACTTAAATTTACTTACGATTCACCAGCGGGCCATAGCTCTCGTCGGAACTAGCCCACCAGCCTCTCTGGTGGCGTCGGAGGATCCGCGGGTCCGCGTATATACTCTCCGGTAACAGGATAAAACTGAATCCCGGGGTACTCCGAGGCCCACCCTGCAGTAACTGCTGGGCCCCCTGCTACATCTGCTGCTGCATCCGCTGGTACATCCGGTGGCAGAACGGATCTGCTAGTGGATGGAGTCACAGGCCTCGACGACGATGTCGGTGGCACCGAGGAAGAATGACGGCGGGATGAGCCTGTGTCCGGGCTCTCCAAGTCGGGATCGGAGGTCACATCCGGGGAATGCGGCTGGCGACCACGACCGCTACCACCACGCCCACGCCCACGCCCACGACCACCACCACCACCGCCGCCGCCGCCGCCACCGCCACGACCACGGCCAGCACCACCAGTACGGGTGCTCGCAACCATGCCCTGTAAATAGAACACATAAACAAAATACCGACAACATAGATTTATAAATGAATATAAAACTAAACATATCCATACCAGCAGCAGGGCGATGAGTGCCGCCCAGACGAGTAGGCCTAGGAGTGCCATCTGCAAAAAGAAACTCATACAATAATACGCAAATATCCCAAACTGAAATAAATATTACAATCAGAAGTGAAGTACGAATAAAAGCTAGATACACAAAATCTGATAAAATCACGCACCAATACAACAAAGTACAATTCTTGTAACTTTTGATGAAAGGGCATCTTGTGTTCCACTAGACTTGTAATTGTAAATCCAAATGTAATAGGGTAATTTAGGATTCGAGACTAGATATTGGGTGCTTCAAGATACAACTGAAATATAGCGATATTTAATCATCGTCATCGTCCTCTTCCTCGGCCTCGGCCTCATCATCATCATCATCCTCATCGTCGAATTCATCTGTATCCTCATCCTCATCCTCATAAAGTTCTTCTTCTTCTTCTTCTTCTTCTTCTTCTTCTTCTTCTTCAGTCTCAATACTTGGGACAAGACGCCTCTTTCTCCCCTGGTTGACATCTAAGTCTTGTATATCAACCTCTTCCTCTCCTCTATTTTCATCAGCAAGAGGTATATCAACCTCTAATTCAACATCCATGTCACAAGACTGTTGTCTCAAGTATTGGGGCTTTTCGATCTGGTCCTCTTGGTATGCTGGGTCTCCAACGTTGAATGTATTTCTAGATTTAATCTTGCATACTGCCCACCAGCCAAAGCGATCTCTACGACGCCTTGGGTAGCTTGTATAGTAGACTTGAACAGCCTGACTTGCTATCGCAAACGTGTCGGACCCTCTATACCTCCTGCGATGATTTATATCGACGAATCCAAATTGTTTATCGATTCTCCAACCGATATTTAGTGTCGTATCGAACCACTCACATTTGAACATAACAATATGCATATCAAATGGGGCACTATATTGTAATTCTACAATATCCCGAAGCACTCCATAATAGTCAAAGTCCGGCTCGTCGTCATAGATTGTGCCTCTTATGCAAACACCAGAATCCTTCGTACTGAAGCCGTCATTGAGAAATTCGGCATTTATAGGATGTTGAGTTGTCTTAAACTTGAAGCCATTAACGACATAGCCGGGCCAAGTCTTTGCATGCTTCTTCGGTCCCAATGACAAATAACGAATGCTCTCATTTGTGAGTGTACTTGGTTCAGCTAATAAAACTTGTAAACTTTAAATGTTTTAGTTGCATATATATATTTAAATGGTAGCCGCATAACATATTATCTCAGTTACTTACGTAATCTCGAAACCATGACGGAAAGGTAAAATCAACCTCTCTTTGAAGTCCCTCGTCGGTAATATCGGGTGTCCTTATTTTGACTTCATCTCTAAATACACTGTTAGAGAGAATAAAAATTAGTGTAGTCACTTACCTCACCAAATTAGAGATTATAACGAGGTGTAGTCACTTACTTCTCCAAATCTCTCACTTCTTGTATGTCACAATTTAACAAGACATATCGGTGAGCGGCATCATACTCATCGTCACTCAACCACCGTTTCTTACTAGCCCCAATAGGCTTGCCCCTTAAATTGAATATACCTCCTTCCTCAACGTCTTCGTCATTCCTTTAAGGTCTATTTCGATTTGTCTCAACATGAGTATCGAAATAAATGGAGCAAAAGTTTGACACCTCCTCGATAAGATATGCTTCGCATATCGAAGCCTCTATATGAGCCTTGTTGCCAACTTTCTTCTTTAGATGATGTAGATACCTAGAGAGACAAATTATCTTGAGAATTAACAATGAATTATAAAATCCACTTAAATTATATCGATTTTTATTTACCTTTCAAAGGGGTACATCCATCGATAATGAACAGATGCACCGACACGGGCTTCGTATGCTAGATGAATCGGTAGATGCTCCATACTGTCGAAGAAACCCGGTGGAAATATTTTCTCTAACTTGCAAATTGTTAAGACAATCTTCTCCTCAAGTTGTATCATATGTTGCACCGTGAGCTTAGTTGAACAGATATCCCTGAAGAATGTAGACAGCTCGGCCAACGGAACCCATACAGCAGAAGGCAACAACTCTCTCAACGCAATGGGCAGTAATCTTTCCATAAACACGTGGCAGTCGTGACTCTTCATTCCTGTTAGCTTGCGTTCATTGAGATCAACGCATCTAGACAAATTTGACACATAGCCGTCAGGAAATCTTAAAGTAGATATCCACTTGCAGATTATTAATCTATCTTCCTTGCTCAATACGTATGGCGCTATCGGCTTAGTTACTTGTCCACCAGCTCCCCTTTGTATCAAGTTTAGATTATGACGTTTGCATATCTCGGCCATGTCTTGTCTTGCTTTTGGATTGTCCTTCGTCTTTCCTTTAATATCCATAACGGTATTGAAGACATTATCGAACACATTCTTTTCGATATGCATGACATCAAGATTATGCCTAATAAGATTATCTTTCCAATAAGGCAAGTCCCAGAAGATACTCCGTTTGGTCCAGTTATGGCTTTGTCCGAACCCCTCGACACGATTGTTCGATGGATCTTCCATTGCGGTGGGCAATTCCTTTACATCTTCCCAAATATCGTATCCCGACAATATGGCAGGAGGTTCAGAAAATTCTTGTTTTCCATATCTGAACGCGTCCTTGTTCTTTCGCCAAGGATGTCTCGTTGGCAAAAATTGACGGTGACAGTCAAAGAAAGAAGTTTTTCCTCCATGTCTAAGGCGGAACGCCTTACTATTTTCCATACATATCGGACAAGACATGTTGCCATGCATACTCCATCCTGACAGCATACCGTATGCTGGAAAATCATTGATTGTCCACATGAGTGAAGCTCTCATCTGAAAGTTTTGTTTTCTGGAAATATCATAGGTCGTGACGCCGATCTCCCATAACTGTTTCAGCTCATCCACCAACGGCTGTAAATATATATCGATGTTCTTTGTCGGATTTTTGGGATCGGGTATGATAGCTGTCAAGAACATATAAGGAGTCTTCATACACATCCATGGTGGCAGATTGTAAGGGGTAAGAATGACCGGCCAGCATGAGTATTGAGATCCCGACTGTCCGAAAGGGGCGAAGCCATCAGAACATAGCGCCAGGCGTACATTTCTAGGCTCTGCAGCAAAATCTGGATGACACAAATCAAAATATTTCCACGCCTCCCCATCCGAAGGATGTGACAATTCTCCTTCGTCCTTTATGCGATCTTCACTGTGCCACGTCATGTGTTCTGCTGTATTCAGAGACATATACATCCTCTGTAAGCGCTTCGTGATCGACAAGTAATGCATATACTTGTAAGGACGTCGTTTTCTAGTTGACTTTCCTTTTCCCTGTACTGTCTTGTAACGATCCGCATTACAGAACCGACAACTTTCTAATACGCAATTCTCTTTGTAATACAACATGCATCTGTTGCGACAGCAATCTATCTTCTCGTACCCCAGTCCCAGTTGTCGGACCATCATCTTTGACTTGTAGAAGTTTTTTGGGAGCTCTTTTGATTCCTTCGGTAACACCTCATTAGTTAATTGTGTGATCCGATCATAGCAAGCTTGTGGCAAGTTAAAATCAAACTTTATGTTCAACAACCGCATCGTCACTGACAGTGCGGAATGAGTCTCACAACCAGGATATAGAGGAGTATCTGCGTCCTTAAACATATCATAGAACTCCTTTGCCTCGGGATTAGGATCCTCCGGATCAAAATTAGGCCCTGCCGCAGCATACACCATATCTCGTGCAAGGTTTTGCATGTCTCCATAATCCACAGAGCATCCGTCGTCTTCGAGGACATCCTTTGCAGCATTATCATCAAAAGCATAAGTACCAGCTTCTGCAGCCTGTCTTTCTGAATATAATTCACCTTGCGATGACCACAGGCCGTAATCACGTACGAAACCCTTACGGGTCAAATGATCTCTCACAGTCATCACTTCTTCGAAACGTCTATTGTGACAATTAACACATGGACACTTGATTTTGTTATCGTCCATGTACTGAGTTTTGCTCATGGCATACTTAAGAAATACTTCCACACCTGCCTGAAAATCGTCACTCACACCAATTCTGCTCTCGTGTTGTCGTTTGTACATCCATGTACGATCAACAAAGTAACGATTCATGCTCGATTTGATGTGAATATCTGTATCGTAAGACAAACTAAACATAAGAATTAATAGCCCGATACCGATACTCATATCGTAAGAAAAACTAAACTTGTGGATAACACGCTAGGCCTACGACGAGGCTACTTAGTATCACAATCTAACATAATTAGTATATAATCATGTAACTGGTGGATCCGCTAGCTAGTAAGCCGGATGTACTTAATATCAGAGAGTATCAGATTAGTATCAGTATATAGGTTAGGTAGACCGTATCAAACGTATATCGGAATAGTAGGCCGAATAGGAGGCCGAGATAGTCGAATGAGAAGAAGGGAAGAAAGGAGGAGCAGATGGATCCAGAGCCATGGTGGAGGAGAAGAAGTAACATGAGAGCAGTTTCCGCCGTAACATCTCCTGGCTCTGCTGGCAACTGAAGTCCAGATGCTACAAAGGACGATCCTTCGCTGAAATCGACTACAACACCCATCAGTTCAAGTTCATTCCTATATGAGTATATTCCAATGCCATAGAGGAAGGTCAACAAACTGATGGCTTCTATGGCATTGGAATCTACTCATATAGGAATAAACTTGAACTGATGGGTGTTGTAGTCGATTTCAGCGAAGGATCGTCCTTTGTAGCATCTGGACTTCAGTTGCCAGCAGAGCCAGGAGATGTTACAGCGGAAACTGCTCTCATGTTACTTCTCCTCCTCCACCATGGCTCTGGACCCATCTGCTCCTCCCTTCTTCCCTTCTTCTCATTCGACTATCTCGGCCTCCTATTCGGCCTACTATTCCGATACCGATACTTTGAACCTTGATCTTAACCCAAACCTATATACTGATCGATACTAATCCGCTACGCCCGATACTAAGTATATACGGTCGATACTGATAGCGATAGTCCGATACCGATAGCGATAGTCCGATACCGATAGTTCGATCGATACTGATAGTTCGATACCGATAGCGATAGTCCGATACCGATAGCGATAGTTCGATACCGATAGCGATAGTCCGATACAGATACACATGGACCTACATATCTATATATCACTAGTAGCCATACTCCTCTACATACTACTCTATACTAGGATCTAGTAACCATATACTACTCTACACACTAGCTACGTAGTCATACTCTAAAATAAGGTAAACTAATTTACCCACACATTAAAACCAACCCAATCAAATCTTAGGCAAACTATTCATATGATATCAATCGAAATACAAATAGGTCAACTAGGCTAGGTCTAGGTCAAATTATGAGTCCAAGTCAACTCTGTCAAAACTAACCTTAATTAGGCTAAACTTCTACCTTAGCTAATCAAATATATATACTAGACTTCACGACGTGTGTCTGTGTATATATATATATATTATTAATAAATTACTTAAAATTATGCCTATATATATATATATATATATATATATATATATATATATATATATATATATATATATATGTCTGTGTGTGTGTGTATCCGTGTGTCTGTGTCCGTGTGTGTCCGTGTGTGTGTGTGTGTGTCTGTGTGTCCGTGTGTCCGTGTGTGTGTGTGTCTGTGTGTGTGTGTCCCTGGGTGGTGTGTGTGTCCGTGTGTGTGTGTGGTGTGTGTGTCCGTGTTGTGTGTGTGTCATGTGGGAGAGGAGGAGAAGGACTCCTGCGCAGGGGACTCCAGAGTCCCTCCGACGCACCCCCTCGTCCCGACCCCCCCCCAAACCCTGCCCGACCCCCCAACCCCTGCCCGAGCCCCCGTCGATCGTCCCACCTCCCCCCGCTCCACCCTGCCCCGACCCCCCCCAAACACCAACTGCCCGAACCCCCCAACGCCCTGCCCCGACCCAACCCTCATCCCGCACCCCCCCTGCCGCCCCTGCCCGACCCCAAAACCCCTGCCCCGACCCTCACCCCAACCCCTGCACGACCCCCGCTCCCACCCCACTGCCCAGACCACCCCCCACCGACCCTTGCCCGACCCCCTCCCCGACCACCCCTGCCCCCTCTCCCCACCCCACCCTTGCCCCGACCACCCCACCCCCCTACCCGAACACCCCCTGCCCAGACCACCCCCCCACCCTGCCCGACCCCCTCCCCGACCCCCCTGTCCCCGACCACCCCACTCCACCCTTGCCCCGACCACCCCACCCCGTACCCGAAACCCCCCTGCCCCATACCCTCTCCGACCACTACGACAGCCCCCCAACCCCCTAAATCGTAAAAGAGAGAGAGAGAGAGAGAGGGAGATAGAGAGAGAGAGGGGGGGGGAGAGCATACCTTAGAGAGAGAGAGGGAGATCGCCGGTCGGAGAGAGGGAGATCGTCGGAGAGAGGGAGAGGGAAGAGAGAGAGTGTTTTGGGGGGGAATGAAAATTTCTCCCCCGTCGGTTCAATTTAAGTTAGGGTACAGAAATTAGCGACGGAGTAGCGACGGATTATTCCGTCGCTAAGTCGTCAGTAAATCTCGCGCCAATATTTTAGGCTTAGTAGCGACGGATTATTCCGTCGCTAAGTCGTCAGTAAATCTCGCGCCAATATTTTAGGCTTTTTTCGCCAAAATATGCGACGTTCTAGCGACGGATATAAAACCGTCGCTACTTGGCCGACGACCTATCGACGGCGTAGCGACGGATATGGACATAAAAAAATAAAAAAATTGTCCACTGCTTTCCGTCGGTATTCCGTCAAAAATTCGTCGGTGATCCGACGGTAATAGCGACGGAAAATTTCCGTCGCTAAATGGCCGTCGCTAAAATACTGTAATTTGGTAGTGTGGGTATAAACTTCTCCTCGCTCTCTTGGGACTAGGCTCCTCCCTCGAATGCATGTAATCCCACAACAGTTGGATACTGAGACTCTGCTCTCTCATAAGCTCAGCCTGAAGTCTCTGTACCTCCCGCAAATCCTGAAGAAATCTGTGAATATGAGCTCCAACAGGAATGGCATGGGGTACCACTCCAGGAGGCAAAGGAAGGCCCTCAGTCTTCGGATGAACTGCAGTCCTCTCCTGAAGGATAGGAGATGGAGGGAAATTCTCCGGTGAGGCTGCTAACACCTCCTGAGCAATAGAAGGGGAAAGTACAATCTCGGCCTCATCCAGAATTGCAGCTGTGCACTGGGGACAAACTCTGGTCATGGATGCCATTCTGGAAAAGATAAGGATAAATAATAAATCATTGGGCTGTAAGGCAGTATATCATCCTATACAAATACTGGTGATTATAGAAACAACTGAAATTAACCATAAAGCATTAATATTCTAAAGATGATCAAAAATTGAAAGTTTAAAGCACGACTGTCAATAACACTGAAATCCAAGCACACTATATATATACATATATCTATAGAAATTTGAGTCTCGATATTATCTAAGTTGATCAATTACAGGATGAATCGAGGTTTGGCAAGATGGAGAACGAGGTTATTGAAGTCTAGGCACGAGTATCCAAGATTTGAAATCCATGTCACAATTGAATTAATTCAATTGAATAAGGTTCCAAACATTGGATGATAAGGAGAATGACCAAGTCGACTGGTCGCGATCAAGGGTTTAGAATTCAACACTATTGAAATCCTAAAGAAATACTGCGAGGATATGGAAATAAGCCACTATCCTCCTTTTGATAAGGAAGCTTAAACGTGATACCCTGGGTTGACCTATTAAGTACAGTGCCTTGTCTTTCTGAAATATGTGAAAGATAAAAGCAAAAGGAGTTCAAAGACGATGTTATTGAGTACAATACGTGGTTTACAGACGACGAAAATAATTCAAGAAGAATTGCCAAAGCTGTCGTGGGTGAGACATATGCCCTAGAGTCTCATCCATGTAGAGTAATATATGAAAGCGAACCAAAGTGCACTAGGTTGATCAGACCATCATACACCGGTTCTGATTAGACAATATGTTAGTGGGTCGACCCAATAAAATATGTCATGATCAAGCTCAAAAAGGGATAAGCTTGCAAAACTAAGGCTAAATTAGCAACATAAGGTAGTCAAGTATAAGTAAGGGAGGTAATGATGAAGAAGAAAAGAAATAGTCCAAGATCCTTAACTAAGCTGGTTAAGCAATCAAGATAAGGTACAACGTTAAGCATTTAAAGAAACAAGAAGAACACCATCACATGTCGGGTCGAAAGAAATGAGTCATGGTTGGATCTCGAATTTAAGTCAGAACGTAATTTAGTATCATGGTGAGGGTACAGGAATAAAAAAAATCAAGTTGAAGCATGAAATAAATTTAATTAAGAATCCAGTGAAATAATCTAGGAACACAGTACTAAAGGCGAATACTGTTAAGGAATGATCAAATACAAATGGTTAGAAGTCACAATAAAAATCTAGATTTGAGGGAAGGTTGAGTTAGGTCAAGATTTGAGATACAGTCCCATAGTTTGGCAGACGACTAACAACACTAGAGTATATACTACTATCATAGTCATGAGTGATATGGCAATTAGTGTGGAACACTTCTATCTCATTAAGGTTACCTTGGTGGCCTACCTTTACATTCCTTTAAAAAGAAATTCCAAAAATAACTACCTCAATTTGTATTCACTCTAAGCCTTCCAATCTAACCATGACTAACATTTAAATCCTTTTCATAAATCTCATAATAACTTTTATCTCGTTACTACTAACCTTTCCAAATTTAACATTTCAATCCAACTTTAAACTCCAGAGTTAATGAATCATGAATCCATAAAATTCTATATCACTTCATAAATTTAAAAACTCACAATTTGTCTCAAATAATCCTCAAGATAGACACTCAGCTTATCATGGAAATCTAGCATTTACAGCTCAGTATTTTAACGCGCTTATCAACCATAATTTCTCTTTCTAAGTCATTGAAACATAATCACTACTTCTTAGACCAAAATCTAAATAGATTTTTAAATCTTCAATCAATTGACACGATTCCAAATTTGAAAAAAAATTTCTTCCAAAACAATCGTTTTCATATCTTCCCGATCTTCTAAACCAAAATTTTTAATATCATTGCTTCCACTTAAATTGAAATCCATAAATATATACATCGCAACTTGTACGACTCCATTTAATAGTTCATACTGCCACCCCCTTTTTTTTCATTATCAAACCAATCTATATACGTTCAAAGATGTATAATCATAATCCAATAATTCATGAATCACATCAATTCCTGAAATCGATTTATATAGATTCTAACTATTTTCCTCCAGTATCAAAATATAATTTTATAATCCTCTGGTGATTACTACTTAGAATCTTCAAGATAAATTTCCTTGGTAATATCCCAACTTACAAACTACTAATCATTAAATCATCCATTTAAAAAAAATGCCCTTATAACATAGTCAAAGTCTCCATGTATTCCAATTCCTTAATGTAATCCTTCTAGCCATGTGTTTGACCAATGAGTATATAGTAGTGTAGCCATCTTCCTAACCATTATTAAGCACAAGAAAGTAAGGGTATTGGTGAAAATAGTTCAAACAAGATGCAAGAATCAAGGGAGGAAGGTGGACTAAAGTAAGGGAAAGGAAATCTAAATCGAAGCTCAAAATGAGATTCTCAAGGGTCATCCCAGGAATCTCTCAAAAATTCTAATAGTGATTGAGTTTCCTCTCATTCTAACACCTCACTTCCTATACTCTATAGCAGGCTCGTAGTAGTACAACTAAATTGTCGTACTATCACGACATCGCCCTAATGCGAATCTGGTCCTGCATGGACCAGAGGCATGAAATCGTGTCTCCTTAACTATCTTGAAGACAGATCGAACAAGGAATCAATTACCGAAAAGAAGCAAATCGTCAAAGGAGGGCAGTTGTTTTCAAAGGAGACAATTAACAGCAAGAATTGATAAGAGTTTTCCTAATGTGATTGAGTACCTTAACTTATTCCTATATCCTACTGCAGGTTGTAATGATACTCTAGTTCGAGTACCACTACGAATCACACTAGTTGTGATTGAGGACGACCTGCATGGGCCACCACTAAAAACGTGTCATGATCCGCACCCAGTGTAAAGGCACGAGAAGTAACGAACGCCCAGCCTACGCCGCAGTGTCGACGGTAGAACGCTGTCCTGAGTCACCATATCTAACACAATCTAAATAAACTATGAATAGAGAGTAAAATAATACGTAACTCAATCACAATACTAAGATGGAATAGAAGAAGAATCTCAAGAGAGTCACAATAAAAGTCTAGGTGTAAACCAACAGAAATAATCTCTAGTACGACTCATAAAGTCTCAAACAGAAAAATACAAATAAAGTACTAAGTTTCAGCTAGACTATGGACAAGTCCTCAGCGACTGTGGGATCCTCCTGTGGGTCCACATCGCCAGTGCCATCCAAACCAATGCCATAAAAGTAGGACAATACTCCTCATCATCACCTGTAAAATTTTTAATATGCCCAGTCAGGACGGAACGAGCACATATCTCTCACAACAGTTCATATCAGGAATGGACATATAAAGCAAGCTATAGAAAACTATACATGAATCACTGTAAAGAGAAATCAACGAGAGAGAAGATATAACTGAGATATAAATATGATAAATAAAGAATGTAACCTTCTACGTGAAACAGAGCATGAATTGGTTATGTAAACAGCTTGGGTTGCACATGGATACAACTATGGAATGTACATGGATAACTACTGGGGATAATGATCACATAACCAACTACACTCTCCCTGCCCCCAACCAATACACAAGGATCAAAGCATGTTATGTTATTGCACATAGATAACAACTACTGTATACATGGAGCTCATATGGTCATGAGTGTACATGAATAACATATGAGTGCACATGGATAAATATGAATACATGGAGTACATGATGACCATGATAAAGTACATAAAACATGACATACTCGATGTATCCGAGGGGATAACATCGCATGAAAAGATCCAGAGGGTACTGATCCGTGTGAACGTCGTGTCAGCATCAAGTATACTAGTCTATAACAAGAGTACATATCCAAAGAAGCATGAAAAGATCAGAGAATGTACTCGCCTGGCAATCCGAACTGCTGATGATGAAAAGTGACTGGACTGGAGTAATAAGATCCTATTTAAAACAACCACATATCATAATACAGTCTAAAATATCATAAGGAAAGTCTTCAATGCAAATTCTACATGATTTGGGGCAATCTAAGTTAAAGTCAACCTTGGGTCAACTTTGGTCAACCAAACTAGTCAAACTAGGTCAAAGTTTGGTCAACTAGTCTACAAGTCCATTTAGGTCATTACCAGTCCTTAACTAATCAATCAAAATAAACTTGGTATCAACCAATCTCAACTAAACAAGTAACTAATAACTGGACTTAGCATTCCTGGAATCAACCCAAACACAACCCAATATCTGTCATAGGCCATTACCTATTCTCTATACTCCTATTTCTCTCAACACATAACACACTCAAAATTAGATTCTATCCTACTCCTCAACAAACTCCTAAACATTACAAGAAAAATCCCATTTTACAACGTTGAAAAAACGTTGTAAACGGTCTTTTACAACGTTTAATAGAAGGTTGTTATATCCAGAGTTGTAAAAAGGGGATATCTTCCACAATGTTTGTTTGAACGTAGTAAAAACGTTGTAGAAGTTATTTCCACAACAATTTACAAACATTGTCAAAATTTATAAAAATTTGACAAAAAGCTTTCTACAGCATTTTGCAAGTGTTGTAAAAAATAAATTTTAAAACGTATTACAAATGTAAATATAATTTCAACAACATTCTGGAACTGTAGTAGAACCAATATCTACCATGTTCAGTAAACATTGTACATAATTTTTGTAGAACAATGTACAAACATTGTAAAAAAGATTTATACAACTTATAACAAATGTTGTGTATTTTATTCAATTATATTTGCCAACATTGTAATAAATATTTGTATATTGTAATTTTAATATCAACAATGATTTAAAAGTATTGTAAATAAATTTTACAATGTTTAGAAAAGTTGTTATATTGTTATCTTACAACAGTTTTAAAACGTTGTTAATTATGTTTCTTTTTAAAAAAAAATACAATTTATAAATAAAAATATATTGATTGCAATTATTACAATTACAAATACAAATACATATGCATTCAACCAGCTTATAAATGAGTAATTAAATCATTCCAATTAACATAATAAATTCAACAATTTATGATTCACAAAATAAAATTTTATTGATCAAAAAACAACATTTTTCTATACAATTTAGTTTAATAAAATAAAACAACTTAAAATTCATTGAAGTAACATCCCATCTGAGACCTCTTCATTGAACTGCAACTACTTGAGCATAGTCAGCTCTTCACAGCCGTTCACTCAAATATACTCCCAAACTCCATGCCTCGGACAAATGACAACTTCCTAGGTAATTGTCCATAAACAATGATTTGCCGATCATTCTAGCCCTCCCCTGGTACACCATCCGAAGACCTTGGGGGTTTCAGTCCCATGATTAGCTTCACTGCTAGGAACAATGGCTTTTGTATCCTTTCCAACACCCGGATGCAACAAATTTCAGATACTTGGCTTTAATTCTTCTCCTATTCGGTAAAAATTAGTTCTCAAGCATGTAAAATGAAAGCACTTATGTACATGATTTGCTAACAAAAATAAGAACATATGATCACACCTGAAGGTGATTTGGTGGGTCGTCTCTCATAGACTAGTTTGCTATTTTGTACTGCAATCAGAGATGTACTCTGACAGAGTTTCTTCGTGCCGTACTTGACCACTGAAGCTGAGCCACTAGAAGAAATCATCACAGGAAAAGAACTAGGTTATAGATTTGGCCAAGAAAATATTAGATAAACTTTTTCCTAATTATTCCTACGCAAGATAACAATTCTTGTTCAGTCCTACCACCGTCTCAGCAGCACAGTCCCCCGAGAGACCCAGTCTACAAGAGATACCTAAAACTAAACCATAAAATGTCAAACAAACTTGTAAAAACCAAAAAAGGCGATTGCAATGTAAGTGTATCAAAATTGGAGTAGAAAGTGATCCTAATATGAAAATTGCCCAGATAGGGTCTGTAGAATGTGAAAAGATAACCATTCTATTGGGAGCAGAGCTGTTGAAAGAAATCTATTTTGACATCAACAGGACACCACAGTTCTAGAAGTATCAAATCAAGTTAACTATGGAAGTTCAAAAGGAATCAGATGAAGTCACGTCTAGGATATGGTATGCCATTGTTCTACCACTAAAGTGGAAAGTTAAGCAAAACTATTGACAAATAACAAAAAAATCAACTACAGTCTATGGCTAGTTTAACTTATTTGAACCAGCCTAAACACATTGTATAATCATGCAGTCCCAATCCGGAAACGTAATACTATCTTTAGCAAAATAAATCTTGTTACCTTATAATATGGAACCTCACCTCTGACAGAGGATGCACACCATTTTCCATTTGTCATGAATGCTCTTTCTTCAGTGGCTCCTATCAGTAAAATCAATACCAAAAGTTTAAAGGATCATTTGTCACATAGTAAACAAACAGACAGAGATGTTGAAGATTCTTGTTTTGCACTGCCATTATCATCATCATCAATCCAAAGGTCTCTAACCTCCAGCCAGATGCATGACATACGTGTATATGAAGAGAAAAATACATGTGGATAGAAAAAAAATTGCACCTCCAGCCAACAACCATCCAAAGGTAACTTAAACTGAATAGTAAAAGGAAAAGTAGGTAAAGAAATTATGGTTGTCTAGTGATCTAACACAGGCAACACCACGAACACTTTCAGCAATGTGGGTTTATAAACTAAGTTAAATATTTGGTTAGGACAAGGTTTTGAAGTTCCTCCTTTTAACAAATGTTATGTGAAGCCAACATTAGTTTACATGAGAAATGCTATTAGAGGCCAGACAATATATAACCATCAATTCATTAAATATTAATTTAAGTCACCAAGAAGAATATAATGACTTTTTAATAGTATCACTAATCCAACACTGTAACTAATGCTAGGAAATTAATTGATGTCAAATAGAAGCAGTCATAATAAGGACATTCTTTTTTACTTGCAGTGGTTCATCATTGGGGCAGGATAGCATGTAGATAATAGTCAAAACTATGCTCTCCACCTGCATATTGCAACAAAAAATTTAACATTAAGAAAACATAAAGTTTGATGGAAAAAAGTATGAATTCCATGTTTTACATTCCATTGAATCAAAGTAATACCATAATGAAAAGGCACAAATTTTATATTCCATGAAGAACAAATAATACAAAGTCAACTTTATGGCTTTTCTCCAATAGGAATGCGTTGCAGGCAAAACATAGTCTATACACAAATTTTGGCTTCTTTTCCCTTTCTTCGTCCACAAACCACTTCATAATCCACCTAACAGAATTCAAAGGGAAGTTCAAAATCCAAGACTTTTTAAGATAAGCAGATTTTATAACTAGCAACAAAGCAACAGAGATCAACAAATATTTCTGGATGACAAAAATAAGAAAACTTTTATGTTGTCAGGGGTCCATTAACCGGTAATAACAGAAGCATTAAACTAATGCTAAAATTTCAACAAATTTTGGCCTCATTGAGGAGTTTCAACCACTTTGAGAAGTTCCGGAATATGTTACAACAAATTTTGGCTTTAAAATGAAAAGGCACAAATTTTGGTCGTCTTAAGTTACATAAAACTTTCAAGTTTCCAAAAAAAAACGTTCAAGAAAAAAAAGAATATGTGAATTGCTCTCTCCTGACATAAACGAATCGAATGATGACAAAAACTTGATGACTCGATACGACTACTACATCCTTGATATTTTGGCTGTCTAAAGCTCAATAAATTTTTAAGTGAAAAAAGAATATGTGAATATGCTCTCCTGACATAAACATATGGCATTTTGATGTTTCTTGATAAAATTCCCTCATTTCCTCATCTCTTCAATAGCTTAAAAGTTAAAAAAAAAGAACTACCAGAATAATGTTATTCATTAAATAATCAATTTAGCTTGGGTATAATATTTATTCGGTGGTTTGTCATGGTTTGTCTCCTCACCATAGCACTAGGAGGGTTGCCTCTCCCTTGAATTTTTTGTTTGTTCTAACAGTCTTTGTATGCCATATTATGTACTTCATTTCCTTTTCAATTCAACAAAATGGTGGCCTATTGATAAATAAATGAAGTTATAAGAGGTCATGAAATCAATACCCATACTCACTAACCATATTATGATCAGTTTATAATTATGTTCTTTATTTTTATAAATTTTATAGAGGATATGGCACCAAGCGACAATAAGGCTTGCTACTTGCATATTTGAGGATGATCGAGTCAGAAAAACAACATTTCCATATTATATGTGGGTAAGGCCTTGTACATCTTGACCCTCCCCAAATACTGCGTAAGCGGGAGCCTCGTGGACCTAGAAGGCCCTTTATTTTTATAAATTTATATACTAAAGTTTTGCAGTACTAAAATGAGTTTATATTTACGTTTTTCCTTTCAGAAATTCACTATAGTGTCTTATGTAAATTTTAAGTTAGCTTATTTTTTTCCCAGATGAATAATATTGCACCGACCATTGACAGCCATCGACATAATGTGACAAGATGAAAGTTACAAACCCCTCAAAAATGTCAAACGCGTCTGAATCATGCCATAAAAAATGGACACAACAACCATCTCGAGGGATATACTCTAATTCATCTATAAACCTAAAAGAAAACTCCCAGTTGAAGCTTATGATATAGATTTGTTGACATTAGAAAATAAGTGCAGAAAAAACCAGACCCCAATACCCTGATTTCAAGGTTCAAAGTATCGGTATCGGACATTTTGTATGAGTATCGGTATCGGAAGTATTGACCGTATCGGATCGGAGTATCGGATTTTTTGGTATCGGCTGTATCGACAATATTAAATAATAATTAAAAAATTAGAAAACATAATTTACATATTTATGCATTAGATAATCATTTTCTACGTTTTTTTTATAATAATTAAATAAAATAATAGTCATCATTTCTGATTGGTTTACCTGCAATATACAATATTACAAGTTTTCTTCATTTACATGTTTTTAGTTTCAATTTTACTATATCAATAATTCGTACTAATTGAATCTTGTATTATTTTATCACTACAGGTTTAAATTTTGACGAATTAAGGAGCATAAAGGGAGGAAGCAATGCCAATGACTGGATGAGACAAGAGTCACGAGACCCATTATTATATAACTATATTTGTTCAGACCTTTTTTTTAAATTTTTGTATATCAAAAATAATTTATATCTAGAATTTTAGTTTTATGCATAGTTACAAATGTTACAATATGATTCATGATCCAATTATTTGGATTCAAAATATACGGAAATAAATAAGGTACATGATTTACTTTGAATTTAAAATTACAACAAAAACATGTAGCCATAAAAATTCATTAGGACTTTGACTATCCCTTTATTCCTTGCCTGACGTTCCTTGTACATATGAAGCCTACATGCCGAAATAGTCATCTCTCTAGGTCCTTACTTAATCATCTAAACCTATCGAGTATATAGCATAACATAGGAGAAGGCACCCTAGTTAATTGTAGAATTTCTTCAACGACAAATAAATTTCAAGGTGAAAAACTAAAACACTACATGAAACCAGATGCAAGGACTTGGATGTCAAAGATTATACAAAAGAAAGCTACAAGCAAATGTTTTTATCGATTGATAAGGGAGGGGGTCATGAGTGTCTTACTATCAATATAGTGTCTAGCATTCGCAGTGCAGGGACGTTCATGAGAAGATCTTTGCGCTTCTGAGTTACCATGATCTGCGAAAAAAGAGTGCAGTTGTTTGTTGTTAGAAAGAGAGAGTGAGTGAAGTTTGTGAGGCTTCAATCTATACTGAGGATTTTACTTTATAACCTCCATTTTGGTTCCATCTTCGGATACTTGTTGTGAAGGGACGAATTTTACGATATGATCGGTGACCGAAAGAGACGGTCGATTTTTCTTCTCCACATGGCCTTCCTTTCCGCGGATACGGGCTTAGTTGCCGTTGCTCTCCAAACACAGAAGCTGCATTGAAATGTGTCACTAACAATGTTAGTAGTAGGAAAAGTAAATTTTCCTCGTCAGGAAAAATAGAAGAATGAATGAACGATCATATATACCGACCAAGTTCGTGATGGCATTCTACAGAGCTAGCACCGACGAAACTCCTTTACGGCCACTCGACATGTCCTTGCCGAGGAGTAGCTTCACAAACCTCTCATTCGCTAGCTCAATATCTGAAGCCACACCGACAAACAATAAAATGTGATCAATTGTGGCACGAAGCCGGGTAGGACAAAACATATAGATACAACATCTATTTTGGTGTGTCATATTATATTTTGGAGTGTCTGTGGTTGTCTGATACATGGCTGATATGCATTCGAGAAGACACAGTAAAGATTTTGTTAGCTTCCGCAGACCCTCGACATCATTACAACAATAGAAGAAGAAAACGATGGGAGCGAACCAAGTACCTGAAGGAGCATCTCGCGACCCGTCCTTGCCGAGTCGGACTTGGGCAACCTGTTCTGGCGCCGGTCGAGCACAAACTCGATCTACTGGTTGTCAATAGGGCGACATGTCCTCTCGTTGCCCTCCGAAGCCGCTCTGGGACATCAAACATCATGCTCCTCCTCCTGCTTGATAGACTTGTACCTGTTGAGGCTCTGTCTGCGCTTCAAGGACTGGACCATCAAACGCGCGACCGTCGCCAACCGCACACGTATGCTCCCGAGTGCGAGAGGGAGGACGCCTCTCCTCCATCCTCTGGCAGGCTGCTTGTTGCGACCTCTACGAGCGCCCATCCCGGCACATCATGGACGACCGAGTAGGTCATTCCGACAAGCCCTCGCCCTCGTCTCCTAGTACCGCAGCTCTGGCCTCGTCCGCCGCCTCTTCACCACTACCTCCGCCGCCGCCTTTAAGAAGACGTCCCTCTACCTCGACAACTCCTGGTGGAGGTGATGAGAAAAGGAAAAAAAATGTATCGAAGTTCATGTTAGGGATTTCTTTGGAGGGTGAGGGCCTTGTCGAGGAACTCTAGGGCTTCACGGAAAAAATGGGGGAAATTAAAAAGTTCCCCCAACACTTTTTCTTTCACTTGAAAAAGGCACACGGACTGAGGTGGTTTTTTAATTCAGATTTTATCAACTTTTCTAGGATTTTAAAGTGTTTAAAAAAATATAAATAATATGCGTTATTTATATTAAAAAAAATCTCTTTATACTAAAGTTTTTTTGTGGATAATGGTTTTTATCGTTACTAATTAATAACAGCAAAATATAGTTAGTAATTGGAAAAAAAAATTGTGTTGGAAAATTTCTCTTTCGACGTAATGGAGGGAACCGTGGATGAAAAAAAATGGGGGAGAACCAAAATTTGGGAGGAAAAAGCAGGAGCGGATTTGGGATATAGTTTTTGTATATTTATTTCATATTTAGAGAATTGTAATCCTATTATTTTGATAGTTAAGTAAGTGGAGATGGGATAAAGCATGTTGAATATTAGTAGAGCTATGAACAACTCAAAAAATATCTTATTTAACAAAGAAACGTCCAACCAAATAGAAATATTCTGAATAAATTAAATTAATTATTCGGTTCACTTTCAATTTTGGATAATTTTGGTTCATTTTTTTATTTTGGATTATTATAATTTTGATTTATTCAATTGTGACTATTTCGGTTCAGTTGAAACCGAAAAACAAAACCCTCACCCTAGTAACTAGCACCTTGCCTAATGAATCGTGTATATTGTATTATGTTGGGTCGATTAGGATAGAGCAATCAGTCTATTGCAAAAACAAGCAATATCATGTCTACTAAAATTTATTTGTTGTTTTTAAACAAATTCATGATATTATTGATTCACCTATAAGATCTTAAAAGAAACTCAAAAAAGAAATTGAGCAAATTGATGTAACTAAAATCTCCAATCATTATATATACTTTATGGGCAGTAAGATATTTGCATAGTAACGTATGCCAATACCAAAACATAATTTTTAAACCAATCTAAGGAGATCAGGATTTTGATCCAGCAAGAACTATAGTAGAAACATCAAAAAAATGTTTAGCAATATAGTGTTCTCTTTTTTCAAATCCCATACTTTCTAATTAGGATCCTTTCGGTCGAAGAGCATTATAGGAGAGCAATCAGCTACTTCAATACTTAGTATTCTAAGAAGAAAATTGAGAATATCAATCAAGGACATCGATGTTTACCAAAGATCGACCAACCCTTGGACTAGTAAAGAGGGAACTTTCCTCCACCTTAAACTTGAAATCTTTTACACCTATAGTTTGTAGTGTCGGATGATACCACGATACGACCAATATCGGTATAGTTTGGATAATCCTAATCCGATACCATCACCACCGATATACTAACCAATGTCGATGTTGAGGATCTCTTTCTCACTTAATTCAACAAAGACAACTAAACAAAGAAGATCAATCATCAAGGGTGTAAAAGCGTAATAAGTTGTAAAAGCATGTAAATGGAAAAAATAACTTATTTATCCCAATTATTAGGCTTTAAATTTTCGATAGTTGTTATATATTTTTAACAATTCATCAATTAAATATATGAATCGAACTCATCTGGCTCTTGTGGTCAACGAAGAGATATAACCTCCTTGGCTGCGAACGGTCTCATGATCGAACCACGAGGGAGGTGTGTGTAAACATTGGAGGCAATAGGCCCCATAAAGTCTCGTGTGTTACGTAGAACATCCTAAACACTATATATTATTATTTTTTCTTATTTTTTTCTTTTATTGTTTTTTTTATTTTCTCATTTACTTATATATATATATATATATATATATATATATATATATATATATATATATATATATATATATATATATATATAAAACCTAAATAAACCAACATTTTAAATAGTAAAATAGTGGTAGATGAATCATGATTTTTACAAGAATGGAGCAAGAAGCCGTGGAAGGGATTGGTGCAAGAAGCTGATATATTTGCTTGTCTTTCGAACTCGTGGAAGGGATGGGTTTTAGCATATGACAGATCCATTTAATCATGAGCAACCAAGTGAGGTGCCGACCTAATAAGACCAACATTTCAAATCATATCATCCTTGCTTGAATATAAATTCACAACATTATGAAATACACATCTTTTACAACATTTTATAAAAGTTGTTGAATATAACACTTTTACAATAATTCTTAAACATTGTAAAATGATATACACAACATTTATATAAAATTGTAAAATAAAATTAGTTTTACAACATTGAACAAACATTGTAAAACATGAAAAATGTACAACAGTTGATAAACGTTGTTGAACGTGTAATTTTGATGATGTTTTAAATACATTGTCAAAATTAATAACTTGGACAACATTTAATAAATGTTGTCAAAATTACTAAATATTATAATGTTAATAAAATGTTGTTAAAGACATTAATACACAACTTTTGGGAATGACCATTATAGAAGCCGTAACGTTTGAATATAAAACGTCGTTTACACATGTATTTCACAACATTTTTACAAAAAAGGTTGTAGAAGACCCCCCATATTTACAACATTTTCAGGAAGTGTTGTAGATGGAACGTTGTGAAAAGGGTTTTTCCTTGTAGTGAAACTAATCAATTAGCTAAACTGGTGTTACCAATCCTAACTAAACCAAGGTAACTGGACTTAAGCATTGAACTGAATCAATCCTAATCAGTCCAAAATTAGCTATATGCATACCCTATACTCTAATTAACAAGTAAACTGAACCTTAGCCTTCCTAAAAACAATCTTACATCAACCCATTTATAACAGTTATAGGATTACATTTGAACATAGCCTATGCTAAGACCTACACAACTCAATTATCCTATACTAAGACCAAACTCGAACATAGCCTTCTCCTTTGTGCAACCTAGTAATTACTACTCTAGGTAGGATCACATAGGACCTATAGGCTCTGATTAATACAGGAATTATATCAAAACAAACTGAAACAGAAAGGAAGAGCAACTGGAGCTGGAAATCTGAAATATTGAACTAACCGATACTCTATGAACTCAATTCGATCACGGCCATATCCTTTGATGCAAACCACATGGTATCACATAGAGGGGATTAAAGAGGACGTGTAGGCTCTGTTTAATACAGGAATTCAAATTGGAATCTGAAACTGGACAGAACTAGTTATACTTAACAGTAAAGGAAACTTGAAACTGGAAATTTGAACTTAAAACGATACTCTGTGAAAACCAATTTCGATCACAGCCTACCCTTTGATGCCAAGCTACATGTAATCTCTTAGATAGGTTTTATAGGACCTGTGGGTTGGGTTTATACAAGAATTTACATCGAAACTGAACTGGGACAGAACAATACATATCAACAGCAGGAATTGAAACAGGGAAGGGAAAGCTGAACTTAACTTGATACTCCAAACCAAACCCAATTTCGAGTACAACCTTTCCCAAGATGCAAACTACTAGGTAATCTCTTATATAGGTCTAATAGGATCTATAGGTTGTGTCTAGGCAGGATTTAACATCGAATTAAACTGAACACAATAACAAAAAACTGAGAATAGTAAAACCTGGAACACGATACCCTATCAAAGCCTAACATGACCTAAATATCGAATAAAACCCAATGATGCTCGAACCCAAAGGTTGGTAAGGTGTCAAGGGTTTGAACATGAACTACAGGTGTCATCGTGTCCAAGAAAATAGGACACGAAGTGTCCTGGACACTCGTGAACCAAGACTGGAACCCAGTTCTCGTGCACGTGTGTCGCTCGTCCTATGGCTCGACACAGAGCAAAATAGGACACGTGGTTGCTCGTACACATAGCCCACCTATAGGGCTATATGTCCACGTGCCTGCACTGGACTCTTGCCACGTGTCAGAGTCGCACGAAGTGCGTATCGGACGCCGCGTTCTTACGCGCACGCGACAGGCCGAAATCGATGCCGTATCGATTTCTCCCTCGATATACCACAAAACCTCACCAAATTTTACGAGCACTATGACAGTCATGGCATCTAGCTACTGACCAAATTTCTTGCATCGAATCGTCGTATCCATCGAGAACGGACACGATAGCAGCAGGACACGCACGCGGTCCTTGTGCTGCGCGTTCGTGTCCTGTTTTGGACACGAAAACGTGTCAATTTCTATTAAGAACCTAGGGTTTGGAAATCCCTACATCTAGGGCTATAAATTCATGAAATTAGATTACAAAAATAATAGTAATGAATTCTAAGAGAAATTTCATCAAACACGTGAAACCCTAGACCGATACGGGTCCGACACGTCTATCAAACGGACATGAAACTTAACCAAACTTCATGGGTGGGTCTTGGGTACCTAGATGCATGCTACTATAAAGAAAAATCAGGAGAAACTATGGAGTTTAGGTGTTTACCTATTACGAGTTGAAATTCCAAAGAAACTGATTCTTCGATCGCTGAGACGACCAGTTTCCACCGAGCAAACACCTCCAACTCCTTGCTATCAATGCTCCAGCAAATTCTCCTCCTTCCCACGATCACAACGCACTTTGTTTGAGGTGAAACGGAGGTCGGATGAAAAATTTAGGGTTTTTGAGAGCTGGAAACTAGGGTTTTGTAAAGGGGGTGTCCATACTAATGCAATGCTTATATAGGAAGTAGGGATTTCCTGTTTTGGCTGGCCATATAAGTCCTACTAGGGTTAGGGTTGGTTCATGGGCCCCTCTCTTCTATTTAAGTTGAGTTTAAGCCCATTTAACAAAAGGCTAAAAGGCCAATTAATTAAATAGCCTAAAAATAGTCAAATGGCTTTCTAAATTAATCCAAAGTATAAAATAAATTCTAATTAGCTAACTAATCCTCATATGTCATGGTTAGTCTCTACTGTGGGTTTTCTAAAGTTAAACCAAAGGCTAAATCAATCACAAGTCAATAATATCTAGAAAATCACAAAATGGCTAAAATGGCTAAAATAACTAAAATACCCTTATTTCAAAAAGTGGGTGTTACATGGAGCCTTATCCTTATCTCTTAGTAAAATCACCTACATGGTTCCCTCCTTAGGGTCACCACCCCATGTGCATATCCCAACAACACATACTCATATATATGTTGAGATAACTCATGGTACTTTTCCAATGTGGGACTAAACTTTACAAAGCATGTTGAGAGCAAGCTCTCTTCATGTCAAGAAGAAAGAGCACCAACAATCCCCATATATCTCATCATATATATGTGTTTAGGGTTGAGCGTTCCCCACAGTAACTGTCTATTTTGCATTAGGATAGATGTCACTGACGACTTGAATATTCATGCATGGGTTAAATAGCAATGCGATACAAGAATGGACTATGCCTTGAATTCTATACCACAATTGTAATTCTTCCCACTCACAAAGTGTAGTTACATGTGCTTCTGGCTGCACATTAAAGGCCACGTGTCAGCCTGGTTTTAGTGTATAATTTTGGGCGTCTACAAGTTTACCCTCAAGAGACGGCCTGATATCTCTTTCCATACACTATAGGTAAGTTCTTTATTAAAGAGACATGGCATGGAGCCTTACGCTTCCTTGCGGTGCTACGCCGCTATGACATGGCCTAAAGCCGAGGCATTACCCCCTATCTGGGAACCTCATCGTAGTGTCACACTACTGCAGCATGAGGTCACAGCCTCTTTATAGTGCCATTCTACCCAGCATGAAGCCTAAGGCTTCCTCGTGGTGTTACGCCGCAACGACATGGCTTGCAAGGCTGAGGCTTTACCCCTACCTGGGTACCTCATCGTGGGGTCGTGCCATTGTAACATGGGGTCACCATCCCCTTTATAGTGCTGTCTACAACTCTTTAATTTCATCATACAGCATTAGGCTACCTGCCTATTTGCGGTGCTACGCCGCTATGACTTGGCTTGCAAAGCCGATGCATTACCCCTACTTGGGAACCTCATGGTGGAGTCATCCCACTATAGCATGGAGTTTACCTTGTAGTGCTGCGCTACCGTGCTTCTTGTAAAGCACACCAGGCATTCACTCTGCCTGAGAACTTATTAAGGCATTAAGCCAACATCAACACAGGATCCGTTTTTCGCAGAAAACACATAGTAGACAACAGTGGTTATGGGTTCGTAACCCTTCCATGTTTCCAAGAACAAGTATCCACTGTTACCT
>JANAVB010036676.1:0-25729 GCA_029216955.1 Iris pallida | reverse complement strand
GCTGAGCCACATGAGGAGTGTTCATATTTGGGCCGCATGAAGGTCGTCATGACCGAGCCGCATGAAAGATTTCATGACCGAGCCACATGAATAGTCTCTATACTCGAACCGCATGAAGGTTGTCATGACCGAGCCGTATGAATATGTTCATGACCGAGCCGCATGGGGGTCTTCATGGCCGAGCTGTATGAGAGTCTTCATGGCCGAGCCGCATGAATTTCTTCATTGCCGAGCCGCATGGCGGACCTTCATGATTGAACCGCATAGGCTTCTCTGTACTGGCCGTGTGAACTCGTCTAATCTGACCGCATAAACTTGCCTCGAAGCTGTGAAGATTTTCTCCAGTTCCCTAGGAAGATAGTGCTCTTGTGTCAGTCATTATGACTACTTTACGTGAGGGCTGTCAACTGTCAGCTGTCAGCCGTCAGAGCATTAATTGTGTTTGAATGACACTGGGTACAGCTGTTCTGAAAAGACACGTGGCTTCCCTTTGCGGGCCGTATAGAGTCAACTCGAGCTGCCTATGTATTTTGAGCCGCATGGGACTCCTGAGCCGCATGTGGCTCCTTGGCCGCATGGACCATTTTTTCTCTTCTTTTTCATGCTTCTACAAGTACGTCAGAAAGCGACATGGAGAGTCCTTCCTATCGTACGGTGTCAGAGTTTGTGGTTTATATTTAGGAGGATAAACCACTTTATTTCATTCGAGGGGATAGGGTTGGGTGATCCCCATCTTCTGGCGCTCCTCTTGCCTGTTCTTGGACTCAAAGCGTTCGCGCAAGTCCCTGATCATCTCCACCACGTCTTCCGTGGAGTTGGGAGTCGGGAAAGGTGGTACAGCCTGGAGTTGAACATTTGATGGCTCCGACGTTCGAGGTGCTTCGCGGCGATCCATATCCAAGGATACCCATTGAAGGGGTACACTTGATCCTCTATTGGCCCCTGGGTCAGGACCAGTAGAAGGTGCCCTGGCCAAAGCTGACCGTATCTCCAACACTGCTTGAGTCAGTGTTTGTATGGAGGCGAAGAGGGTTTTGAGTCCTCCCTCCAGGGTATCCATGCGCTGGATAAGGTCTGTTGGCGGTGCATCAGGCTCGGTATCACTCCCAGTCATGTATACCATCATGACGCGACTGGAGTCGGATGGATCAGTTGAGGCTTCACTCTCGGCCTCGCTCCCTTGTAGGGGAGTTGCCTCTTCTGGAGTTTTGGCCTGGCTACCCCCAGCTGTGTTTTGGAGGACACCCTCGTTGTTGGAAGAAGTATCCGTGAGGGCCTGATTACCCCCAGTTCTGTCTTGGAGGACTTCTTCGTCTCCGAGACGCAGGTCCAAAGGGGCTAGGCTACCTCCAGCAACATCCGGGAGGTTGACTTCCATCCCAGTTGTGCTCTGTAGGGCATCTTCGCCTACAGAAGGAATATCAACAAGGGCTTGACTACCCCAGCTTCCTCCAGGATCTTTCTTCTCCCCCGAGTGCCTTCGAACACTCCAGAGGATGGAACAGTTGCCTTGGTTCTCCTCGACTGACTCTTGGACGAGGTCGAGGAATGGCCGGTTGCCTTTCGGATTGACGAGGAATTAGAGATCACATTGCATGAAGCAACCTCTGGTTCCTCTTCAATTGATATTTTCTTTCTGAGGTGACGTCGGAGAGGTGTTGGTGATTGCAGCCGTTGGAACACCGACTGTCTTGGTGACGGGACTGCTGTTTTGTAACAACAGTTGATGGTGACTACAGCACAGGCGTGTCATGTGAGGGGTGCATTGTGCTTGTCAGTCGACTCTCCTGACCGGCGTTTGTGAGTGATCACGTTACGCAGATCGTTGGAGGAGAGTACCACCTTCGTACCCCCATCAGGCACATGGCAAGGCTAAGCGCCGGGGTGGTTAAGTAAATGCTGCGCCCCCTGATCCAACACCAAACATGTGCTCAGATCAGTAGTGGGGGAAAAACAATTACAGTGACTTGAATGAACCTCAAACGCACAACCAGAGGAGGCGCGGGAGTTCAAGACCACAGGGTTTGCCTTGCTCGACTCGGTTGCGAACGCAACAGATGCTCCCAAGTGAGACAAGGACTTTGAAGGTCGACTCTTTTTTGGCACAGAAGCACCCGAGTCGACCTTATACAGCTTACCATCCGCAGCGCGCATGATTGTGAGTGCATGCTTCTGGTTTGCTGTCGGCATAGCACGTTTGAGGCGCATGGCCCCTGCTGCCTTGGACTTCTTCGTACTAGCCCGCTGGGACGCATAGTACTCAGAGTCTAAATTCTCTTCGACACTACAACGAGTGAGTCTGTCAAAGACAGAGACCTTCTGCGGCGCATCAGAGGTGATGCGTCGGGCATTAGCTGCGCCCCTGCTCCGTCGATGCATCTTTCTTGCCTGAGAGGGAGATAGCTGGGGAATGTGGTCAACCGCACGTTTTCCCGAGAGATGTGTTGCACCAGTGGGCACATCTTGGTTGCTGAGGACGTCAGCAGGAAGGGATGAATGCATTGGTGCATCCCCTTCGGTGGTGGTGCCAGAGGCGTCGACCTTGCGCACCCAGAATTGGCGAGTCTTCTTAGGCTTCGGCAGCCGCTTCGAAGGACTCGCACTGCCTTCAGAGATGAACTCCTCATACGCCTATTGATTGAGGCATACGACCAGCGTCTTGTGGGGGGAGCCCATATTTACGTCGTCGAATTGTGACACAGCTTTCTCCGTGGAGGAGAAAAAAGTCCCCAGCAGAGTCGCCAGCTTGTTTGCCATTAAAATCTTTTGATGTAATTTCAATACAAACAGAACAGTGTTACAATGTAGGACTTAGACGTAGTCCTAGGAGTACACTTTTGTTTAATCTGGGTCCCTTGTGCCGATGGAGTGAGTGGTAATGTGTTGACTCCGTTAACGATCTGACGACGGTTCTCGGTTCTCTGAAGATCTGGGTTGCTCTAGGTACAGGAGCTTGCGAAGAGGAAGAAGACGTTGAGTGTCTGTATCTGCCTCTCTCTATATGCTGCTGATGATTGCACGACGTCTCTGTCTGTGTGTGTGTCTCTGTGTGTGTGTCAGAAGAAGATGATCCCTCTATTTATAGCTTGCAGGCTGGCTGCTCATGTGCGCATGTTGGATGCGCCTGTACGTGGGGATGCCACGTGGTAGTTACTGATGGAGGCGCATAGGCGATGCGCCCTGATTAAGGAGTTGAACTCTTCTCGTCGCTGTCGTGGGCTGCAGCAGATCTGACACGTGGTAGCGGAGAAGATCTTTCAGTTGCTGAGATATTGGGTGATTAGCACCCCTTCATAGGCTGAATCAAGTCAAAGGACGCATGTCGTAGGTCCGTGGCTCGAAGACCTCGAATTTGGTGGGGAGTGATCTGATAGGATGCGCCTGGGATTGGGCGTGTGAGGAGGCTTTGGCTCGTAACCTTTAGGAGTTACGAACCAGTCGGGGCGCATGGCTTTGGAGGCGCATGCGGGGCTTCAGTAGTGACTTTACTTCTGTCTTTAGGGATCAGAGAAAAGTCTGAGGTGCATGGCTTTTGAGGCACATGCAGAGATTTGGACGCATGGTCGCGGAGGCGCATGCAAAATGGTTGGGCGGCCACGTGGCTTGTAACCGCCGGAGGGGAGTAATGATGGTGCTGACGTTGGCGATGCTTCGTTTTCTGAAAAAGCTGTCAACTACAGTCTTCGGGGGACGTGCTGCCAACTCTGTCAGACTTCAGCATTTGCTGTTCTTTGACAGGTGATGGGTTGTTGAGTGGGCGCATCGATCGGCGTTCCACTAGGCGTATGGGGACGCATGGAGGCGCATCCTTATGAGGTTGATGGAAGCTGGGCGCGTCAGTACGATGCGCGGTCTGGCCGACGCATCCTCTTTACATGATACGTCTTTATGGGCCCGACTGTTACGTTCTTCGAGTGCTTTAAATAGCCGTTCTTGACTCGACTGAATTCGAAGCGTTAGGTTCATCACCATTAATGCAAATTCATTGCACGGGATTCGGAGAGCCAGCCACTTGGCGCATGGGTTTGATTTGCCCGACCTATAAATAGTGGCATAGAGAGGGTTTGCTTCTTGTTCTCTCACGTCCTTCCAAAATGAACTTGTTTACTCGAGCACATTCTGTTGATGAGATGCTCCCGAGGGTGAAGATGCGACGCATGATCTTCGTTGATGCACTTGAAGGTGACCGTTACATCCAAAAGTCGGAGTCGAGGGCTTCTGAGGCAGGCAGAAGGTGCCTGTTGTATCCAAAGATTGGGATGCTCGAGCCTCGTTTCCATTATACTGGAAGAGCCGCGGATCTAAATTGCGGTGTTGCGGCTTTGGAGGCTCTTTCTTCTGTCAGAGTGGGTGTTGCCCATTCTGTTTGTGTTGAAAGCCTTTTTTTGCCACGAATCAATTGCGAAGAGCTCTTCCTCCAGCTAGAGGGTTGATTGCCTACCCTCATTCTGCTCAATAAATGCTTCATTAGTCGAAGCATTTGATGGCACATATGCTGAGACTTCATGATGCGCCTGTGGGGCCCTGAAGGGCGGCACATAACTGAGCTGCTGAAGGGATACACATAACTGGGTATGCACATAACTGAGTTGCTGAAGGGATGTGCCTGGCTGAGAGCGCATGGCGAGATGCGCCTGTTTGAGAGCGCATGGTGGTTGCTAGCTGTAGACTTAGGGTCTTTTCTTTGTAGAAATCCTCCCTTGTACAGCTCTTTTTAAGACATGTAATAGACTTTTATATGAAATAAAAATCTTCTTTTAATGTCTATGTTTTTGCTTTGCTGTGCCAAGTACTTCCTTTGAGCTTCCTGGCGCATGTAATATTTGGCGCATAGGATTTTTAGTCCTAAAATTCCATGCTTCTACAGCCACTAGCGCAGAAGACAAGTTGAAGAAAGCTCGCCAACTGGGATTGAACATCTCGGATGGAGAAGACAAGGGCAAGCGCCCTAATTACAATAACAACAACGGTGGTAATTCCTCCAATAATCGAGACAACAAGGGCAAACAGGCTATGGTGTCCGACACAGCCTCGAAGCCCGAACCGAAGCAGGCAGAAAAGCAGTGGCCACAGATGACTTACTCATTCGAGGATAGTCATGTCAAGCCCATCTTTGACATGCTTTTACAAGAAGACAAAATTCAGCTCCCTCTACCAAGGCGTGAACCTCGACCCACAGAGATGGAGAGCCCCAAGTACTGCCACCACCATCGCTACGTCCACCATGCTACACAAGACTGCTTCCAATTGAAGCGGTACATCCATAGCCTCATCGACTCCAAGGCCCTGGCCATTGATTTCGAGGAGGTGACAGTCGCTGCCAACATGGTGTCAGTCCAATTCGGCAGCTTTCTGCCGACGAGAATGCAAGATGGCGTAGTGCCCGTCCCCCGGGCAAAAATGGAGGTTGCTAATCTTCCACCTCCCCGAGACCAGGCTGCTGGGCTGGTACCCCTCACCACATCACGAGGGGCGGTCATGTGGGTCCTCCCGGACTTAATATCTGAAGTAACCCAGCCAGCATCACCGTCTACTGGCAAGAAGAAGGACAGGAAAGTCAAGTCCTGTCGCACCGTCTCAACCGACGTCGAAGAAGCGACAGCTGTCGTTACCCGGTCTGGTGCGCAAACTCAACCCACGTCGGATAAATCGGCAGAAGAATGTCAGCCGACCACTGCTGATGCCGTAGGACCTTCTCAACCTCCGTCGGCCGATTAGCCAAAGCCAAAGAAGACCCGCTTTGACAAGCCGCTCCGGAAAGACACGCCTCAGGGGCTGGAAAAGCCCTACAATTTTGACATTTTGGCACAATTGGCCAACACACCAGCCAAATTATCATTGTACGAGCTCCTGAGACTCTCCAAGGATGTTCGCGTCGTATTGAGCGAAGCACTTCAGAATGCCGACGCATATCTGCCTCAGGTCAACCTTACAGGGGAGAGCTCGCTGGTAGATCTCCAGGATAGCGCTTGTACAGGTGCAATGCCCAACATTATCTTCACTCCGCAGGATATGCTTATCAAGACCAACCTGTACGATTGCCCTCTGTATTATACCGAATATGTCGACGACATCAAGGTGGATCGGATGCAAATTGATCCCGGTTCTTCAATAAGCATTATTTCGAAGAGCTTGCTTCACCATCTGCGCATCTCTATGCATCGGCTGACTCCTACCAGCACTACAATTAGCGGTTTCAATTCAGGGAGAAGCTATCCCATCGGGAAGATTCGCCTGAAGTGCCAAATTGGTGACCTTCAGTCGAAAGTAACCTGCTATGTCATCGATGCAGACACCTCCTACAACATTCTTCTGGGGCGTCCGTGGATACATGATTATTTGATCGTGCCCTCCATATTGCACCAGTACTTCAAGTACGTCGACAAGCATGGCTTCAAAAAGACAAAATTTGCCGACATCGATCCCTTCAAAGGGGTCGAATCCTACTATTCAGATTCCTGCTTGTATGAGAAGTCAAAGAGGCACCTGATCAAAGAGGATGTTCAAAAGCAGACGGAGGCCATTGTGGGGTCGAAGGAACCCTTGAGAATCCATCTCCAACCCCGCAAACCAGGCAAGTCGACACCTCTCACAGCCACTCTGCGTAGAGAAACAACGAGTCTCCCGGTGCTCACTGCACAAAAGGAGCAGATGATAATCCGACTGCCAAGGTCTGGCGAAGGGCCGAGACCCACTATGGTGTCGCTGACAATCAGGCTTCCTAGAGCCGGTAAACAACAAATAGAAGAGTCCAATCCTTCTGTTAAGCAACTGACGATTCATCTTCCCAGGACAAGTGGACAGCCAAGCGCTAAGCCGGGGACTGCTAGTGAGCCAACATCTTCCCGTTTAGCACCAAGCACTAAGCCAGGGGTCGCTAGTGCGCCAACAACTCCACGCTCAACACCCCCAATGGAGCCCCTGATGATCAAGCTGCCTAGGTCATCCTCACAGTCCTCATTAATACAAGGGGTGGCCGAAGAGGAGTTAGAGCTAGCCAAGTTTGTGGCTGCTCACACTGATGTTCCCTCTGCTGACGATGTAATTCTACCATAAAAGATACCTTATTTCATGAATAAAGGGTTATCTTTGAACTACCTCGAGCTTAACAAGCTTTGTATGATGTACGCTTTGGAACACGGTATAGGCACCAACCTACATACATAAGTGACAAACATCTATACCACGAACCAACTCACTCTTGTGGAAGATGCTTGCTTCATAGTTGAGGGAGAGGAGCATCCAATCATCTTCGGCCGGAAGAATGATCCACAGCCTTTTAGGATAGAAGAAGTTGATCTCGAACCCGACACCGGAAGACTGCCCCTTTACTTGTATAGCTGCCGATCCAAGTACCTCATACAAAAACAAGGGTATGATATGGAGGCTATGCCAGGCTTGAACTACGATACTGGTCGGCGATTACCTTTGCAGTTGCCACTCCCGGCTGGAAAACTATGGAATTACTACAACAAGACCAGACGTGGTCTAGGCTATGTTACACCTGCAACAACTCCTGAAAGCTCAGATGAGGAATGTGACTGGCATTCGTATTCAACCGGATCACCCACTTCTGATTCGGATGTCAACACCGGGACGTATTCAGGCAAGTTTTGTCTGTCAATATGGCATTTGCTGACGCCTATGAAGAAGACAAAGATATGCCCGAGCATCTTGAGTTAGAGCCTTGGGTTCAACAGCTAGATGCGCAGTGGGAGAAGCATTTCGAACAGAGAGATCCTCCTATCGAAGACGAGGTCATGCAAGTTGACCTCGACGATGAATCCTCTCCAAAGCCAATCTTCGTCAGCAAAAGCCTGACAGACGAAGAGCGGAAGGCACTTTTATGACTCGTCAGAGAATACATTGATGTGTTTGCCTGGAGCTATGAAGACATGCCAGGGCTAAACCCCGAGGTTGCACTCCATAAACTCAACATTCATCCGGACGCAAATCCTGTCAAGCAGCAGCAATAACGGTTCCGTCCAGATATCATGAATTCTATCGAAGCTGAGGTCAACAAACTGATAGCCAGTAGATTCATCCGAGAGAAATAGCATCCAGACTGGGTCGCCAATATAGTACCGGTCCTGTAAAACCCCTAAATTTCTAATATGTTTTTTTAAAAAATTGGTATCGATTTAAATTTTTGTATTGTACGTCGCGTAGTCGTATTGTATGTCGCGCACGACGTTTTATTTTTCGTAATTGCTCGACGAGTGCAAATATGTGCGAGCGTACATATTTTAGAAAACTATTTTTTTCTCTATTTTATTATACACTTTCAAAATATTATATAAATATTCTTGCTATAAAAAGCCTTTTGTTTCTAAAAGTTATTAATAATAAATAATATTTTTGTATAATAGAAAAGCCTAATTATGTAAAGAATATTTTTGCATACATATATTTCATAATTATTTATTGGTCTATTTTAAATAAAAGTATAATTTTTGAGATTTATTAATATTAATATTTTATTGTTCAAAAAGATATTTAAAAATATTTATTATTTTTGAAATTATTATTATTGTTATTTTGAAAAATATATTTAGAAGTTATTGTGGCCATTTAAATCTTGATTTGAATTTATGTATTTATTTAAATAGTTAAATAATTGAAATTTGATTTGTTGATTTGATTTTAAACTAAGGGAATTAAATTAGATTTAATTGGATTTGGATTGGATTTGATTTGATTGATTTTAATTGAATAGATGATTTATCTACTTGGGTTTAAATATTCCTAGTCCATATCTAAGTGGGAATTCCCACATCCTATAAATAGGCAGGTATACCTCCACATTATTCATCCACAAAATATTTTCCACAAATGTTCGTGCATCGTGTATGTGCCCATCCCATCTTATTCCATATTTACAATTATATTATCTTTTCCGTGTCAGACACACCCCGACACCAACAAAATCCTAACCCTATCCCTCTAACCCGTCCTCCTTCACCCGCTGCCGACATGCCCTGCCTCCTTCACGCTCACCCCTTCGTTCCGACCCGAATCTCCGACCTCCGGCCATAGCTACCACCAGGCCACCCCGTCACAATATCCCGACCAAGCCCCGCCTACCAGCCTTCGACCATCCCTCATCATCACCACCCGAACCCAGCCACTAAAGTTTTCTTAATTTTTATTATTATTACTATTATCTTGTTTCTATGTATAATGGGGGAAGAAGCTAGGCTATTTTACTGATTTAATATAATTATTATTATTCTCACTAATTTTATTATGGTTATTGTTGTGGTTACTTGCAAAACTATCTATTTGCTAAATATTATTATTTATAAAATTTTATGAAAATATTATTTTTCTAGACTTATAAAAGAAAACCAATTTTAGTATTATGATTACTTTTCTAAAATTATATAATTATTATTCAGTTCCTTTATTCTTTCGTCCATGACCAGCCCGATTACTTCCATTTTCTCACCAATTCTGTACTTCCATATATCTACCTTAACTAAACCGACCCTTCTGGACCCAATGGAACTGTCCATGCCACCATCAGAGGTCCCCGTATGTAGTTATTACACCAAAGTTGCAGTTCGTGCTACCTTGATCATCGCAACACACCAGGCGTACTACCAGGCAAGACACCTTGCCATTTGCTGTTTATTTATTTTAGCTCATATTTTATGCATTATTTATTTACTTTATGCAAAATAAACTATGGTACATGGCATAACTGTTAGAACTTACTGTTCATTTATATTTCCTGCTATGTATTTTTTACACATTAAACCTAGATTTAAGGGACCACCTTTGTGTGTTGCATTCATGGCCTTGACACGTTGTACCACGAAGTTGTGTGTCGCATGTAGGACACGAAAGTACGTGATTGGCTGGCCACCAGTACGTACAAGCCGTGCGATAGGAATAACCGCTAATAGAGGTTGCATGCTAGTTTGACTTAGCGGTTATAGTGGTTTGTGTTGTAGATACAACACAGTAGGCATTGGGCGGGGAGGACAATTTCTTATCCTATGGGCTTCGATGCACTTTCCCTTGTGACCCGGACTCTCCGCTGGAGATACGGAGTTGATGACCCATGATTACTGACGGCCACTGACGATTCTACGAAACGTCATGCTCTTACTGATGGGGCCTCTGGTACCCAAAGGGGGACTATGCCGATCCTATTTAGCCAGGGCCCATGCGTAGGAAGGATTGTTCTTAACTATATTTTACTTAGAACGGTTAGGTACCTTTATCCGTTAGGTACGAATACTTTTGGTTTGGGTACTTGTATCTGACCATGGCTTGGAACAATAGCTTCTCGTGGATTAGTTCGTCACATCTTGTCCTTGTTTGGTTGTAGGTGTGACTTACTACTTCGATGAGAAGGTATTGAACCTTGTTGGGGTCCGGTACCATATTGGATTCATAGCATGGAAAGATACGTTACCATGAATTAGTTTACCATCTCCTGTCCTTGTTTAGTTGGGGGGATGGTACGCTCGTTCAGTAGGTGCGTATTGGACCATGTTATAATTCGATTTACTTATTTATTTGAGCAATATTTATTCAGTTTATATGGCATGATATTATGTGTCTTGTTACGTCCCTCTGAGGACCTGGTTATCTCTCCAGGTGTGTGCTATTGTCTTTCGCGGGTGTTCTAGCTCTAGCCGTGATTATCGTTATTTCTTCGAGGATGATTGCATTTGGATTATCTTCGCTTCGCTCGCCAAAAAATCATTTTATTTTCCATGTATTTTATTTCCTTATTTTGTTGGTAGTGGATTTGTCTCCGTCCAACATATTGTATCAAGATAATTCATTATCTTTATATGATATCTTTTATTTATTTATTTTGTGTGGATGAGATTAGTCATGGTTCTACTGTATTTTACAGCTTATGTATTTATACGAGGCTTTCATATATTGGAGTATACTTTGTATGAATACAACTGACATGTCTACGTTCCTAGTCCTACGTATTTTGGGACTGGGGCATTAAATGTTTTTGTGGTGGTCCATGCAGGTCAAGATAAATTGTTTGGTTACTTTACCGTACCAAACAAGCCTGCGAATAGGATTAGAAGTCTAGGCTCTCATCCACATACTTGACCACTTTTCTAGATTTTATCTACCGTTTGACTCATCGATTGCATCTTGCTTGATTCCTTCTATCGTTATTCTTATCTTCCCTTCGTGCTTGCTAGACATCGACCCTACTAGTTAGATGTCCCAAACACCCTTAGATTAATTCTTTAAGTTGGGTAGAATACCCCACGGCCTGACACACCCTTGACCATTAAGGGAATGTAATGCCTGTTGTTCGTATTACGTATTTTGGAAATACGTGTACGTATTTTCTTGTATTGTTCCTTGTTTAGTTTTCTTGGCTTGGTTTAACTCTCGGTTTGGGTTGGTTTGGTTTGGCCGGCTGGTTTCTTGGTCCATCATGGACCAAGGTGAACCCCCTACCTACCACCAACCCATGATATTTATTTCCCCACCAACCTTCTCTCTCCTCCATAACTCTTATTTATTTCTTCTTCTTCTTCTTCTTCCTTCCTCCCCACAACTCCCCAACCCTTAGGCAAGTGCAACTTGCTTCCACAAGAGAACTCATTTTTATGGTTCCATTAGCTTCTTCTCATGATTCTAAGACACATTAGAACTTGTCATTTTCCGTTTTGAGGCTTGATTCTTGTAGATCTAGAGTTTTGCTATTTTCGGATTTTGGTGGTTTTGATCTATTAAACTTCCTTGTTTTCAAGTTTTGATGGTTCCATGTTTTAGAGCATCTCCTTCTACCCAATTTTGACCTTTGGAAAGTTGGATTCGGACTTGTTTTGACCAAGATATGGACAATTGAAGCTTAGATTCAACTTTAGAGTTCTTGCTGTTCTTTCCCTCTGGAGAAGACTGTGAACAGTGAGCTAGCTTTTTAGCTTATGCCGCTGAGTCGTACGCTGCTCTTTAGCGAGCGTACGCTAGCCTTCGTACGCTGCTCTTTAGCGAGCGTACGCTAGCCTTCGTACGCTGCTCTTTAGCGAGCGTACGTACGCTGCTCTTTAGTGAGCGTACGCTCACCTTGATACGCTGCCTGTTGGCAGCATATCTTGAGCGTACGCTAGCTTGAGCGTACGCGTGCCTTGGTACGCTAGCTTAAGCGAGCAAGGTGTACGCTGGCTTTGAGCGTACGCTGTCTTGAGCGTACGCTTGCCTATCTTGTCACCCTGGTTCAACCCGAGAGCTTTGTGACCCCCATACGCTGCCTTTTGGGAGCGTATGCTTACCTGAGCGTATGCTTACCTGAGCGTATGGCCTTTGGCAGACTTGATCTTATATTAGCTTGTCAGTTTGTTTTATTTTCCTTATCCTGGATCTTCTATAGCCCTGTATATTGATATTTTATTAGATATTTTACGTCCATTTTATATCCTTACGCCTTTTGACCTGAACTTGATAATTCCTGAATTTACTTGATATGTTTGGAAATGATACCTGAGCATGACACGATAGTGATCCGTAGTGGTGCACTCCTGACATAATGACCTGACATGACCTGATAGTGGCCCGTCGTGGCGCACTCCTGACAAGAACACTTGACATGATATATCTGATAAGCTGTTGCGACGGCTACCTGACATGACATGACTTGACAAGAATGAACATCATGGACACCGTGGGTGATTGTGCTTGTACAAATAGACCAGTCCTGTCTTGCATCATGTCTAGGGAGGGAGCTCCTGAGTACCACGGTCAGGAGTACCTATTGAAATGACTAAGGACTAACAACTAGATTAATATATTAGTCATGAAGAGATTTCCCAGCTACAGGCAATCCTGTTACCTGGGCGCGCTTGGGATCTGTAGCCTGCCGTCGAGTAGGGCACATTTCCAGCACACTGTCATGTGTTGCACCCTTCAAGCTACTTAAGGGTACATTTGTCTCCTGGGCGATGTACCCACCTGAATTCAACCCTAATTTTTGACCTGGGTGACCTGGATGGTCTGCAGGGCTTGTGGCTGTGGACTAATCTCACTGCATCTTGTTAGTAACTAGGACTGTGATAACCCTAGTTAGTTAAAGTATCAAGCCGTAGGTCTTGCTTGGCCGTGAAATGATTTGATGGAGTCTAACCAGTCTAGTCTTGCCCTGATCTTGTTCCAGACTGTTACATGACCCGCATGCTTGTATTTATTTTCTCGATAAATGGTGAGAAACCAAGCTCCGTTCAGACGAAGGGTTACAACCCCGGTCCTCGTCTGGTTTACGGGTTGTAACCTGGCTATCTGAATAGTTCCATGGTTATCTCGTCGTATATCATCCTGGCATGTTTTCTTATTTCCAGTTTTTACCAGTTATTTATATTTCCTGTCTTTTATTATATTATTTATATTCCTGTGCTGATTGCTGGTTTTAGTTCTTAAGTGAAGCTCCTTTGTGGCACTTGCTCTTTCTGGGGTCTGACCCAGCTGGTTTTGTATGGCCAGAATTTGGAGCAGCTCCAGAGGATCTACCGACCTTCCAGCCAGATGGTGGCCACTAGACGGAACCCTGGCAACGAGTGGGTTATTTTTGGCTCTCCCACTCTATTGTAAAAATATTTTTTTGAGGCGTTTAGCCGACGAGCACGTGTTAGCTCGATTGCACTTTTACTTACTGTCTGCCTATGGGCTGTAACATGATTGACAAATCCTAGGGTTGATCATGTATGACTAAACTCTTGCTAGTCCTAACATTTTGTAACGACTAGCTTCATGATCAGCTGAATATGTAATATTTGGGACGCCTTATTATTGTATATTTAATGATCATACATCTTGTGACATTTACTTACTTGCTTATGATTGAGACACTAGGCTTATTCATGACCATAGGAGACTGTTGGCTTGTAGTAAACCCTCATGTATCTAGACAGCCGTGACCGTATAGCGAGGTGGGTTGCACTTCAATATACGTAGCTGGCTATGTCTGCCCCCGCTCTCCAGTATTCTGGTTCTGGGGCGTGACATGGTTTAAGTGGTGGCCCATGCAGGTCTTGTAAATCAAGATATGTGAGGGTTTACCGAATAGATGTCTCAATCAGTATTCGTCCTTGATCTCTGCTCGTATCTTCTGAATTCCTGGATTCTTGTCCTGATCATATGCTTGTATCGTTGATCTGTCCTGATCCTTCCTTATTGTTCCCTATGTCATCTTCTTCAGCGGCATAGTACCTGACCCGGCCGATCAGCAAGGCAGAGCACCTCCTGTAGACCAGCAACAACCTGGAGATCAAGCTCAGCATTCCGGAGTAGCCTCCAGAGTCGTGCCTTCTGGCGGAGAGCCACCAGTCCAGCCAGTTCAACCTGCAGAACATGATGACGGCACTTTGTGCGTCTATTGAGGGAGAGCCACCAGTTCAGCCAGTTCAACCTGTAGAACATGATGACGGCACTTTGGTAGGTCTCGTCAGGACCCTGATAGCTTCCCAAGACCGGCATGGAGATGCCTTGCAACAGGCAGTGGCAGATGGTTTGACCCGGGGTGGTCATCAGGGTAACAGCGCTGCCAACAGCTTCAAGCGCTTGAACCCTCCCTTCTTTGATGGTAGTAAAGATGCTATCGCAGCAGATGCATGGCTTCAGGACACAGAGGTGGTTCTAGAAGCAGCCAAGACCCCAGAGAATGAGAAGGTGGCAGTGGTGCGCCTGCAGCTATTGGATCTTGCCCGCAGCTGGTGGGCAGCATAGGCAGTTGGGTTAGCAGCACCCATTGCTTGGGCAGTCTTCAGAGAGAGATTCCAGACCAAGTATTTCGATGCCGTGGCTCGGTACGATCTACAGACGAGGTTTACTAATCTGAAGCAAGGAGGCAGAACGGTCGACGGATATGCGGCCGAGTTTTCCAGACTTCGTCGGTTTGCTCCCACCTTGGTAGCAACCGAGTATGATAGAGCCCAGCGGTTCCAGCAGGGGCTTCACCTGGAGATCTTATTGGCAGTCGAGCAGTTTGAGCATCAGACTTTTGATGCAGTCTTGAGAGCAGCCCGGAGGCATGAGTATACCTCCCAGAGGATTGTGGATAGGACCGGGGGTCGAAAGAGATCTCACGGCCAGATGAATCAGTCTTCAGCACCAGCCCCGGCAGCCAGGGCCTTGACTATTGGAGTTCCGAGGCGAGCGGCCTCAGTGACGTCGGTTCAGCATTCTACTCCGACGTACCCTCAGCAGCAGCAGAAGCAGAAGCAGTCTTCCGCAGTGGGATGTTCTCATTGTGGGAAGCCAGGCCATGTGGTGGCAGAGTATCGTAGGGCGCAGGGATTGTGTCTGGTTTGTGGAGCAGCAGACCACAGGGTTGGATCTTGTCCGAACAGGGGTGGTTCATCCTCGTCCAACCTTTCTAGCTCTTCGGTGAGAGGACCCGCACCGGTCCAGCAGCAACAGCAGCAGTATCCATTGCCGAGGCCCTTACCGCCTCAGACCCAAGTGTTTCAGCAACAGAACCCCCAGCAGTATGCACAAGTCCAAGCCCAGAGTCAGAACAGGCAGCGAGGATTTCAGCAGAGGGGACCAGTACCCTGAGGGCACGGTCAGGCTATGGTGATGACCGTGGAGGAAGGATTGGCACCAGGAGAGGTAGTGGCAGGTACTATTCTCGTCAACTCCTTTCCAGCTTCAGCTTTATTTGATTCTGGTGTATCGCATTCTTTTATGTCTGCACGATTCGCGACACGGGTAGGATTGGAGCCCGAGTCATTATCAGTAAGGCTCAATATACTTACTGGTAACGGACTTGTGGGGGTAGATAGAGTGTTTTCCTCGTGTCGGATCATAGTTAGCGGTAGAGAATTCCCCGCTAGATTGATAGAGTTCCCGATGGCCGATTATGATGTGGTCTTAGGGATGGATTGGTTGAGGAACCAGTATGCTAGGATAGACTGCCATATCGGCAGGGTTGTTTTTAGCATTCCAGGCGAGCCAGAGTTTTCCTTTTCCCGAGGTGAAGTTGGGCCTTCTCCTCCGATATTGCGGATGGCAGTAGCAGCAGTTCAGTTGCCCAGGATAGTGGATGAGTTCCCAGATGTTTTCCCAGAAGAACTTCCAGGTATGCCTCCGGAGCGGGAGATCGAGTTCACTATAGACTTGATTCCCGGGACAGCCCCAGTGTCAGAGAGAGTCTACAGGATGGCGCCGTCAGAGTTGGAGATATTGTACAAGATGATTGAAGAACTCAGGACCAAGGGATTCATCCGTGCTAGTGGATCGCCTTGGGGAGCCCCGATGCTTCTTGTGAAAAAGAAGGATGGTACGTCCAGGTTATGTGTTGATTATCGTACCTTGAACTCAGTGACAATCAAGAACAGATACCCTCTTCCGAGGATAGATGACTTGTTTGATCAACTCAAGGGGGCTTCAGTATTCTCGAAGATTGATTTGCGCTCCGGTTATCATCAGATCAGAGTCAGAGAGTAGGACATCCCGAAGACAGCTTTTAGATCGAGATATGGGCATTGGGAGTTCCTTGTTATGCCTTTTGGAGCAACCAATGCGCCGGCAGTATTCATGGACCTCATGAATCGCATCTTCATGCCTTACTTGGATCAGTTTATGATTGTGTTCTTGGATGACATTCTGGTCTACAGCAAGAGTGAGGCGGAGCATGAGCAGCATCTTCGTGTGGTTCTTCAGACTCTCAGGGAGCACCAGTTGTATGCCAAGTTCAGTAAATACGAGTTCTGGCTCGATCGCATTTCGTACTTGGGTCATATCATCACCAGAGGAGGAGTAGAAGTGGATCCCCAGAAGATTGTGGCTATTGAGTCGTGGCCAGTACCCAACACAGTTGCAAAAGTTCGCAGTTTCCTTGGATTGGCCGGCTACTACCGGCGGTTTGTTTCGGATTTTGCTCGAATTTCAGCACCATTGACGCAGTTGACCCGCAAGGATGCACAGTTTGCTTGGACAGCAGAGTGTCAGAGTTCTTTTGAGCAGTTGAAGCGAGGATTGATAACAGCTCCTATTCTCACGCTTCCAGATGGAACCGGAGGATTTTCAGTGTATTGTGATGCTTCAGGCAGAGGTTTAGGATGTGTTCTGATGCAGCATGGAAAGGTAATAGCTTATGCATCACGACAACTTCGTGATCATGAGAGGAATTACCCAACCCATGACTTGGAGCTGGCAGCAGTGGTGTTTGCACTTAAGTTGTGGAGACACTATTTGTATGGAGATAGGGTAGAAATTTTCACCGACCATAAGAGCCTGAAGTATGTTTTCACCCAGAAGGACCTTAACATGCGTCAGAGGAGGTGGCTGGAGCTCCTTATGGATTATGATGTCAACCTGCAGTATCATCCTGGGAAGGCCAATGTTGTTGCAGATGTATTGAGCAGGAGAGCTGGAGCTTATTTTCTAATAGCGCAACCAGAGCTGTTAGCAGATCTTCAGAAGATGGGTATTGAAGTTGTTCTCCCTTCCAGTGTGGCCTTGATGGCCAGCATGCAAGTACAATCCACTATAGTCGAGAGGATCCGGATGGCACAGTCAGCAGATTCCAAGCTTCAGCGACTCAGAGAAGAGTGTGAGGCAGGACGAAGACCAGAGTTATGCATTCATGAGGATGGTACACTTCGATATGATAAGCGTCTTTGTGTACCCAGTGGAGATATCAGACAGGAGATCATGTCAGAGGCGCATAGTTCTCAGTATTCCATCCATCCCGCCAGTACGAAGATGTACCGTGATGTCCGTCAGCACTTCTGGTGGAATGGCATGAAGCGAGAGATAGCTCGGTTTGTCTCTCGGTGTTTGGTTTGCCAACAGGTTAAGGCCGAAGATCAGAGACCGGCTGGACTTCTTCAGCCCTTACCGATTCCAGAATGGAAGTGGGAGCATGTGACCATGGATTTTGTGACTGGATTACCTAGATCCCCAGCTAGTAGGGATGCTATTTGGGTCATTGTGGATAGGCTTACCAAGGTAGCACACTTTCTCCCGTTTAGAGTTGGTCAGTCGACGGCTCAGCTAGCGGAGATGTACCTCAGGCAGATTGTCAGATTGCACGGTGTGCCAGTCAGTATCACCTCGGACCGAGATTCAAGATTTACTTCGCACTTTTGGCGTAGCTTACAAGAGAGTTTGGGGACTCATCTCCAGTTCAGTTCAGCATATCACCCGCAGACAGATTGCCAGTCGGAGCGCACGATCCGGACTCTTGAAGACATGTTGCGGTCTTGCACACTTGACTTCGGTGGTTCATGGGAAGATCACTTGCACCTGGTGGAATTCTCATACAATAACAGTTTCTAGGCCAGTATCCAGATGGCACCGTTCGAGGCACTGTATGGCAGGAAGTACAGATCCCCGTTAGCCTGGGATGATGTTGGAGGGAGGCAGATGCTTGGTCCGGAAATGATTGCTCAGACCGTTGAAGTAGTCAGGCGAGTCAGAGGTCACCTTCGAGTTGCCCAAGATCGCCAGCGCCATTGGGCCGATTTTCATCGGCGTCCTCTCGAGTTCTCGGTCGGCGATCATGTATTCCTGAGGATTTCGTCTAACCATGGCGTCATTCGTTTCGGCGTACGGGGCAAGCTTAGTCCTAGGTATATAGGACCGTTTGACATTCTAGAGCGAGTAGGAGATGTATCCTATCGTCTCGCTCTTCCACCGTCGCTAAGCGAGGTGCATGACGTGTTCCAAGTATCCCAATTACGACGGTATATCCCGGACCCGAGCCACATCCTGGATCATTCGGAATTGGTTGTTGGTACCAACCTTTCGTATGAGGAGAGGCCCGTGTCTATATTGGATCGAAGAGAGAAGATCCTCAAGAACAAGACTATCAAGTTAGTCCGAGTTGCTTGGGGTCATCACTCTTTGGGGGAGTCAACGTGGGAGCGTGAGGATGATATCCGATCACGATATCCCGATTTGTTTGACTCGTGAGGTATAATGTCTTTCTTATGCCTCATGCCATCAATTCCTTGCTTGTATGATTGATTGATTGCCTAGTATAATTGCCTGTGAATAGTATAGCTTGTTCTTGTCCCTCTAGCCTCTTAATTAAATTCCGAGGACGGAATTCTTTTAAGGTAGGTAGAGTTGTAATGCCTGTTGTTCGTATTACGTATTTTGGAAATACGTGTACGTATTTTCTTGTATTGTTCCTTGTTTAGTTTTCTTGGCTTGGTTTAACTCTCGGTTTGGGTTGGTTTGGTTTGGCCGGCTGGTTTCTTGGTCCATCATGGACCAAGGTGAACCCCCTACCTACCACCAACCCATGATATTTATTTCCCCACCAACCTTCTCTCTCCTCCATAACTCTTATTTATTTCTTCTTCTTCTTCTTCTTCCTTCCTCCCCACAACTCCCCAACCCTTAGGCAAGTGCAACTTGCTTCCACAAGAGAACTCATTTTTATGGTTCCATTAGCTTCTTCTCATGATTCTAAGACACATTAGAACTTGTCATTTTCTGTTTTGAGGCTTGATTCTTGTAGATCTAGAGTTTTGCTATTTTCGGATTTTGGTGGTTTTGATCTATTAAACTTCCTTGTTTTCAAGTTTTGATGGTTCCATGTTTTAGAGCATCTCCTTCTACCCAATTTTGACCTTTGGAAAGTTGGATTCGGACTTGTTTTGACCAAGATATGGACAATTGAAGCTTAGATTCAACTTTAGAGTTTGCTGTTCTTTCCCTCTGGAGAAGACTGTGAACAGTGAGCTAGCTTTTTAGCTTATGCCGCTGAGTCGTACGCTGCTCTTTAGCGAGCGTACGCTAGCCTTCGTACGCTGCTCTTTAGCGAGCGTACGCTAGCCTTCGTACGCTGCTCTTTAGCGAGCGTACGCTCACCTTGATACGCTGCCTGTTGGCAGCATGTCTTGAGCGTACGCTAGCTTGAGCGTACGCGTGCCTTGGTACGCTAGCTTAAGCGAGCAAGGCGTACGCTGGCTTTGAGCGTACGCTGTCTTGAGCGTACGCTTGCCTATCTTGTCACCATGGTTCAACCCGAGAGCTTTGTGACCCCCATACGCTGCCTTTTGGGAGCATATGCTTACCTGAGCGTATGCTTACCTGAGCGTATGGCCTTTGGCAGACTTGATCTTATATTAGCTTGTCAGTTTGTTTTATTTTCCTTATCCTGGATCTTCTATAGCCCTGTATATTGATATTTTATTAGATATTTTACGTCCATTTTATATCCTTATGCCTTTTGACCTGAACTTGATAATTCCTGAATTTACTTGATATGTTTGGAAATGATACCTGAGCATGACACGATAGTGACCCGTAGTGGTGCACTCCTGACATAATGACCTGACATAACCTGATAGTGGCCCGTCGTGGCGCACTCCTGACAAGAACACTTGACATGATATATCTGATAAGCTGTTGCGACGGCTACCTGACATGACATGACTTGACAAGAATGAACATCATGGACACCGTGGGTGATTATGCTTGTACAAATAGACCAGTCCTGTCTTGCATCATGTCTAGGGAGGGAGCTCCTGAGTACCACGGTCAGGAGTACCTATTGAAATGACTAAGGACTAACAACTAGATTAATACATTAGTCATGAAGAGATTTCCCAGCTACAGGCAATCCCGTTACCTGGGCGCGCTTGGGATCTATAGCCTGCCGTCGAGTAGGGCACATTTCCAGCACACTGTCATGTGTTGCACCCTTCAAGCTACTTAAGGGTACATTTGTCTCCTGGGCGATGTACCCACCTGAATTCAACCCTAATTTTCGACCTGGGTGACCTGGATGGTCTGCAGGGCTTGTGGCTGTGGAATAATCTCACTGTATCTTGTTAGTAACTAGGACTGTGATAACCCTAGTTAGTTAAAGTATCAAGCCGTAGGTCTTGCTTGGCCGTGAAATGATTGGATGGAGTCTAACCAGTCTAGTCTTGCCCTGATCTTGTTCCAGACTGTTACATGACCCGCATGCTTGTATTTATTTTCTCGATAAATGGTGAGAAACCAAGCTCCGTTCAGACGAAGGGTTACAACCCCGGTCCTCGTCTGGTTTACGGGTTGTAACCTGGCTATCTGAATAGTTCCATGGTTATCTCGTCGTATATCATCCTGGCATGTTTTCTTATTTCCAGTTTTTACCAGTTATTTATATTTCCTGTCTTTTATTATATTATTTATATTCCTGTGCTGATTGCTGGTTTTAGTTCTTAAGTGAAGCTCCTTTGTGGCACTTGCTCTTTCTGGGGTCTGACCCAGCTGGTTTTGTATGGCCAGAATTCGGAGCAGCTCCAGAGGATCTACCGACCTTCCAGCCAGATGGTGGCCACTAGACGGAACCCTGGCAACGAGTGGGTTATTTTTGGCTCTCCCACTCTATTGTAAAAATTATTCTTTTGAGGCGTTTAGCCGACGAGCACGTGTTAGCTCGATTGCACTTTTACTTACTGTCTGCCTACGGGCTGTAACATGATTGACAAATCCTAGGGTTGATCATGTATGACTAAACTCTTGCTAGTCCTAACATTTTGTAACGACTAGCTTCATGATCAGCTGAATATGTAATATTTGGGACGTCTTATTATTGTATATTTAATGATCATACATCTTGTGACATTTACTTACTTGCTTATGATTGAGACACTAGGCTTGTTCATGACCATAGGAGACTATTGGCTTGTAGTAAACCCTCATGTATCTAGACAGCCGTGACCGTATAGCGAGGTGGATTGCACTTCAATATACGTAGCTGGCTATGTCTGCCCCCGCTCTCCAGTATTCTGGTTCTGGGGCATGACAGGGAATACCAATGATATTATCTAGACCATAGAGATTAGAGGAATTTAACCCATTTGTTCAACCAAGCCTTGGTCAATAAAACCATAGAATGATGGTATAGGAATAAACAAGACTTAGATCCTTATGATACTTAGACTATTCATATTGGTTCTTATTTCATCTACCCTCGTGCCTATGATTTACTATCTAGACTAATGATGCTAATATAGCCTAGTATTTGCAAGCTAATTCTTTGTCGAGCTTGATCAAGGCATATGATATTGAGCGGCCGCTCACTAACATATTGTCTAATTAGAACCGGTGCATGATGGTCTGATCAACCAAGTGCACTTTGGTTCGCTTTTGTCTATTATTCTACGTGGATGGGGACATAGCTAAACTTGTCCTTTAGAGTCCTATCCACGACTGCCTTGACAATTCTTTTAAAATTATTCGGTCGCCTTTGAACCACGTATTCGTATTCACCTCCTTCGAACTCTATATTGCTTTCGCCTTCACCTATTTTAGGAGGACGAAGGCGTTATACTAGAACCTTCTATCTACTATGACCATTCTAACTCGATGTTGTTATATCTTCATCCTAAACTACTCGTCCTTCTCTCGGCCCTATCAAGACCCTCTAATCGCTTAATTTAAGTGAATCTTTTTCGTTCTATTAATCGCGACCCTCATTTCATTACCCGTGACCATACCGTATTATTTTTTTCTATGATCTAGATCGTGATTTCTTACAACATGATTTGTATTCGATTGTTTCCCATCGAGACCCCCTTGTGTCCTCTCACCTCCTACAAATTCTTAATTTCGAGGATGAAATTCTTTTAAGTTGGGTAGGATAAAAAACCCCTAAATTTATAATATATATTTTTTAAATTTGGAATCGATTTAATTTTTTGTATTGTACGTCGCGTAGTCGTATTGTACGTCGCGCACGATGTTTTTTTTTTCGTAATTGCTCGACGAGTGCGAATATGTGTGAGCGTACATATTTTAGAAAAATATTTTTTCTCTATTTTATTATACACTTTCAAAATATTATATAAATATTCTTGCTATAAAAAGCCTTTTGTTTCTAAAAGTTATTAATAATAATTAATATTTTTGTATACTAGAAAAGCCTAATTATGTAAAAAAAATTTTGCATACACATATTTTGTAATTATTTATTGGTCTATTTTAAATAAAAGTATAATTTTCGAGATTTATTAATATTAATATTTTATTGTTCAAAAAGATATTTAAAAATATTTATTATTTTCGAAATTATTATTATTGGTATTTTGAAAAATATATTTGAAAGTTATTGTGGCCATTTAAATCTTGATTTGAATTTATGTATTTATTTAAATAGTTAAATAATTGAAATTTGATTTATTGATTTGATTTTAAACTAAGGGAATTAAATTAGATTTAATTGGATTTGGATTGGATTTGATTTGATTGATTTTAATTTAATAGATGATTTATCTACTTGGGTTTAAATATTCCTAGTCCATATCAAAGTGGGAATTCCCACATCCTATAAATAGGCAGGTACTCCTCCACATTATTCATCCACAAAATTTTCTCCACAAATGTTTGTGCATCGTGTCTGTGCCCATCCCATCTTATTCCATATTTACAATTACATTATCTTTTCCGTGTCGGACACACCCCGACACCAACAAAATCCTAACCCTATCCCTATCCCTCTAACCCGTCCACCTTCACCCGCTGCCGACACGCCCTGCCTCCTTCACGCTCACCCCTTCGTTCCGACCCGAATCTCCGACCTCCGGCCATAGCCACCACCAGGCTACCCCATCACAATATCCCGACCAAGCCCCGCCTACCAGCCTCCGACCATCCCTCATCATCACCACCCGAACCCAGCAGCCTCGCCACCTTCCCCGGCCATTCCGACACCATCCGAGCCGCGGCAACAGCGCCGCCACAGCCAGCGACCTCCTCCCTGGCAAACCGACAACACCACCGCCCCTACCAACACCATCGCCGCCACCACATCGTCTTTGACATCACCACCCTATCCCACGACCACTGCCACAATCCGCAGACCAAAACCAAATCGACCAAAAATTACCAAAATTAAAACCCTAACCTAAAACTTACCTCCGTCGAGCCGACCAGGCCGCCGGCGTCGCGAACCAACCCCTGCGCAACCTCCCAGCCGCCCCGAGCTGGCTCGCCGCCCGCTCTCCCGTGCCCTGGCCGCCCGACCCTCACCGCCGCTGCCGGAAACCCCCGACGTCGAACCCTCGCGCCGCCTCAGGTCCGCGCCACCCATTCCGGCCATCTCCGCGGCCTCCGAGCAGAGCGTCCCCGGCGCCCCTTGTTTTCACCCCAGCGGTGATACTCGGTCGCGCCGCCCTCTCCTGTCGGCCAGGACCCCCGGACCCGCCGCCTCCCGCTCTTCTCCACATCATCCCCCGCGCCGCTCCCAACCTCCGCGCGCCGGAGCCCCCGACAACCCCCTCTTCTTCTTCGCTCCTTCCTCTTCCTATTCTCTCGATTTCCCCTTTTCTTTTCGTCTCTCTCGCCCGTCCCTCTCAGTCTTCTCTCACTCATTCTTATTTTTTTACTTTTGGCTACGGAAGTTCTTCTCCTCTCGAGAAGAAGAAGCCAGGAGGAAAGGCCTCACGTGTATTGTTTATTTTTATTTATTATTATTTATTTATTTTATTTTACTGCTTTATTCTAATTTTTATTCACTTGTTTTTTTTGTTAACTGAAATAAATTATATTATTAATATTATGATGATGGTTTGATTAATAGTACAAACTATGGTATTGTATTTTACTGTTACTATTATTATTATTATTATTATTATTATTATTATTATTATTATTATCTGTATCATTATTATTATTATTATTAGTATTATTATTTCCATTATAGTTATTGTGTTACAGTACAGGTTTTAAGGTATTATTATTTCTATTATTATTTTATTATTCTATTATTACAATTATTAATATTGTTATAGTATTTTGTTGTTGTAGGTATTTTAAGAAGATCACCACTAAAGTTTTCTTAATTTTTATTATTATTACTATTATCTTGTTTCTATGTATAATGGGGGAAGAAGCTAGGCTATTTTACTGATTTAATATAATTATTATTATTCTCACTAATTTTATTATGGTTATTGTTGTGGTTACTTGCAAAACTATCTATTTGCTAAATATTATTATTTATAAAATTTTATGAAAATATTATTTTTCTAGACTTATAAAAGAAAACCAATTTTAGTATTTTGATTACTTTTCTAAAATTATATAATTGTTATTTAGTTCCTTTATTCTTCCGTCCATGACCAGCCCGATTACTCCCGTTTTTTCACCAATTCTGTACTCCCATATATCTACCTTAACTAAATCGACCCTTCTGGACCCAATGGTACTGTCCATGCCACCATCAGAGGTCCCCGTGTGTAGTTATTACACCAAAGTCGCAGTTCGTGCTATCTTGATCATCGCAGCATACCCGGCGTACTACCAGGCAAGACACCTTGCCATTTGCTGTTTATTTATTTTAGCTCATATTTTATGCATTATTTATTTTCTTTATGCAAAATAAACTGTGATACATGGTATAACTGTTAGAACTTACTGTTCATTTATATTTCCTGCTATGTATTTTTTTTACACATTAAACCTAGATTTAAGGGACCACCTTTGTGTGTTGCATTCATGGCCTTGACACGTTGTACCACAAAGTTGTGTGTTGCATGTAGGACACGGAAGTATGTGATTGGCTGGCCACCAGTACGTACAAGCCGTACGATAGGAATAACCGCTAATAGAGGTTGCATGCTAGTTTGACTTAGCGGTTATAGTGGTTTGTGTTGTGGATACAACACAGTAGGCATTGGGCGGAAAGGATAATTCCTTAGCGTATGGGCTTCGATGCACTTTCCCTTGTGACCCGGACTCTCCGCTGGAGATACGGGGTTGATGACCCATGATTACTGACGGCTACTGACGATTCTAC
>JANAVB010036675.1:0-27211 GCA_029216955.1 Iris pallida | reverse complement strand
TGGACGATTTCATCTTCTGTGGGTGGCTATCGCTGTTCAAATCGAAGCTCCCACTGAGTATCCATTGTTTGCCCAAGGGTCATTTTAAATAGTTCACTTATCATCGGTTTGAACCATATTAACTGAAAAGACATGTTCAGATTCAACATATTGGACTCCTTCAGAATCTGAGGATTGTGAAGAACTGGAAGAAAACTCTTCTTCCATATCTTTCTTAAACATGTGGGATGTATCGTATCCCAAACCATGACGAGTTCGTTGATAAAACGGATCACCACATAATGGTAATCATCTACCTTTGCCTTGATTGATTCCTGACATGGTTTTCAAATCATACCCTATATTTTGGATAATCTTACGGGATTGTTGACTATATCTGTCAATTCTAATTTTTTTCTTTATCTTTCTCTACAAGATTATCTGTCTGTATAATAGGAATATTTCTAGCCAAACCAAACACAATTTGATGCTTGTTTTTCTTAGTAGACGGGATCACAAAATAAGATTCTTTACGACGTCTATAAAGCACACAAGCTTGTGATGATGAGGCAACATATAGAAAATAAGGAGTAGATATTAGGAACATTTGAGCATAAAGCCCAACATCGACATAAGGAGGAAAAGAATTCTCTTTATGATTAATATATAAAGTTTCCTCCGTATTTATGTCAGCTTTATGTTGATGACTTTGATTATCAAGAGATAAAGTCATTCTTTCAATATATTTGACAGCCATATACTCCAAAGAAAATGTTTATTAAAATAAAAAATACAGATTGATTAATATTTATATCATTGACAGACTGGCTACTACGCCTGGAATTAATCATTAACGGACCATCATCCGTCTTAGGTATAGATTTGCCGAGGTTGATAACTAGTGGTTCTGAATCAGTTGGACGAGAAATACGTCCTTTAACCTTGATCATGAGAGGCTGATCACTAGTGTTGGTTTGAACTCGATCTTTGATCAGAATTCTCACAGATTCATCAGACGTAGCTTGAGTTCTTTATTTGACTTTAATCACCAAAGGTTCACCATTGACAGGTTGGGGTTGAATCCGACCCTTAACCTTAATCTTCAAAGGTTGATCTTCTGAAGGCGATTGGTCTTCTGAAATCGATTAGTTTTCTGAAGGCGATCGATCTTCAGCCATATCGGATATTTCCTTCACATGGTCCTGTGTATAGAGTATTGAATCAGAGAAATAGGCTTCAACACCTTTAAAAGGATTGAGATCTACAAATTCAGTCTTCACGACCCCCTGAGAATCCACATATTTGAAGCATTGGTGGAGAGTCGAAGGAACAATATCATGTTCATGTATCCATGGTCTTCCGAGTAGGATATTATAAGATACGTCTAAATTGATAACATAGAAAGTTGCCATGGTTCGAAGATCACCTATTTGAATCTTCACACAAATTTTCCCCAATGGTTTACTTCTTCCAGAATTGAAACCAACAATTATCGTACTAGTGTAAGTTAACTCACTAGTAGGAATCCTCAATGGTCGTAGCATACTCTGAAGAATAATACTAATGGAAGACCCAGGATCAATACCGGTCAATCTCGGTTGAGTCAATATATCATGTGTAACACAGAGGCCTATCATGCCGATTATGCTTCAACAGCATATCCACTTGTGTTAAAGTAATATTAAGAATTGATTCTCACACTGTGGCATTGGAGACATGACACCGGTATATTATCAGGACTTTTGAGTCGGGCTAGCCATGAATCTGCCTGTAGCAAAGCTTCACTCAAAGTTTCTCGACTTTCTTTAGAGAGACGGAGTAACACAAAAATGGAAAGTCTAGCCAGAGTATTGGCTAATTGGGCCAGAATATCAAACTTATAGGGTTTCATCAACCTTTGATTTAAACCAGACTTCAACGGGACGTCAAACATACTGCCTTCTATTTCCTTTTTTCAACCACTGATGGTTTAAAAGGTCGTGCCTCAGCAGGAACAGAAGATGACTGAGTCGGTAGTGTTTCAGTGACGTCATCTGCTTCTTTGGAAGTTCCTTCGTAATCTTTGTGGTAATCTTTTCCAGATCTTGTACCAGCAAAAGCCTCTTCTTCAGACTCAGGAGAATGAAGTACCATATTACAGGATTTAGTCTTCTTTTCCTTAGTCTTCGTCTTATAGGGATTTTTATGAGGAACCTGAAATCCCAATCCGACGGAGGATTTCTGACCTTGAATTTGCAAAGGAACTCGCATACCTTTACCATCATTCAAGCCTTCCGCTTTTTGAAAGTCATAGCCTATCTTTTTCATGAGATAGACAGATTGTTGACTGTACATGCGAATGGGTAGTGGACTTTCAACAGACGTTCCAACAGATAAAGAAGGAACGGAGACCCCTATAGCTGCAAGGGTGGAAACTTTCGGTGTAGGAGGTAAAATCCCAACTGGATCTTTCTCATAGGCATCAAAAACTTGTTGTGCCCTATACAAAAGAACACTATTCATTGCTAACCAATGCTGATGAGTAAGTTTTAGTTTGATAGGAGGAGCCAAACTTGGAGGGCATATGTTCAGACCCCTTAGCCTATCTTTCAAAGGGATGTCATCCCACAGATGATCAGAACCATCATGATCTGAGGTAACAACATGAGAAATCATATTACATGTTTTGACTTTTTGACCATTCTTAGATTTTGAAATTTTACTTTTATGCTCCATTTCAGTTACTAAGTCAAGATGTACCTACATGATTTCACCATTTTTCAAGGTGAGAGGCAATAGTCCTTTACTTTGTTCTCTGGCTGGTGGAAGATTCAAAATCTTTATTGTCGCCTTTGGAATCGGGACAATCCCATCAGAAACTTGCTGTGGAGGAAGTCCTCCAAATTGAAGAGAAATCATATTAGTTGTGACTGTATGCTCATCATTAGTTAAAGCGATAGCTTTAGCATTTACAACTCTTGAATCTTCTCCTTTAAGACATAGCAAGCCTTAGTAGGATGATTTATGTATCTATGATAGATACAATACTTGGTATTATCAGTCAAATCCACCTCATTAGGTCGTTTTGGATCCAAAATCTGGAGTTTACCACTCATCACGAGACATTGCAATATCCTAGGAAGAGTATTCTTCTTTCGGCTTAGAAGACTCCGGATTACTTGGTGTAGTTTTGGATTTTGAAAGGTTCACCACCAGGGTTTCCATTCCTTTCCTATTGCGATTACCAGAATTGTTACCTGAAGAGGCTTTCTTTCCTTTATCTTCTGAGGCGAAGATCATCCCATGTTCACGAGCCAATCTACCATTGGTCTCAGCTGAAACTGCTGCTATAATAAACATGGCCCAATCTGTGAATTGAGAGCCTGTAAAAATAGCAATGGTTGGTCGCAGATTCATTTTGCATGTATCAATTAATGCTGAATCTGGCATACCAGGAGTCATTTTCAAAGTAGCCTGCCCGAAACGTTCAATAAATGTCTGAGTATTCTCTTTCCCTTTTTGTTTAATCTCTATTAAGGAGGACATATTCATGTCCATCCCTCCTTCATAGAAACGAGAGAGACATTACTAGAATAAGTCATATTAGCGACGCAATTAGCGACGTTTTAGTAAAACGTCGCTACCTTTTAAGGAATTAGCGACGTATTTTATAAACGTCGCAATACGTCACTAATACCGACGGTCGGCGATGTTTTGCGACTTTTTTGTATAAAAAACATACGTCGTGGATATGTCGGTGAACGTCGCTAAAATTACTAATATTAGCGACGTTCGGCGATGTATTACGATTACGTTTTGTTTATAAAAAAAGTACGTCGCTGATACATCGGTAAACGTCGATAATATCACTGATATTAGCGACGGTTACCGTCGGCACATAATGACGTCGCTAAAACGTTTCATATAGGGTTCTGCTGGTCCAATCGATTTCATTTTTTTACCCAAAATTTCATTCTCCCGCTCGAGAGCCCCAAATCTTTCTCCCACAGGCGACCACCCCCTCCCCCGCGGCTTCCCCCCTCCCTGCGGCGACCCCCTCCCCGCGGTGACCCCTTTCCCCGCGGTGACCCCCGTTCCTCCGGCGTCCCCCCTCAATCGGAGACCCTCCGCCGCTTCTCCACCGTCGAGTCTCCTCGTCGACGCCGACCCGACCAATCCCCTCCGCCGCTGCTCCAGCCCCGACCCCGACCCGATTTCGACCAAGGTGGGTAAACCCTAACCCTATCTCCCTCCTTCTGATGTGCTGACACAGACACGATACGACACGCTGACACGATACAATAATTTAGACTGTATTTTTAAATGAGTGCCATAGCTATCTGTTGTTGAGACTGCTATAGACAAAGATTATTTTAGACAATATAAATGGCATCAACACTTTCCCAGAAATTCAATGTTAGCTGGAAAAAAAATTCAATTGGATTGGCTCTCGAGAAGGCAGGCACAAGCAAACCATCTGCACTCGCCCACCATTTTCCTGGGCATTTCATCTGGGACGACTCTAGAGACACTTTTACTTATTGGTTAAGCAACTACTATCTAGTACTGGAAAAATAATTCAGTCTCGGGAAAACTCGGGACCGCGGCTATGCCCGCAACCCCAACCACCCCCACCCCCAATGCCTCCTCCCCACCCCACCCCAAACCCCCCTCCAATAACGGTCTGACATCTAGCGTACGGGCCAGGATCACAGTCCATGTAGCACTGCTATAAGTCTCAACTCTTTACTGATAGTGCTATGATACACTAGAATAGAAACGACTCATGAAGTTAGATTGTTCTATTCAGGAATAGTTTCCTTTAAATGGTTCGCAAAAAGGGAATGAAAGGAAATATATTTCTTATTCTTAATTCGTTTCCTTTGAAAAATTACAATTTCATCAATTTTTCTTTCCAGTGTCTGGAAATACCAAAGAAATTGGAAGAAAAAGTGAATCATTGAATTGGTGGAGGGAACCACTTTCCTTTCGTCCTACATTCCTTTGACATCCAAACATTGAAAATGAATGACTTTTTAATTCCAATATCTTGATTCCGCTAACCAAACGGGGCCTAATAGTGACGATATTGAAAGAATGAAAAGAGTAATGTGTCATGACACTACTGATACGAGTTATCGTTACTGTCACTGTCACGTCGTGAATCTAGACCACGGAATAACAGTGGTTTGAGACTGTCCTAGGTTTGGTTTGGAGCTGTCATGGTACTATTTCCCTCTATTTAAGTCAGAGTACTTTATGCTCCCTCAATCTCTCACTCTCACTCTCGCTCTCACTCTCACTCACTCTTGTAGGAACGAAATCGTAAAGCAGAATACTCTAGAGAGGGGTGAATAGAGTTGGCAGCGGAATAATGCTAATTAAAAATGTTAGCAGCAAGATCACAGAATAAATTACAACTAAATAATGTAAAGGCAGAGATAAGAAAGCAAACGCAAAGACAACGATGTATACTGGTTTCCCTCTGTTGAGGAGTAGTCCAGTCGGTAGAACTCTTGCTACCAGTTGAATCCACTATTGGCAAAACAGCAAGTTTTCTTACGAAATCCTTGCAACTTCTACAACGCGAGCTTTGATACGAAGAATTCGTCCAACTTCAATTTTGAAGAGTTGAATCTTCTATCAAGCCTCTGATTACAATCACTCTAAAACTTCTAGACCGCACCGCACTGGCAAAACGACTAGAGGATTGTAACTGGCTTGGGATCTGAAATTTGAAGCTCGAGAAAAACTCTTTGGAAGACTGAAAGCTTTTTAGAAGAGAGAAGATTGAAAGTGAATGAGTGAGTTGAAATGATCAAAATCCTTCTCTATTTATAAGAATTCCAAAGACAGAATTCTGGCAGAATTCGGGCAGAACTCGATGAGGAAATCTCGGTCAAATTCGCAGCTACAGGAGGACCAAGTTCCAAAGAATTCAAAAATCAAAACGGCCACTAACCGAACTCTGGCCGAACTCTGGCCGAGTTCTGTCAGGGTTAAGTTAGGTTTTTAAAAATAGTTTTTGGAGATTTTTGAAAACCTTTTTGAAGCTTTTGTTAATATGAATGTTTTTCAAAACTAAGGATATTTTAAAAACATTTTGAAATCATTTTGGAATAGCCTATTTGCCAGTACGACTCGGTGTACAACGTATTCCTAGACTCAATAAAATGAAAAATACATTGCTCAAAGAATACAGACTCGAACAGGCAAACATTGCTTCGGTCTTGAACTGAGTAGATAGCTGTTCTTGATCATGTCCAAGAGTTCGAGATATCCTGACTAGCTTCATATATCGAGACAGAGTTTGATCAATTATTAAAATCAGTTTGACCATATGACCAATGGGCCAATAATCTCCCCCATTTTGATAATTGACAAACTATGAATGATATAACATCTTTGCTTGGAATAAAAATCAAAAGTAGTAGTAAAATTGTTCATATTCCTGCATTTTCCCAAAAAGAATATTAGATCCTATTTTCTCCCCCTTTGTCACTTAGCAAAATAATTGCAAAAGAGAAAAACTCCCCCGCAATCAATGCATAAATAACAAACAGTGAAGAAACACAAAAAAAACAATCATGAGAAATGATAGAAATAAAAAAATAGAATGATATCATAGGCATGTATTTGTCTCAGGCAGTTTATAACAGAGAATTATTTCACAGACAGTTTATAATAAAGAAGCAGATAAAGATGCTATAAATAAGTAAATAAACTGATGTGAAACATAAACTACGCATCTCATAAAGATAAAAAGATGTCCAAGAGACATAAAAAATATCCAGTACAAGTCCTCAAAAGAAATACTGATAATAAAGTCTAAAGACTTGGAATGTCGGAGCATTTCTAAGTATACAGTAGATAACATCTAAGTCTCAAAAATCAGCTAACATATCACATCTCCTCCTCCTCATCATCATCATCATCAGTATGACCGGCATGTCCAGAAGGACCAGCTACAGAGGTACCAGCTCCAGAAGGGTGAGGAGGAGCGCCAGTATAAAACTCACCGACATAGTCTCGAGGAGCACGGTCAGAACAGTACCAATCATATGCGTTACCGGGCTAAAAGTAGGCATGAACATCCTCATCCTCACAGCGGTAACCAGAGAAGGATGGATCTCTAGGAATAGAACCGACAGAATGTCCAGTCTGGGCAAATCGGATATTAGCGAAAGAATTTGCTATCGCCTGATAACGAGTAACATCGCGGAACTCACGCTCGCGAGCCATATCCATCATCGAGACGTGCAAATCAGAAAGGTGCTGGTGTATGCCCTCAAAGGTTATGGCATACTGTCGAGGAGGTGGAGGAGGTAGAGCAGTAGCAGGAGCAGTACGAGGAGCAGCAGCAGTCATACCACGACGAGATAATTTCAGAAACTTGGGCTCAGGGTCTTGAGTACAAGTTGACAAATCAATATCGAAACGCTGGAAGATGCGTGGGAGAATCATCGCATAAGAGAGATTTCTATCTCTTGCACGACAATGTCCCATTATCTGGATAATGGTCTTAGGGGCAGAAAATGGAATCCCCTTAAGAATGTGATACATAGCAGATAATTCAAGAGATGTGACATCATCCTTTGAAGTAGACTTCGGAAGGATAGTGGAGTAGATGATGTGGTGCAATTCATAATTAAACAAGTTCAAGTTGTTTGCCTTGAACTTTCCAGAGCGAACTCGATCAGGTGCACAGAGTTCAGCTTTGAAACTAGCAAGTGTCGTGCCGTCGGGAAATCAAATTTAGTGATATCAACAAGCGGTTCACCTTCGTTGGAAATACCAAGGATTTTTGCTAAGAGGACATCATTGAAATTGATATCTAATCCGCCAACACGAGTACTTACGTCAAACGTGTTTAATATGATATTGCAGTAGAACAGTCTAATGGCATTAGTTGCTACTGGGAAACAAAGTTTACAAAATATTGTAACCCTAATGCCTCAAAATAAGGGCGGTGTTCTGGAAACACAGTCCACTTGATGGAGCGCCTGTGCATATGGATCGCATGGAAAAGTCTCCATACCACAGAAGGGCTTGATCTAGGGTTTGAAAGTAAAACCCATCGAACGCGCCATCGCTAGATTGGCTGGCGAAAAGAGGGAATCCGTGGGTAGATTCGAAGATGATCCTTCCTCACTAGGATTGGTCGTCTTCTTCCTCAGGAAGGGGTTAAATCCCTTAGGTGCCATTGTACAATAAAGTAAAATGCACGAAATTGAAAGGAGGAGAAATACGATGTTATACCTCCCGAGATTCGAATATGTTGAAGAGGACAACGATCTCCGCACGAATCCAAGATTTGGATGGATTTCACCACGTAGATTGGGAGAGAAGGAGTGGTGAAGAACTAGGGTTTTAGAGCTTTTTGCGCGGCTGCTGTGCTGTTATGGTGGATTTTAGAAGCAATGAAGAAGAAAGGCTGTCGGGTTCTGGTTATATAGCCAGATACCTTCAACCAAACTTGGGCCGAATTCGGTCTGACGTCTGGCCGAATTCGCCTGGGGTTGGTTTAGAACACTTTCTTTTTCATTTGCTCATTTCAAAGATTTAATTCAAAGATTAGTAATTTCAACATTCAATTAATATAATTAATATTATTTTATAGATTAAATATCGTTGCACAACAACTGTCTCAGATTAGCTGTAGGAGTACTGTTCCAGCTGGCGGAGGTTCACCGGGGAACTCTTAAATACCGTTTCGCTTCAACCGTAGTTGTGGTGACAGACAGACTCTTTATTGGCTTGTCTATAACACAGTTTTTGTATATTGAAATAAAATCATAAAATAAATTAATTAACATTATTGACGTCCAAAATTCCTAATTCTCGACGTAAATAATTGAAATGATCTTCTGCTAGATGTTTTGTGAAAATATCAGCTAATTGATTCTCAGTATCTATGTACACAAGGTTAATATCTCCATTCTGATGATGATCTCTAAGAAAATAATGTCGAATCTCGATATGCTTAGTACGAGAATGACATACTGGATTCTTAGTCAAATTAATTGTGCTCGTGTTGTCACAGAAAATGGGAATGTGTGTGAAAAATAAATCATAGTCTTCCAAGGTTTATTTCATCCACAAAATCTGAGCACAACAACATCCTACGGCGATATACTCAGCCTCTGTTGTTGATAGGGCTACATAATTTTGCTTTTTACTAAACCATGAGACTAAAGCCTTGCCTAAGAAATGACATGTGCCACTGGTACTTTTTCTATCAACTTTATATCCAGCAAAATCTGCATCCGAGTAACCAATAAGGTCAAAGGACTTGGTTTTGGGATATCATAAGCCAACAGAAGAAGTGCCCTTAAGTTATCGAAAGATACGCTTAACTGCGCACAAATGTGATTCCTTTGGATTAGCTTGAAAATGTGCACACAGACAAACACTAAACATAATATCTGGACGACTAGCAGTTAAATAAAGTAAACTACCGATCATACCTCGATACTTACGTGTGTCGACCGGCTTGCCTTGTTCATCAATATCAAGCTTTGTTAAAGTTGCCATCGGAGTGCCAATAGGTTTGACATTGTCGAGATCAAACTTTTTTAGCAAATCTTTTGTGTACTTGGCTTGATTTATGAATGTTCTATTGTCAGTTTGTTTGATTTGCAGTCCGAAAAAGAATATCAGCTCTCCCATCATGCTCATCTCAAACTCATTCTGCATACACTTAGAGAATTCTTGACACAGAGATTCATCAGTAGATCCAAATATAATATCATCAACATAGACTTGTATTAAGAGAAGCTTGCCATTAAAAGACTTAATAAAAAGTGTAGTGTCAACCTTGCCTTTTGAAAAAACCGTTATCAAGTAGGAAAGAGCTTAGACGATCATACCAAGCACGAGGGGCTTGTTTTAAACCGTATAAAGCTTTCTTCAACTTGAAAACATGATCAGGGTTTTTAAAATCTGTGAAACCCGGAGGTTGTGCTACAAAAACTTCTTCTTTTATAAAACCATTTAAAAATGCACTCTTGACATCCATTAGAAATAATTTAAAATTATGAAAACATGCAAATGCACATAATATGCGAATGGATTCTAATCTCGCAACTGGGGCATAAGTCTCATCGTAGTCGATACATTCTTCCTGATTGTATCCTTGAGCTACGAGTTGAGCCTTATTACGAGTCACTAAACCATTCTCGTTCAGTTTATTTCGGAATACCCAACGGGTGCCAATGACCGGATGATCAATAGGCTTGGGAACAAGTTCCCAAACTTGATTCCGTTCAAATTGGTTTAATTCCTCTTGCATAGCATCTATCCAAAAACTATCACTACATGCTTCATCAATAGTTTTGGGTTCTAGCTGTGAAATGAATGCAACACTAGAAACAATAACTCTACTGGATGTACGAGTACTTACACCTTTGGTAATATCACCAATTACAAAATCCTTTGGATGATCAGCCATAAATTTTATTCTTTTCGGCAGACTCTGAAGGTAGCTGGTTCCTGGATCTTCTCTAGGAGGATCAGCTAGCACTACTAAAATATCATCAAATAGCGACGTAATGTAGTGACGGCAAGAAATTACGTTGCCAGTAGCGACTTCTTTATAAACACGTCGCAAAACGTCGCTGGCTAGCGACGTTCTGCGACAGGAGTATAATACGTCGCTGAATAGCGACGTTCATCGACATATTATAAGTATATGTCGCCATGGTTGCGATTTTTAGCGACGTCAACACGTGACGTCGCTAAGTTATTTTACTTAGGGCACGCCGCTGCCTTCTTTCCCCCTCACTCTCACTCAAAAACCTCCGAAAATTTTAATTTTCCCACCAACCCCCCCCCGGCGACTCCCTCCCCCTCTGTCAGTGCCCTCCCCTCCCCCCCCCGGCGACCCCCTCCCCCCCCCGGCGACTCCCTCCCCCTCCGACGAGCTCCTCATCCTCGAGCTCCTCCTCCTCGAGCTCCTCCTCCCCCAATCCGACCTCCTCCTCCTCTTCCTCAGGTAAACCCTAACCTAACTCCTCTCCTTCCTCCTCCTCCTCTCCTACGGACACACACACACACACGGACACAAACGGACACACACGCACACACACACACACACAGACACGGACACACACGGACACACACACACACACACACAAACATTGATATGCACGCCAAGTGTTTATCAAAATGACTCAAAGAGCATCAATGCTCTAAATTCAAATTTTAACCTTTAGTTTAGGAGTGCTTTGCTATAGTTTAGCATTGGTATGATAATCTAGCATACAAGAGTATAATAGAAGTAGTTATATTGATTGGAGGATTTGTGGTTTAAGTGGACTGTGGGTGTGTATTTGTGTGGGCTGTTTATTCCATATATGATCAACCATGTATGACTGTCCAGTCGTTGTATATATATATATAGACTCAAGTTTGTAAGTGTGAATGTATACATTGTTAGTCTCTTAGTAGGTCAGTCCATTGCCTTTATATCGATTCAATCCCTTAGCTTTGTTCAGTCAGTGAGCTTTGAACAATCCACATTTGATCCACATGTTAGCATTTACCACTGTACAGTCCAGTTTGGGGGATTACCACAGTGTAATGTTCAGTCCCATATCCATTTGGTATCAACTATGTGTATCAGTCTTGCTTGGCATATTGCAGTCCATATTATCTCTTCATATCAGTCCAGGCATTTATTTAGTTCCAGTCCTATTATTTGTCTTGTATTCAGTTGTTCAGTCCCATGACTGACATATAGATTAGGTATTGTTTGGTTGAAGGATTACCTTTTTAGTTCATTCCACCCTTGCACATCGACATTAGTTATCAACTTAGATGTCCAGCCTGTCCTTAAATCAGTTTTGAATCAATTATTCAGCCCCCAAATTGCTTATTGGTTAGTTCAGTCCCCTATTGAATATGAGTTCAGTTCCTGAGGTCACTTGACTAAATACTTGAGTATCAGTCCCTAACATCAAGTGTCTAGTCACCTACCTACCATACATCAGTCCATGCCACACAGGTTCAGTCCTATTTTCACAAATGGGTCAGTGTTTTGAGTGTGGCTCGAGTTTGGGGCTTTTGATGATAGGTATTCTTGTATCAGTCAACAGGTGGTCTATTTGAGTAACAGTCCTTGTAGATTTCATTTTCCTTAAACTGTAAATAGGACTGAGATTGGTTTTCCTATTCCTGAGATAAATCCACTGAATGTGTCAACTGATTCCCTTGAATAACTGAAATTGAATTGACTATTAACCAATAACGATAAGGTAAATGGTACCAATAACGATAAGGTAAAGGGTACCAATAGCGATAAGGTAAAGGGTACCAACTTAAGGTATTGGTATTGGGATACCAATAGCGATAAGGTAAATGGTACCTTGGTAGGTAATGACTAGAAATAGGATATTTGACTTAGATTGGACTAAGAGTTGACAAAGTCAACTATAGGTCAACCCTTGACCTACTTTGACCTTGTTTGACTTTGTTTGACTTAGGTTGACCTTGTTTGACTTTGTTTGACTTAGTACAACCTAGTTTGACCTAGATTGCATATCATTGATATTAGTAACTGTCCGCTACTAATGTGTGTCCCTAATAAGACATAATATACGAATTTGTGCCTGTTGGATAATGTGTGTCCATCTTTGCAGAATTATTTCCAAATGGATATGAATTACTACTTACGGAATCGTTCATGGATGTACAATCATCGTCCTGATGATATGTGTGGTGTGCAGGATGAATACAGAGCGGGAGTAGAGCAGTTCCTGCAGTTTGCTAAGGCGTTCCCTCAGTACATAGACGGCACCAAAATTAAGTGTCCGTGTGTGAAATGTCATAACGTGAAATATTATCCAGAAGTGGAAGTGACATATCATTTGTACTCGAGGGGTTTCACGCCTAATTACTATCAGTGGACCGCACACGGAGAACTTGTGTCTTTAGCATCAGAGCCGGAGCCTTATGTTGAGCCATATATGCATGCGGGACCTAATTTTGTTTCAGATAATTATGCATACGACGACGGGTGCGTGAACATGGTTTTCGACGCTACGGGGCCTAATTTTGTTCATGATGCACCTGAGGAGGCACCGAATGCCGATGCTGCACAGTTCATTAAGTTACTGGAGAATGCAAGGACTCCATTGTATCCTGTTTGTGAGGATCATTCACCGTTGGAGGTGGTTACAAGACTGTTGAGCATTAAGTCAAATTTTAACATGTCACAAGAATGCTACAACCGAGTGTTGGAGTTGATTATAGAGATCTTGCCGGCGGGTGCTAAGTTGCCTAAAGACTTCTACCGATCTAAGAGGATGGTGAGATCGCTCTGGATGGGATACGAGAAAATTGATTCCTGTCGCAATGGGTGCATGTTGTACTACAAAGACGACAAGGACGCAGATGTGTACAGATTTTGTGGTACTGATCGCTATAAGACAACTAGTACAGGAAGGTCTACCGGTGCAAGAAGACCGACCGATTTAATGCACTACTTGCCTTTAACGCCGCGGTTGCAAAGATTATTTATGGTGAAACAGATGGCCGAAAATATGAGTTGGCACATGCGAGAACAGATTGAAGGTGTGTTGGATCACCCATCCGATGGAGAAGCGTGGAAGCACTTTGATCGAGTGTATCCCGATTTTGCTTCAGATCTGCGTAATGTCAGGTTGGGACTATCTTCTGACGGTTTTACTCCTTTTGGTCTTTCGGGATCCCAGTATTCGTGCTGGCCTGTGATTGTCACTCCGTATAACCTACCGCTTTGGATGTGCATAAAGACTCAGTACATGTTTCTAACCGTTATAATTCCTCGTCCGAACAATCCCAAGAGGAACATTAACGTGTACTTACAACCTTTGATAGATGAGTTGAATCAGTTATGGGAAGTAGGCGCTAACAGGTACGATGTTTCCAGGAAACAGAATTTTCAGATGAAGGCAACCCTTATGTGGACCATCAACGACTTTTCGGCCTATGGAATGTTATCTGGATGGAGCACTCATGGCCGTCTCTCATGTCCGTATTGCATAGACCGTAGTAAGGCTTTCCGCTTGAAACACGGAGGAAAACCGTGCTTCTTTGATTATCATCGGCAATTTCTGCCAAAAGATCATCCGTTCAGAAGGAACAGGAATGCATTCCGTGCCGGCGTTGTAGAGAAGGGTGATCCACCGCCAAGGTGGTGCAGAGCCACGATATGGGAGGAGGTTAAAGATTTTCCAAGTGCTATCGAAGATCCTACAACTGGGTACAAGTGCGATGGATTTGGTAGAGATCATAACTGGACAAAGAGGAGCATATTCTGGGATCTGCCATACTGGAGTACCAACCTGATCAGACATAATCTTGATGTCATGCATATTGAGAAGAATGTGTTTGATAACATAATTAATACTGTGATGGACGTAAAGGGAAAAATGAAAGACAATCCCAAGGCCAGGTTGGACTTAGAAGAAATATGCAAACGTCCAGCGTTGTATTTGATACAACAGAATGGAAAACAGTTCCTGCCGAAGTCAATTTTCTCGCTGGACAAGGAGGATAAAGTAAGACTTTGTCGGTGGATCCAGGGCCTAAAATTTCCAGACGAATATGTATCAAATCTGAGAAGATGTGTCGATCCGAAGGAAAATAAATTGACGGGTATGAAGAGCCACGATTGTCACGTATTCATGGAGAGGTTAATTTCGATTGCATTTCGGGAATTCTTACCACCGGCAGTTTGGGATCCATTGACGGAGCTTAGCATATTCTTCAGGGATCTTTGTTCTAAGAAATTGCTCGTTGATCGTCTAGAAAAGCAAGAGAAGGACATTGCGGTAACACTATGCAAGCTAGAGAGGGTGTTTCCTCCTGGATTCTTCGACTCTATGGAGCATTTGCCGATTCATCTATCCTATGAGGCACGTGGTGGACCGGTCGAATATCGATGGATGTACCCGTTCGAGCGATATTTGAATCACCTAAAAAGAAAGGTGAAAAATAAGGTACGGGTCGAGGGTTCTATTTGTGAAGCCTATGTTCTCGAGGAGATTACAAACTTTTGTTCGATGTATTTCAAGCCTCATGTTGCAACTAATAGAATGAGAGCTTCCAGAAACGACGAAGGAGATCATGAAAGTAATGATACAATACTGAAGGTATTCAATGCTCCAGGAAAGCCATCGGGTAAGATGAAGAAGAGATATCTGAACGATGATGAGCTAAGGGCTGCTCAGGTGTATGTATTACTCAACTGTGACGAGAATGAAGTAGAGAAACTGGAGGGGTAAGTAAATAATACGTCTATATTATTTTAATAGTGTTGAGAATGATACTATTACATTAATTGCACGATGTTGTTTTCAGCATATTTAATGATGATGTGAGGTCAGGTAGGCCACACATAACAGAAGAAGAACTAGAACAAGAAATAAGGCATTATTTTTCATCATGGTTGAGTGCATATGTAAGACTTGAGAACTCTGTAATTACCTTTCTGTATATGTACTTGATTGAGAATGAGCTTAATTGCTTCTTTCGTGGTATTTAGGTCGATCGTCCATACGCAAGACTTGAGAATGAGTCTATTAGAACGCTAGCCAATGGACCAATTTATGCTGCAAAAATATGGCCAAGCTACTGTGTTAATGGGTTTAGGTTCAAGTCAACAACTTGCCCGATCAGAGACAACTTTGTGGATCTCGACTACACCAAAAATAGCTGTTTGTGTATCAGATCTTCGAACTACAAAGATGTTGATGCGGGCAACGATTTCTATGGCGTGCTACGGGAGATCGTGGAGCTGACATATAGTTATGGAATAAAGCCTGCTAAGATTGTGTTATTCAGGTATGATTGGTTCGATCCGATTGAAGGTCAAGGTTGGAAAGTAGACAAGCACGGTCTTATTGATATAAACTATCGGCGTCGATATCAAGCCTATGAACCATTTGTCCTATCAAGTCAGGCTCAGCTCGTGTACTTCACAAGTTATCCTAAACGGGGAACAACAAGGTCGGACTGGTGGGTAGTATGCAAGACCAAAGCTAGAAATACCTTTGAGGTTGACGATATAGCTTATCAACAGGATGAACTACCTCTTATAACAAATATTATAGAAGTGGACACGATGGAAGTTCCTCATTACACATTTAATTGTGTAGAAGAAGTAGAATTATCTGAAGAGAAAGATGCAGATGAAAGTGAAGATGTAGAGGAGGAAGAAGAAGAAGAAGAAGAAGAAGAAGAAGAAGAAGAAGAAGAAGAAGAAGAAGATGATGATGAGCTAAACGAACTAGATGAATTTTCAGAAGAGGATTAAATCTGTGATGTCTATCATATAAATATGTATTTTTGTAATAATAAATCTGTGACACTTTAGTGACACATTTATCTGTGACCATGATATTTTTCAAAAATCTGTGATGTCTATCATATAAATATATATTTTTGTTTTATTGTCATATGTTATTATCAGGTATGACTAGACCATCTGGACGACGCGGAGGATTTTACATTAGCCAGTCCCGTCAGCCTCGGCGTGAGGATGGAGAGGGCAGTTCCGTACCCTCATCCTCATCTTCGAGTACGCCATTGTACCGTTCTGTTCCCGGTCCATTACCGGGACAGGGCAGTTCCAGCAGGTTGCCGACTCCTCCCTCGTCGTCCAGTCTTCCTGATCCCGCATCCAGCAGATTGCCGACTCCTCCCTCGTCGTCCAGCCTTCCTGATCCCGTGTCCAGCATTCCTGATCTCCCGTCCAGCATTCCTTCTGTCGACGGCTCTATGGGGGGAGCCGACGCCGAGCATATGGAGGACGGCGATCAGATTGATCCTGCCCAGACAGGAGGTGAGAGCGACCCTCCATGCGCTCCCCCGGACGAGACGCGTATGGAGATTTGGACGGACGGGCCTATGAAGTAAGTTAATTAATTAATATATATTTCTCAAATGATTATATGTACATATATATTCATAAAAAATTATTATTGTATAGATATCGGCCTTCTGCAGTACAGAGACAGCTGAGGACATTTCTGAGGCAGAACTATAGTGGGGCTTGGATTAACTACTCAGATGCTCCCGCAGATTGGAAGGCCTTTTGGTTCGCCCACTTCAAGGTAAAAAATTTGTTTATTTTTAAATTTTAATAATTATTTGTGTATATTATACAACTTTTGTATTTTAGTTCTTGTAGAGGACCTATTTCTATCCACCACACCGGGCGGCGAGGATTGAGGGCCAATTTTCTGTCGTTGCAGCCAAGCTCATCCGTGATGCGATCGACGACCAGAAGCGTCATGATCGCTCCGGAGGGCCGATCCAGGGTTGGATTATGCCAGAGCAGTGGACTGCGATGAAGGCTAGATTCAGCGAGCGCAGTTACCAGGAGTGGTCTGAGAAGGCCAAGGTGGCGCGGTCGAGCGCCGGTAAGTGGTGTGGTGGCTCCATTCCGATGACGGAGCATTTTCGTCGTCTGGTACATTTTCTATGACGGATATTAATTTATATATAGTTCGATAGAATGTTTAATACTAATAATAGATAATATATTTTAACAGATAAAAAAGGGTGAGGACCCGAACATGGTGACCGTCTTCTTGGTCACCCATCGGAGGGCTGGGGAGTTCATTGACGAAAGGGCGACGCAGGCATATGTACATTCTATTCTTTATATTAATTTACTATAATTTAGAAAATAGAAAAATAGATATCAATATAGACTTTAGCAAACACTTACACGTTAGCAAACATGTTCTAGGTCGAGTTTGTTCGGCTACAGAAGGAGGCGGCTGCTGCTGCTGCTGCTGCTAGTGCACAAGCAGAGGGAGGGGCTGGTACTTCCACCCAGCCGCCTACAGATCCATTGTCGGACGAGCTCTGGATGATCGCCGTTGGCGGTCTTCAGAAGGGTACGTACTATGGTACGGGATCCTACAACGCGTATTTAGCTTCGGAGTCATCCCGGGCCCCCTCTATCAGTGCGCAGTCTCCGGCTACGCAGGCGTCATCACGAGCTGAGGATGTTCGTCGTCAGATCGAGGAGCTACATCGTGAGTTGCAGCAGCAGATTTCTAATGCGGTCGAGCGACAATCCGACCCTCCGATAGTCACCGAATAATTTGATGCGGTCGAGAGCAGTATACAGGAGCTGATGAGTCTGCATCAGGCTACAGCTGCCAGCTTGCAGACGCTCACCGAGTCTATGCAATGCACAGAGCGTAGACAGGTCGAACTGGAGGGATCGCAGAGGAGCATGTCTACCTCACTCGCTCAGTATACTGAGAGGGTGGTGAGTACCCTTGCTGAGCATGGTGAGCGACTGCGAGAGCTAGAGCAGATACGTCCTCCCGTTCCATCGATGGTGCCGACTCCAGACACTGCACTGCCTCCGGCGCCGACTCCAGACATTGCACTGCCTCCTACTGCCCATACGGTACAGCTCACCCAAGAGCAGTATGACTACATTCTATCCCAGTTGCACGGCAGGGGTCCGCAGTGATTTTATTGGTTTTTTTATAACTTGTATGTATTGGCCCTATGGGCAAATTGTTTATTCATACACTGTATTTTATACACTTGGTGGGAGACTTTTTATCATCTTCTATTTTTATTTGACTCTATTGGATGTTTGTGAGGATGTGTGTCCGTGATATTTACTTTGCACTGCCTCCTATTTTTATTGTGATATTTACTTTGTGATATCTGCGACGGGAATGACAAATATATCTACGCTGGGTTATAAGCGATGATCTGATATACAAAGGAGGTGCTGCCGAAATTTTAAAAAAATATATTGTGTATTTTTGTTATGATGTGTGTCTGTGTTTACAGTGAATGTGAAATACAGTGTTCGGAACCATCGACAGTTTCGATTACTGTTGTATGTGTTATCTTGGATAGAAATAGCAACAGTTCAGGGTGCACTTCTGAGAGGTTCATTTTCACGTCCTTCACTTTCTCGGGACGTCGTAAAGGTTCCCGAGAAGGTGAAGGACGTGAAGAGGAAGCTCTGAGAAGTGCACCCTGAACTGTTGCTCTTTCTATCCAAGATAAAACATAGAACAGTAAGCAAAACTGTCGATGGTTTGAACACTGCACTTCACACACACTGCAAACACAGACACACAGCATAACAAAAATATCAATTATATATTTTTTTAATTTTTTTATAATATCTGCGACGTATAGCGACGTTTTGCGACGTACTACGATGGAACGTAGACGTCGCTATACGTCGCTAAATAGCGACGTAACGTCGCTAGACGTCACTAATATGCTGACGTGGGCTGAGGGTGTACGTCGCAAAATCTGTCGGTAGGCGTCGCTAAGTTGCCCACGTGGCTGCCATGCCATGTCATCATATATAAAGTTTACAGCATTGCAAGTGGTCGTTTTACGTCGCAATGTTGGCGACGTAGTGATACGTCGCTATATGTCGCTAATTTTGCGACGACTAGCGACAATGAACTTCGCGTCGCGAATAGCGACGTTCGGCGACGAAAGTGACATCTGCGACTTGCCTATAAGCGACGTCCGATTTTCGTCGCTAAATACGTCGCAAATTGGTTTTAGCGACGTATTTTCCTTATTTAGCGACATCTCCTGACGTCGCTAAAATGGGTCATTTTAGTAGTGTAGTGCCGAGCTTGGTTGAGAATCAGCTATTGTTGAGCTTGGTACAGTTGGATCTTCGTCATTGTCATTGATAGTCATTTGATTCAGTTCATCAAAAGTGACGTTGATTGACTCTTCGATGATCATAGTTCGTTTGTTGAAGACTCTGTATCCTTTGCTCTTGGCCACATAACCTAAAAATATACCTTCATCGGCCTTTTCGTCAAACTTTTCCAAATTGTCTTTTGTATTAAGAATAAAGCACTTACAACCAAATATTCTAAAATATGAAACTGATGGAATTCTATCAAACCATAACTCAAATGGAGTCTTCTTCGATTTGGGTCGAATTAGAACTCTATTGAGAACAAAACAAGCTATATTGACAGCTTCAGCCCAGAAATATTTGGGTAGACTAAACTGGTTTAACATTACTCTGGCTATTTCGGATAGAGTTCTGTTCTTACGTCCCACAACTCCATTTTGTTGTAGAGTCCTAGGGCAGGAGAACTCGTATACAAAATCGTGTGTCATAAAATTGCTCAAACTCTGCATTCTCGAATTCGCCACCATGATCGCTTCTAATACGAGTGATCATGTAACCTTTTTCATTCTGTACTTTCTTGCAAAAGGCGACAAATTCGGATAATGCATCGTTCTTGCATGTCAAGAAATATACCCACGTGTATCTAGAGTAATCATCTACAATTATAAAAGCATAAATCTTACCTCCGAGGCTTGCAACTCTGCTAGGACCAAATAAGTCCATATATAGCAATTGTAGAGATCTAGTAGTACATACTGCGTTTACTGACTTGAATGTAGATCTGGTAGCTTTGTTCTTTTCACATTGGCTGCATACCGAATCCTTCTTAAATGTTATGTCCGGTAAACCGCGTACTAGCTTCTTCGTGGATAATCTTGAGATTGTGTCTATATTTGCGTGACCGAGTCTCATATGCCACAGATGACTCTCATCACTTTTAGCCATTAAGCATCTACCTAAAATGTTAGTTGCTTCCAACAAATAGAAAATATATATGTTGTCTTCCCTGATACCTTCAAAGATAGTACTACCAGTTGAGCTATCAACTATAGTACATTTGTCTTTGCCAAAGTTGATGCCATAACCATGATCAGCTAGATGACTTACGCTGAGTAGATTATGTTTCAACTCGGTAACCAGACAGACATCCTTAATCATAGGATAGGGAGACTTACCAACATCACCGATACCAATGATATATCCTTTCAAGTTATTACCGAAGGAGACATAGCCTTCCTTCTTCTTCTTCGACAGTGTTTACAAATAATGTAGCGTCACCGGTCATATGCCGGTGAACAACCGCTGTCGAGAATCCATTTGCTTTTAGCATGTGAAAGGTGTTCCACCTACAAAACAGTTTGCAGATGAAACTTTTGGTACCCATTTCTTGTAGGGTCCTAAAATGTTAGCTTTTGGTATCCATGCATAAATATTTAAATCAATAAGCTTTCTGATTCTACATGCAGATAAAATATGACCAATGTGGCCACAATAATGACAATGTGCATGTTTAGTGTTGAAAGCTGAGTGATGTGCACGGTTGGTAGGTTTAGGTTTTCTAGTATAGAAGAAAGCATACCTATAATCCTGTTTGGGCTTAACCTTTTGGGGTAAAGGTTTGATAGGGTTAGGTCTGACAGTATTTGGTTTGGGAATGTTTCGATTATTCGGTAAGTGACACGTGTTAGGGTAGGAAGCAGCAGTCTCAGGCTGTTTTCCTAACCTAATTTCCAATCTTTTGGAAGTGTCGTACAACTTAGTATAATCAGAAGTGAGTGTTTCCATTCTGATTTGTGCACTTTGAAGACTTTTCTTCTCTTTAGAAAGTTCTTCTTTTAGTTGGTCAATAACATTGTCTTCTCTTCAGATGACTTGGTAGTCTCGTGTAATAAGAGCTTAATAGAGGAAAGCTCACCAGACTCACTAACATTATTTCTAACCTCAGCTAGTAGGTCAGTAAGTCTTCCTATTTCACCTTTGTACTCTTTGAGTACCTTCTTAGAGGTCTGATATTTGCTACGCAGTTTCCTGTAATAACTTATCAGTTCACTGAAGGCATCTCCTAATTGCTCAAAGGTGAAGTCATCATATGTATCAACTACAGGTTCAGAGAGTACCTGATCGGATGTCATAAAGCATACATTTGTAGCGTCTTCTGATTGTTCATCTTCTAAGTCGCTGGCTTCACTCTCATGCCATATGCTGGGTGTTGGCATATCTCCGAGATGTTGATCTCTTCAGGTTCCCTTTCTCATACCTGTTGCTTTTCTTGCGTGATGATGAGTTTGTAGGACAATCCTTCTTCATGTGTCCCTTCTTCTTGCAGCCGTAGCAGACAGCATCATCTTGATACCAGTTGTTGCTACTATTGTTTTCTTTGGCTTTCTTCTCATATCTCATGAATCTTTTAAATTTCCTTGCTAGGAGTGCTTGATCTTCAGCATCAGATTCACTGCTGTCTGAATCACCTTCAGTAGCTTTTCTGTGCTGAGCCTTGAAAGCGATCGTCTTCTCCTTTGGTGCAGGCTCTTCAAAATCTTGTAGCTCCAGTTCATGAGTGAGTAGCTTGCCCATGAGTACTTCGAGGGACATAGTTGTAAGGTCGTTCCCTTCAATGATCGCCGTAGCCTTTGGAATCCAGTTCTTGGTAAGTGCTTGCAGGAGTTTACGAATCTTTTCTTGGTTACTGTAATCTTTGCCTAGGAAGGAAAAAGGATTTACAATATCCAAGAATCTTTCGAACATCTGAGTAACTGTTTCGTTGGACTTCATCTTGAACACCTCATACTCTTGAGTAAGTCTGCTGACCTTTGATTCTTTGACTTGAGTCATGCCTTCATGTGTGACTTCAAGAAGCTTTTACACTTCATTAGCAGTTGTGCAGATAGATACCCTGTTAAATTCAGTTCTGTCTAAAATACAAAATAAAGCGTTAATAGCACGTGCGTCAAGACTGGCCTTTTTCTTTTCTTCCTCTGTATATCTGTTATGAGGTTTTTCAACTAAAACTCCATCAACATTTATACGAGGTGGCTTTTGATAGCCATCAATAACAATAGACCATAAATCAAAGTCAAGTGATTTCAAGAAGAAACTTATCCGTGTTTTCCAATAGGTATAATTCGTACTATCAAACAGTAGAGGTCTGTTTGTGGCCTGGCCTTCACTTGTGAATTTCACAGTTGCCATGTGTTATGCTGTGATCTATATAACAATAGTTAAATAAATAAATAATTACAATGTTATCTTGCTTTACCTGTAACACCCGCTCTGATACCAATTGTAGGAATAATTGGGATCAGAATATATTACTTCTAGTTGCAGAACCTGCTCTGATACCAATTGTAGGAACAAAATCGTAAAGCAGAATACTCTAGAGGGGGGTGAATAGAGTTGGCAGCAGAATAATGCTAATTAAAAATGTTAGCAGCAAGATCACAGAATAATAATCACAACTAAATAATGTAAAGGCAGAGATAAGAAAGCAAACGCAAAGACAGCGATGTATACTGGTTTTCCTCTGTTGAGGACTAGTCCAGTCGGTAGAACTCTTGCTACCAGTTGAATCCACTATTGGCAAAACTGCAAGTTTTCTTATGAAGTCCTTGCAACTTCTACAACGCGAGCTTTGATACAAAGAACTCGTCCAACTTCAATTTTGAAGAGTTGAATCTTCTATCAAGCCTCTGATTACAATCACTCTGAATCTTCTAGACCGCACCGTACTGGAAAAAACGACTAGAGGATTGTAACTGGCTTGGGATTTGAAATTTGAAGCTCGAGGAAAAACTCTTTGGAAGACTGAAAGCTTTTTTAGAAGAGAGAAGATTGAAAGTGAATGAGTGAGTTGAAATGATCAAAATCATTCTCTATTTATAGGAATTCCAAAGATAGAATTCTGGCAGAATTCGGGCAGAATTCGGGCAGAACTCGATGAGGAAATCTCGGTCAAATTCGCAACTGCAGGAGGACCAAGTTCCAAAGAATTCAAAGATCAAAACGGCCACTAATCGAACTCTGGCCGAACTCTGGCCGAACTCTGGCCGAGTTCTGTCAGGATTATGTTAGGTTTTTAAAAATAGTTTTTGGGGATTTTTGAAAATCTTTTTGAAAACCTTTTTGAAGCTTTTGTTAATATGAATGTTTTTCAAAACTAAGGATATTTTAAAAACATTTTGAAATCATTTTGGAATAGCCTATTTGCCAGTATGACTCGGTGTACAACGTATTCCTAGACTCAATAAAATGAAAAATACATTACTCAAAGAAATACAGACTCAAACAGGCAAACATTGCTTCGGTCTTGAACTGAGTAGATAGATGTTCTTGATCATGTCCAAGAGTCCGAGATATCCTGACTAGTTTCATATATCGAGACAGAGTTTGATCAATTATTAAAATCAGTTTGACCATATGACCAATGGGCCAACAACTCTCTCCTACTCCTCGTAGTACTACTGTACTCTCACCTTCACTCTAGCTACCTCTCCACAGGACATTGAAGCTGTGCTTTCGAATAACTACCTAGTGAGCTTCAGTTGCTTTTTATTCAAGTGAGCTTGACTATCTACTGATCATATTCTTTGCGACTATTGCTGCTTTAAAGCTTTATATATATATATATATATATATATATATATATATATATATATATATATATTATATATATATATATATATATATATATATATAATATATATATATATATATATATATGCTGCAGTTTTCTCGTGGAAATTTTGTCACACCTAGACCGTGGATATCTCCCTCCTCCTGATGTGCTGACACAATCTAAATATTAGTGTTATTTTATATGTGGTAAAGAGTATTTTTGGCATGTATCGATAGAAATTAAAGAGGTTACTCAAAATAATTGTCGGTTTGAGATAGTTGCATGAATAGGTGGTCTGCTAACATGATTGATATTATTTCCAAGAATGTAGTTTATGTTTAGATTCTTATATGAAATGCACACTCATATTTGTGTCATACTAAGTGATTTTGATATCTAATATACTAAGGAGTATCCTAGTACCTACAGTGTATAGAGTATCCTAGAAGTGTATGTATGATTGGTATATTGTATTACATAGAGTGTATAGAGTATCCTTTCGGTCTATAAGAGTTACTTCACTCATTTTTTCAAGACAACTAAACTTTTTAAATATTGACGGTATATATACCGTCAACATTTGGTTTTGCCTTGTAGCTACGGGCAGTTGCCTGAATTTTGCCTTATAACTTGGCCTTTGGCCTGTGCTTGAGCAGTGTGGACTTTCAGGTTAGGGTATTAGTTCATGATTAGCATTGTTTAGATATTAGTTTCAGTTAAAAGATTAGTTTAGATTAGGATATTAGTTTATGTTAGAAGGAATATGAGAGTTAGTAGATGTTAAAGTAGGATATTAATTTATTAGTTAGGATAGATAGTTTGAGTTAGGATACTGCTCAAGCACAGGCCAAAGGGTCGATATTGGATATTAATTTAAAAAAATTTACTTTTCTTGACAAACTGAGTGAAGTAACTCTTATAGACCCAAAGGGTCGATATTGGATAGTTGGTGTCGTGTACTCCTACAAGTACAATTATACCTCGACAGGAAAATAATAATATTGTGATAGATGTTGAAATTCTCGAAAGACGAAAGCAACTTAAAAGTATTTGTGGTGGTGAATAGACCCCTAGTGTAGCATTGTTCCTTAACATTGGAATAGGATTCAGCTTGGCACTCGTCTCTATGATGATGTAGAATGTACAGTCAAAACACGACTTAAACTTTCTGTAAAGATTTGCAGCTTCAAAACACAACTTACGTAACCCAAGCTCGAATTGCTGAATAATTGTCAAAATAATATTAAATTTTCAAGCTGAGACGGCCAATTCATTTGTGAGTAATAGTGAAGAAGTGTCAATGAGTGAAATGTCACCAATAATCTCAGTTTTCTCTAAACTGTCACTCTCTACTGACCTCTATCTAAATTGCACACCCATATCTAAACTGCCTTAACATTCATTCACTGACTGCAATGTGCATGTATCTATCTTACAGAATTATCCTCAATTGGATATGGATATGAATTACTACTTACAGAATCATTCGTGGATGTCCAATCGTCATCCTGATGACATGTACGATGTGCGGGATGAATTCATAGAGGGTGTACAGTAGTTCTTGCAGTTTGCCAAGGCGTTCCCTTAGTACATAGACGGTACCAAAATTAAGTGTCCGTGTGTGAGATGTCATAACTTGAAATATCATCCAGAATTAGAAGTCATGTATCATTTATACTCGAAGGATTTCACGCCGAATTACTATCAGTGGAGCGTGCAAGGAGAACTTGTGTCTTTAGCATCGGCGTATGAGGCTTATGTGGATGTCCACAACAACGCTGCTTACGACAATGGGTTGGTGAACATAATTTTTGACGCGACGGGGCCTAGTTTTGATCCGGACGATCATGTTGCACCTGAGGAGGCACCGAACGCCGATGCTGCACAGTTCATGGAGTTGCTGGAGAATGCAAGGACTCCATTATATCCTGGTTGTGAGGATCATTCACTGTTGGAGGTGGTTACAAGATTGTTGAGCATCAAGTCCAATTTTAACATGTCGCAAGATTGCTACAACCATCTTATGGAGTTGCTTATAGAAATATTGCCTGAGGGTGCTAAGTTTCCTAAAGACTTCTACCGGTCTAAGAGGATGGTAAGATCGCTCTGGATGGGATACGAGAAAATTGATGCATGTCGCAACGGGTGTATATTGTACTACAAAGACGACAAGGATGAAGATGCCTGCAGATTTTGTGGTGCCGAACGCTACAAGGGCAGTGGTAAAGGAAAGTCTGTCGGTGCCAGGAAGCCTACCGATTCGATGCACTACTTGTCGTTGATGCCGCGGTTGCAGCAGTTGTTTATGGTGAAGGAAACTGCAGAAAATATGAGTTGGCATAAGCGGGAACAGACCGAAGGAGTGTTGGATCACCCATCTGATGGAGAAGCATGGAAGCACTTTGATCGAGAGTATCTAAATTTTGTTTCTGATTCGCGTAATGTCAGATTGGGTCTCTGCTCCGACGGTTTTACCCCATTCGAACTTTCGGGATCCAAGTTTTAATGTTGGCCTGTGATCGTCACTCCGTACAATCTTCCGCCTTGGATGTGCATGAAGACTCCGTATATGTTCCTCACCGTTATTATCCCAGGTCCGAACAATCCAAAAAGGAACATCGATGTGTATTTACCGCCATTGATTGATGAGTTGAATCAGCTGTTGGAAGTATGTTCCAACACGTACGATGTATCTATAAAGCAAAATTTTCAGATACGGGCATCACTTATGTGGACCATCAACGAGTTTTCGGCCTATGGTATATTATCTGGATGGAGCACGCATGGTCGTCTTTTATGTCCATATTGCGTGGACCGCACTAAGGCTTTTCGTTTGAAATACGGAGGTAAACCGTGCTTCTTCGATTGTCATCGACAATTCCTGCCGAAGGATCATCCCTACCGGAGAAACAGGAATGCTTTTCGTGCTGGCATTGTGGAGAAGGCTAATCCCCCGCCAAGGTGGCCCGGATACACGATATGGAAAGAGGTAAAAGATTTAC
>JANAVB010036673.1:0-17673 GCA_029216955.1 Iris pallida | reverse complement strand
TGAGCTTGCTTTGTAAAATAGATGGAGAGCGGGTGTTTGCATCTCCAGGATTAAGATATCGCTAGTGTATCCTTTATCAATCTTTCGTACTTTATATTTATTACCATAACTTCACTGTGTTATAGTCTAGTTTTATAGAATTTTCTTTCGGGTCTATTCGAGCTTGTGTGTTACTGGCGGCCGACTTAGCACATATAATTCATTCTTGATACTATTTTTATGGATGAGATAGTGTATCATAGCGATTTGCTGATAGATTTATCCTACTATTGGACATCGTATACGTATTCGAGCTGGATTGTAGTCCACTTAATACGTAGCTGGTCATTGCCATGTAGTCTAGTCCTACGTATTTTGGGACTATGACGTGACAACCCAATGCTCCCAAATCATTAGTTTTTTTATGAAATAATATCAAAACCATCTCACTAGCTTTCTCCATGAAAAGCTCCGAGTACATCATCATTGAAAAATACCCATTAAGAGAGCCTAATGTCACATCCTCGTACATAAGTGCAAAATAGTTATAATACAATATTTCAAGGAAAAACGATAATACCAGTGATTTTTTTTACCTTTATTTTATTAAGACATTATCATAATGAAGGAAAATGTCCAAAAATAGGATATGAAGGAAATGTCCAAAAATATTCTATTACCTTTTTTGACTTTAACCATATATATTGGTAATCCTACAGAAGATTGGATTTTAAGCTACATAGGATTGGATTTCTACGCTATATAAAGGGGTTTATAGGTTCTCCTTGAGATATCTCATTGTGCTTAAACGTTGTGAATAAGTTCAACACAAGAGAGCTAAAGTTGTTGAATAAGTTCAACACAAAAGTTGAGAGTTTTTTTCTTTAACTTTATGATAGAGAGTTTTCTTAGAGCAAGGAGAGAAGCATTGAGAGAGTCATTGCAATTACTTTTCTTCTTTATAGTGGAACTGAATCGCCCTCGTTTGTGGAAGTAGGCATCTTGGCCGAAATGCAAATTATTGTCTTTGTAGTTGTGAATTTCCTCTAAGGTATTCTCTGATTTCTTGGATTTATTTCCACTGTGTCCCAACAGCATGTATAGTCGTATTTTCTCTGTGGACTCGGTAATCGACGTTTGTTGATTTCTGCCACAGGCGTCTCTGAATTACATCGCTTTTGCTACTTTTGCTCAACATCTTTCACTACACAAATGCATAGACAACCAAAGTTTGCCTTCATAAGGAAATAGTGAAATTTCTAAATTACCCAAATAACTTCAAAGGGACTATAATTGTCTTTACCTAAAAGACCATGCTAAAGAATGCCTGTGAGCTAAGCATTTGATACACTTGTATGCAAATCAGGAGCACTGTTGGTGAATTCCACCGACCATTATTGTCAAGGTATGTTAATCATGTCATTATCAGAGTTCCTGTCATCACATGATAATGTCCCTGAATAAACACCACATTGCAATGACATATTGCACTATTTTAGAAAACAAATATCTCCTATTTTGTTTTTGTTTTTTTTGTTTTTTGTTTTTTTCCTTTGCCAGAGAAAATGCACATATAGTTAATGCATCGAACAGGAAACCACAAAGATTGGTAGCACAGTGGCCAGTCTCCATGTGAAGCCTTTAAGCATCAGTTACTGGCAAGCATACATATGCCTATATATATATATATGTTGCAACGTTGGCCTCAATTCTCCAACAAACAGAAGCCAAGAGCTTCTTCTTCTTTCTTCTTCTCCAATGGGGACAGTCCGGCTGAGCAGAAGCCTCTTGGTGGGCTTGCTTGCACTCCTGCTGGCGACGAGCATGATCTCCTGCTCCGCTGCTGACGCAGACGCGGGAGACGACGTCAGCTCTCTTATGGCATCCCTACAAGCATCCGTTGTACAAGCCCTTCCATAAGTTCCTACACCCACCCATCTACAAGAAGCCGCTTCCACCACCGGTACCGGTATACAAGCCACCAAAAACTACGACTCCGAAGCCTCCGGTGGTCAAGAAGTCATGCCCACCTCCAGTTCCGGTCTACGTGCCATCGCCACAACTTACAACAACAACCCAGTCTATAAGCCACTGACGTCCGTCTACAAGCACCCGGTGGTCAAGAAGCCGTGCCCGCACGTGGCTCCGACCTATAAGATGTTGTAATTCGTCAAAATTCTTCGATTAAAAATATGCAACAAAAAAAAGTAAATTGTTACCGGCCTCTGGGGAAGTCGCGCACGAAAAACCCTTTTAATGACGTTTGATCAGTGGATTTCATGACGGCTGATAAAGAAGCGTCATCAAAGTTCGAAATACCTTTTTTCTATGACGGTTTGGGCTAATTTTGGGCTTTTTATAACGTTTATAAACAAAGCGTTATTAATATTTTAGAGCGGTGCAAACTTGTAATATTTTGCAAACTTATTAATATGTAGAAATATCATTCGTTGTCTCTCTCTTAACAAATTTCAACCCTCTTTCTTCCTTTCTCCATCCAAAAAAAAAATTAGGGTTAGGGTTTTGAGAAGAGAAGGATGAAGAAATCGTGTCCGAGCAGAAATCACTGCGGCGAGCTTTGCGGAGAGGATGCTCGCGGGCAGCCGAAGTTCCCGATGGACCTCTCCGGGCAGGGGCGGGAGAGGATGCTCGCGGGGGCCAGGGACGTGCGGTACCTGCCCGGTGGTGCGTCTTCGACCCGGACTCGGGCGGGGACGCGAGCAAGCTCGGGGACAACGTCGACTTCGCGTGCACGTTCTCCGACTGCACCTCGCTCGGCTACGGGTCCACCTGCAACGGCCTGGACGCCGACGGCAACGCGTCGTACGCGTTCAACATGTACTTCCAGGCCCAGGACCAGAGGGACCTGAGCTGCTACTTCCAGGGGCTCGGGAAGGTCACGACGGACGACTACTCGCAGGGGGAGTGCAAATTCATCGTCCAGATGGGATACAACGGCGGGGACTCTCCGTTCTCGCCGCCGCTCGCGGTGCTCGTGTTGGTATGCTTGGTTATGCAAATTCTTCTGGCAGAAGAAAGCCAAGGTAGTTTTATTTTTCTCTCTCGTCTTTTTTTTGCACTCCTGCTGCAGTTCAATTGTATGACAAAATGCTTCAGTTGCCACCACTGGTATACTATTGCCTCTTACTGCTGCAGTTCAATTGTATGATAAAATGCTTCAGTTGTCATCCTTTGGTGAAGAAGAAGAACTAGCAAGTTTACCAGGAAATGCTACGTTCACATTCACTTCTTCCTTCACAGGTTGATCCTGTTTGTATTTTTCCATAACTAAGGAACTTTGGGCAAGTTTGACATCCCCTGAACTATCTCAGGAGAAGGGCTACAGAATGGTTCTCTGTAATCTACAACTTCACGTTCGACTTCAATAGCAACTTGCATTGCAACTTCAAGTGCATCAAGCTCTCCATCTTCGAGTCCCAATTCTGACCTCTGATCAATGTTTCCTATTTTGAAGAATCGTGTGCATTCAAACTCTCTATTCTTCTTACAATCAGATCAGATGTACTAGCAAGATCTTCAGATTCACTGTCACTTCCCGCAACTTCCTTACTGTGGAACGAAGTCTCTAAATTATCAACATTTTTCAGTTTGGCATCACTATATAGTTCTTGAACACAGATTTGAATTCCTTGGTTCTCAGATATGATGCATGATAGTTAATATACATAGTTGTGTAAGAGGAAGGCTTACCCCAAAAGAACAGTGTGTTGGTTACTGGGTTCTGCCTAGTCGGTATGATGATGCATGATAGTTAATATACATCTCGTTTTCCAGCATTAATTGTTGTATTAAGTAATGGTTAGTTATCTCGATTTAGTTTTTGATTACGTATTTATCTGACTACGTAATGGTTACTTAATTTCCTAGTTGTTTTTTTTTAATTGTATTTATCTTGACTTGTGTAGGATTGGAGGGCCTACTTTGAATCGGGGGTTGGAACTTATTATTTGCCAATTGAACATTTTGTGATGTTGATACTTTGTATGTTGGATGTGGAATTATAACCAACCATTATTTTCACGTACATTACTGGACTTCCACTGTGGTCATTTTTCTTTCATGATTCATTAGCTATCCTAATCGTCTAAGTGGACCTACAAGCTATATAGTTGCACCTCCTGACAAGAATTTGACACGAGAGACATATTTGCACCTCCTTATATTGTAAACAAATTAAAATTTTACAAGTCTTCTCTGTTTCTTACCTACAAGCTCTTTAACCAACCATTTTAGTTCATCTTCTTTTTATAGAGTTCTTTTGCTTCATAGCTTGGTTTCAACCCCATTTTGATGATTTTATTTACACATTGGTGTTCTCCAGGACTCAGTTTTGATTGATATCCAACAAGTTATAAGGAACACAGCTAGGGCATTCGGTATTTCTTTTTTAATTATATGGTACTAATTCTCTTGATGGGAATTTTGATCTGTTGTTACTTGTTATATAGTGTCCAGTTATTAGGATTATGGGAAATAGTTACAAGTAATACTATTTTTCTTCAAGCTTTATATTTTTTTTGTCCTCCATTTTTCACCAAGGAAGCCTTAGCCTCTTCACGGCAATGTGTCCAAGCTTCAATACATTCATATTATCATGACCATCATGTCAATTACACATTGTAAGCTCTAATTTGCTCTAATTTACTTATTTAAATTCTGTTTGGCTCTAACTGATCGTAGTTTCATTTGGTAAGATCGGAAAGCCGTTTTCTTTATATATAATGTTGTGTTGTTGTCCTACATATTATTTCTGATGTCTATCTATTTATCATGTTCAAGTGGCAAGAATATTTTAGCCATGGTTTCCTGAGAAAATATTTTCTAGGCACTTATTACTATTTAATGGTTCCTAGAAAATATATTTCTAGGCACTTATTATGTGTTCCCTACAAAGTTTTTTCTCCTACTTGTACTTTTCTTGAAAGCTCCAGGACAAGCATGTCCATCCTGAAGTTATTAATATGTATGAACCCTTATTCCTGAAGTTCTGATGTGCATCCTTAGAAGATCAAATTGTAGGTTGTATGAACCCTTAATACTGCTCTTTCTTTTTTTATTTGATTTTTTTTCTCTTTGTATACTTTGATAGAGAGAATGTTGGTTTTTGTCCTAACATATGGAGACTGCCGAAGGGTTATATATATATAGATATTTGTTGGGTACGTTGTAGGTCTTTAGCATCCTTAGAGTAAGATCCATATCCCTATCAGTTGATAGTTATCCTGGAATTAATCAACGGGATCGTCCATTTATAAACTTCGAGTTGCGATTACTTTTGCTGCACATGTTGTTCTGTTGGAGATTTGCTGCAGCTTCTTCAAACCTTTTGTTAATTGGGATGCCAAAATAGCAGTTGGTGTGGAGGCTTACTATGCCCTTTTGCTTTTAGTGTCTTTCTGTTTACAGATTATTAAGTCATTGCTCATTCTTTTAACCTTTTTTTTCTTCTATTTCATGTTAGGGATAAGAAATGTACTGTAGATATCGTTTGGGAAGGTTATGTGGAGGGAGATACCTTAGAGAAGACGGAAGAAACCCATATAGCTGTTAAGAAGCTCCAGCGTGGCGAAGAGATGAGTTATCAGGAACTCTTCAATTGATTCCTTTTCTTTTTTTTAAATTCCACGCACATACACGATTGGGGGACTCGAACCTTGACGGTCCCTCCGGGTGTCCGCTCTAATACCACTAGGCTAGAGAGCTCGGACTCGATTGATTCTCTTGTTGTGTACATGAATCATGCATATTGAGACATTGTTGGTAGCAATTCATCTCTGTATATCATTTTCCTTGTTGGTTGCTTAGCTTAACCTGCTATAGAGCCACTTCTTCCAACTGCACATGGAATGATACAGGTTGTGGTTCCCATTGTGTATAAATTGGAATTCTAAAACATTTGAAACTAGAAACAATTTCATTAGCTTTCTGTGGAGAGGGACAATGTTCCTGATTGTGTTTCCCATTGCTGTTTGGGGGTGGGAAGAATGGAAAATTGGAAGCTGCCCAGGCTCTACTTGGCTTCAGAGGTCAATCTTCCTTAAGGACGAGTAAGCTATTCCATACATTGGGTTGCTTTGAAGTCTTACTATTGGCTGAAAAACTAATTTCATTGCTTAATGATTATGTCATTAATTCTTTTCCATTGAAAGTTCTTATTTTCAATAATATGTGTATATATCGTAAACAACACATCTATTAGTTGTGCAGGTTTCCGTGGTTCTCTTAAAACCTAACTATGGTTTGTTTTTCTAGTTTTGTTACCTTACAAGTTATTCTTTAGTAATTGCAGGTAGAAGGAGAAGTTTTATTTCCATTTTTAGTGTTACCAAATATTATATCTAATACTGAAATTCCGAGTTATTTTGCAGGAGTTTCAGGTTTGATTGCCCATAGGGGCCCCAATAGTGTTGTTTTAATATGTTTTGTCTGCTGTGTATGATTTCTGATATCTCTGCTTTACATGCTGCAGGCCGTAGAGGGACTCTTCACTGGAATCTGGTTAAAAACCAACAGGTTGGAACCCCAACAAGCCAAGAAACTGCAGCTATATGGTGTTCTAGTGGATCTGTTCTTGCAAATGCAGCAAAACATAGAATGACCGTGACCAATTCTGTCTCCCGTGTTCTGATGCGTTCAGTAGCTGGGGCATTTTATCCTTTTTCATTGCTGATTCGGCTTTCATTCTAAGGTGGCTGGGGGCAGAACACTTATCATGATGTTATATTATGTGAAGAAGTTCAATGAGATCTGTAGGAGTTAAACTGTTGCTTCCATTTGTAACATGACGGGGACATCCTAGTGTTTTCTTGTAAATGGATTAAATGGTACTCTATAACATTTAGATGTTTTCTTGTGAATATGGTTCAAAATGAATGTTTTGAAATTGAATTGAGCAACATTGAGCATTGATATATAATTTTTTTGGAAAGTAATATATAAATGTGCAGAATTGAGCGTTATAAATGTGCTGAATTGAGTCTATACAGATTATCTATTCATAACGCTTTCAAACTACGCTGAAAATAAGTGTAGCAGAAACTCATCATATTCATGACGTTTTTATTTATGACGCTTTTAAAAAATATTTATAACACCCGTTTTCATCACGCTTTCTTTGGAAAAAAAAGCGTTATGGTTTGTCATTAATGACGGTTTTTAGCCGTCATTAAAAGGTATTTCTGTTGTAGAGCATTACCCTAAGAGTTAGTCCGGGTCTATGTGTAGACTGAATCTGAACGCGCCTAGTGGTAAAATTTTCGTTCTACTGGAATCTCCTTGCCGCACACGACGAAGAGAGAATGACCCCGACTTAGCTCTGCTTAGAGCAACAGAAAAGAACAACAACGATTTTGAGAAGATGAGACTTGCAGAGAGTTTTGAGAGGAAATATTGTCTGTGTTAAATGAAAGAGGAGAATGAAGCTGAATATATAGGCTGTTCCCAACGTTTGCAACGGCTAGGAGAATTAAATCAAGTTAATTAGCCAATTAAGAACGTCCGTTACGAACATTTGCAGCACAAAAAAACCCACATGGTTCATTGAACTTGGACCGAGTTTAGAATCAAACGTTACAGAAATTAATGAATAGTAACAGTCAAATTTGAATAAGGAGCAAAAAGGTTTTTAGGTTCTCAGACCCGAACCCGAAGAGAAAATCGAATCGACATTCGGCGCCTGCAGATGTGGGCACGTACCCGCACCCATTACGTACGCCGAACTGAACCTAGCCGGGCTGCGGCGACGACGCGCGCGTGTGGCCCATGGGGCTCCCACACAAATCTTCAAAGAAGCAAAGAGGAGGAATGTAATATATACATATCACTATTACATCCCACAGCCGACGTGGGACTAACTTGAGCTTTTGCTCTTGCTGTTGTGCATAAATTTGCACGTAGCCAACAATCCCCCCCCAAAGGTTAAGTTCCAAAGTAATAGAAGGAAAAAAAATAAGAGAAGGATAAGAAAATTTTTGGACAGTTGTATACTATGCATAAATGAGATAGACTGCAGTCTTGAATCTCACGTAGTGACTATTGTCTTTGTCTGAAGAAGAGCTTGATGGACTATGCCTTGAATCAGTCTTCTTGAAACAGACTCGAAAAATAGCACACATAGTACGTTAGAGGTACTTGGGTCTATCGGGTGGCGCATTTGGTTGGCCATGCACACTTTTACACATTCATGAGAGTTGTTTAGGATCGCCCTGTCCTATAGTGTCGGCACTAACGACCTCTCATATAGGTAAATCCTCAAGGATTGGTGATAGGAATCAACCCTGCATATCATGCTTGGACTTATTAAGAGTTTAAACTCATCCTATCAATATCATACAAGGAACACTGTCACCATAGGGATGGGATATTAATGTACACATGTACAGCCTCTTGGGCTTTTATTTTAAAGAGAATTTAATCTCAAGGTCAGTGTTCCATAAAAGTCACCTAGTCCAGCTTGTTCCTACCCATTGAACCAGCTTTTTGGGATCTCCAGTCAGACTCGGTAGGATTGTCACTGCTGATGACTATACTATGGGCTTAACGCCATCCCCCTCGATGATTCTAGGATCAATGTCCTAGACAGATCGTCAAGTGGTCTGCAAGGTTCTTTTCCGACTTTATATAGTCAAGAACCACATATTTGCCCAATAGGCTCTTTATTGACTTGAAGCACAACTGCAGATGCATGTTCATCTTAGCATTCACAAAATCATGCTTTAGTAGTTCTATAACAGATTTATTATCACATTTTATAGAAATAGCAGGAATAGGATGAACAGAAATAGGTATATGCATAATAAGGTTTCTAAGCCATTCGGCTTCTGTACAGGTTGTGTCTGAAGCTATCATTTCAGAGTCTATTGTACTTCTAGCAATGATAGTTTGTTTACATGATCCCCATGAGATTGGAGCTCCTGCTAGGGTAAAAACATATCCAGTAGATGATTTCACATCATGTGAATCAGTTACCCAATTTGCATCTGAGTAACCTTCTATGATATTAGGGTGTCTAGTATAATGAAGTTTATAATCTAGAGTACCCGTAAGATATCTAAATACTCTGTCCAATGCAGTCTAGTGTGATTGGTTTGGGTTACTATATAGTATATCTACTTAGTCTCCCAATAGCGAATACAATATCAGGTCTGGTCCTATTTGTTATGTACATAAGGGACCCTATCATTTGTGAATATCTATGTTGACGTTCTATAGGTGTTCATTCATTATTTTTGAGAACAACACTACTGTCATAAGGAGTAAGGGTAGGTTTCTTATCAAAATACTCAAACTCCCTTAGCATTTTTTTCAATTAAATGTGCTAGGGATAGAGTATAGCCTTCTTTGCATTTCGACACTTGCATTCCTAGGATCAGGTTTGCTTCACCTAGGTCTTTCATATCAAACTGGTTAGATAAATAATTCTTAGTGTTATTTATCAATTCTAGTAAAGATCCTAAAATAAGGATATCATCAACATACAAGCATAAGATAAGACAACTTCCATTTGTATTTTTAGAATACAAACATTTGTCATATTCATTTGGCACAAAACCAAATTCTAAAATGACTTTGTCAAATTTGTTGTGTCATTGCTTGGGAGCTTGCTTTAGGCCATAAAGAGATTTTACTAATCTACAAACTTTCTTTTCTTGACCTTTAGCGATGAAACCTTCAGGCTGCTCCATATAGATCTCTTCTTCTAAATCTCTATTTAAAATTGCTGTCTTTACATCCATTTGGTGGATCAGCAAGTCATAGATGGAAGCTAAGGCTGGAAGGGTTCTAATAGAAGAAATCCTAGCAACAGGAGAGTAGGTATCAAAATAATCTAATCTTTTTTCTGAGTAAATCCTTTAGCTACTAGCCTAGCCTTATATTTTTCTATGGTACCATCGGTTCTAAGTTTCTTTTTGAACATCCACTTACAACTATGGGTTTACTACCTAAAGGTAGGTCTGCTAAAAACCAAATACTGTTCTCCATAATGGAGTTGTACTCATTGTTAATAGTTTCTTTACAGAAAGGGGCATTAGGAGAGGATATGGCTTCTTCATAAGTTGAGGGATCACCCTCTATCAAAAATGTGAAGAATCCTTCTCCTAAATTCTTGTCAATCCTTTTCTTTTACTCCTTCTAGGTTCTATGACTTGTTCAGATTGAGAACTAGGTATTTGATCATAGAAACTAGTAGATGGAGTTAGAGAAGGGTTGGAGGAAGAAAAAAGGATTCTATCCTTGAAGGGAAATATATTCTCAAAGTAAACGACATCTCTAGCTTCTATAATTATGTTATTAGAGATATCATTTACTTCAGAATGGGTTACAAGAAATCTATTGGCATTGCTATCTAAGGCATATCTTATGAACACATCATCTACAGTCTTAGGTCCTATCTTCCTCTTTTTGGGTTCAGAAATTCCTACCTTAGCTAGACATCCCCACACTTTGAGGTAATTAATCCTAGGGGTCCGACCTTTCCATAACTCATGTGGGGTCTTATCATTAGTCTTACTGGGTATTCTATTAAGAATATAACAGGCTGACAATAAGGCTTCTCCCCAAAGATTATCAGGAGCACCTGAGCTGAGAAGCATGGCATTGACCATGTCTAACAGAGTGCGATTCTTCCTTTCAGCAACTCCGTTGGACTGTGGTGAATAAGGAGCAGTTACCTCATGAATAATTTCATGTTCTTCATAGAAGTTAGTCATATAATTTGTGGTATACTCTCCACCACGATCTGATCTAAGGATCTTAATCTTTCTATCTAGCTGGTTCTCAGCTTCGGACTTATAGACCTTGAATTTGTCTAGAACATCATCTTTGGTCTTAAGGAGGTAGGTGTAACAATACTTTGAATGGTCATCTATAAAAGTAACAAAGTATTTCCTACCGCCTCGGGTCAAAAACCTATTGGAATCACAAACATCACTGTGGATAATATCTAGGAGATCGAAATTCCTATGGACAAATTTGAAAGGTAATCTAGTATGTTTGGCTTGAACACAAATCTCACATTTGTGTTCATCATCTATAGGAGTCTTAGGTATAAGATCTAAGTTCATCATCCCTTTGATAGATCCTAAGTTAACATGACCTAATCTACCTTGCCAAATATTTGATGATTCAACATTTGCAACAAAAGTAGGATTTGAACTTTTGTTCATAGTACTCAAAATAAAGAGTCCATCTTTCACAAATCCTTTCCCCACAAACAAATCATTCCTAGAGAAAACTACTTTATTTGTCTCCATTTCAATTTTGTATCCTAAGGCTGCAAGGAGGGATCTACTAACAAGATTTCTTCTAATAGACGGCACATAAAGTACATCATGGAGAGGTAGAATTTTCCTTGATGTCATCTTCAGATCTATTCTTCCTTTTCCCACAGTCTGTGCCGTTGAGCCATCTCCTAGAGTCACGCCTCCTCCACCTGATTTCTGATAGGTTGAAAAATAGGAGCGATTAAATAAAACATGAACATTAGCTCCAGAATCCAACCACCAATCATCAGAATAGAAAGAAAGGTGTACTACAGACTGATAGCTTACAGACCTGAAGGAGCTGGAAGACCCATTCAGAATCATATTAGCCTCTGGCTTGCCTTTTCCTTTGAAGGAGGTATGGATAGGTTCTTTCTTCCTTTGGAAGTAGTTGATGGCTGTATGGTTGGTCCTACCACAAAAAAAAACCTTCTTTCATCCTGAGTCTGACCAAAGTTTCTAGGTTTTTGTGGTTGTTGGTGTTGAGGGGTTTTGTGATGAGGATTTTAGAAATAAGGGTTTTGGTAATTTGTTTAAAAACTCTGCTTCTTTTTTAAAGAGTTTTTCTTAGATTTGAGATGGTGGTTAGCCTTGAGTTTGCCATGGCTTTCTACAAGGTTTACCCTAGCTGTGGCATTAGACCTAGCTTTGGCCTTTGACCTATATTCTTCTTCTGTTCTAAGTCTTTTTAGAGCTTGAGGGTATGTAATTGATCCTTGTAGATGGAAAAGATCCTTTGTCACATTAGACCAAGAAGGAGGGAGTTTGTCTATCAAGCATCATATTTTGTGCTCAGTAGAAAGGAAGGTTCCCTTGGCTTGAACATGCCTAAGGTGTTCTTGGAATTCATGGATTTGGTCATTGATAGGTTTGTTATCTACCATGACATATCGGTTGAATGTGGAGGAATTGAATCTATCAATTTCAGCATCATCACAACCATACTCATCTTCCAAAGCATCCCGGAGTTCTTTAGCGCTTTTATATTCAAAAGATATGTCGTATAGTGACTCAGACATAACACTTAAGATTCTGTGGAAGCAATGGTAGTCTCTTTCCTTAGAGTTCTTAGGCTTAGAGGAGGAGGATGACTTGGATACCCCTACGTCAGACTCAGTCTCATCAGAATCATTTGAGATGGGTGTGGACCCATCAATGGCTGAAATCAGGCCTAAAGTGGTAAGCCAAAATTTCATCTGGCTCTACCACCTCTTGAATTAGATGCCATTGAATTTAGCGGGCTTAGTAGAAAAATTTCCTTCCTTGGCAGACATGTTTTCTTAAGTCTGTAAAAGTTTGAATTTACTCAATAAGATGACTTTAAGCTAAAATTAATAATTAAAATGATTTTAGTAATCTACCTTTGTGAAACCCATATTTCTGATTTATTGGATTAATTAGATTTAAGTGCATTTTTGGTAAATTATTAAATTTTCTTTTGTCGCAATATTTAAATATACACTTTGTTAAATTAAATCATTATTATATTTATCATTATTATATTGTGGGTTCGAAATTATTTTCAAAATAATAACTGGAATTTTTGTTTGCGAGACCCGAGCCTGGACCAGTTCGAACCCGAACCCAATCCCGTTTTCGAACCCATCTTTTTTCCCTCTTTTAAAACCTCAATTACTATTTACATGTTAGTAATAATAGAAATATATATATATATATATATATATATATATATATATATATATATATATATTATGCACACGTTGGGCCTGGTCCCCATGATCAGGCCGTACCCCTATTTTTCCTACTCCCTCTCCTCCACAACATTCCCTCATTCTCACGAAATCCTCTCTACTCCACAAAATTCCTCCCACTATTTCCCTTACTTAAACCCTCAAACTCACCACTCCCACCACTACTCTCCCTCTCTCACGAACACAACTCCAGCACTCTTCTCTTTCCTCCCCAGGCTCCCCGTGCCCTAACCGAGCCTGCGCCCGACCCACGCGGCCTCCGGCCAACCCATGCCGGCCGTGCGCCCATCCGCGCCGCCTCTTCGACACCACTTCCCGCCGGTCCAGCACCCGCACGTGCGCCCTCACGCCGAGCCCCCGAGCGCTCTCCCGCACGCGCGCCGACCCCGCTCTCCGCCACCGCCCGCGCCCTCCGACCTCCGCCGGCCCTCCCACGCGCCGCCCAGGCCGTGTCCAGCGTCGCCGACCCCCTCCGCCGGACGCCCAGCCCCGTCCACGTCTCCCCGCGCGCCCCTGGGCCGCCCACCTCCGGCGCCGCACCTGTCCAGCGCCCCGACCTCCTCCTCGGCGTTCGCCGCCGACCCCTGCGCCGGATCCCGACCCCGATCTCCCGTTCCACGACTTTCCTTTGCTGTCTGCGAGCTCTGGATTTTTCCGATTCCGCGGAAACTTGGTTTTATTCCTATTTTAACATCTGAGAGCTCTAGCCGAGCAACCCAAGGTATAATTTCGCGTTCCCGGTTCCGTTTACATAGACGATGATGATTTCGGTCCCCGATCCCATAACGGGAATCGGCTTTGAATGACGATTGGGTTTTTGGTCTTTCCGAGACTCATTTCGGAATGATTATTTTTGTTGGTTGTTTCGGTTCTGGGACTTCTCGGAATTTTCGAGTTAGAGTTCGGATTTTCAGATTTATTTCTGTGACTATTCTCCACAGAATGGATCCTGTGGGTTTTCGATTTTTCTTCAGAATTCTATTTCAGATAGCTTCAGTGATTTGATCTTATATGTTTCCGAGTTTAGTTTCCAAAACTAGTTTGTTATGGTTTTTAAGACCTATATATTATTGGTTATGTTATGTGGATTGGTTTTATGTGGTTGTGGTTGGGATATTTGGTGTCCCTGGTTTGGGATGGTTATTTGTGGTGGCTTGGCATTTTCCCAGGATTGGGTTGTCCCAATTATAGAGGGAATGCTGCCCAAATTTTTATAAAACTTTATAAATGAATTTTAAATCGGTTTTCAGAAAATAATTCAAATCAGATTTTTGGGCGACGACCGTACCAGTCTGTGGGCCCTAGCGAAATGCAAACGAAATCGATTTTACCCGGATGTTGAGGCATTAGCTAAAAATAGTGACGATTGGACCAAGTCTGAGACTCCTAAGATTTAATTTAATTTATTTATTAGTTTTGTTTTCAGTATTTAAAATACGGAACATTTTTCAGAGCTAACTAATTTTTCTCTAATTTCATTTATGTAAAGTTTGTAAGGGCATAAGCCCAGATTTCTATTTTGTTATCTGTGCCCCTGTATTGTGTAGTCTAGGTTTTTTATTTCTTTTCTGGGTTGATTTTCATTTCCTTTCTGGGTTGGTTTTCATATTTGGACGCGTAAATTATAATTAGGATATTAAGTATTTTGTATAAAATTAATAAAGATTTTCCCAAGTTAATTAAATGAATAAAATATTAGCAAGATAACAAGTTCATGTTTTATCACTAGAAGAAAATTAGTTTATATATATATTACAAAAATACAAAGTTTTCCTAAGTTAAACTGTAATTGCTATTTTTTTCCCAATTAACTGAATTAACCGGTTTAACAAACTAATTGACAACGCACGTAGAATTGCGACGTTAGACGTTTCCGATAGAATAATTAATAAACTTAAAACTGAATTAGGACCAATTCTAGAGATTGTAACTAGCACACCTAGAATGGCTACAATATTGGTTCTAAGTCAAGGTTCTCAACTGTAGAATCTCGGAGACGAACCTGACTTCTTCACCGGAACCGTCATCCTACTCCAGTCATACAAATCGAGGCAAGTTACGGTTATGTTTTCTTGTATTTTATTTAGTAATTGTCTAGCTGCATGTTTAAACCACATTGCTACACGGAACCCTCTCCTAGGGTTCAGATATTGATTGATATTGATTATGGGGATTGGGGGAATAGTGTAACGTTTATGGCCAATACCCTCCTATATTACAGGATTGTGCGAGCTTACCCCTCTTACACACGGGGATAAGTCGTATCGCGTCGCTAGGACGCTATTGTATAACCCAAGCCGGTCATAGACGATTACACATTCAAATCACATTGTTTTTAATCGTAGAACTACTGGAAAATATTGTTTCAACTGTTTAGCCTGCACTTTTCCATTATTATTTAAAATATGAGATACATATTCGTACTTGCTCCCTCCTGACTGGAGACAACATTTTTAGGTGACATTGAGGATGCTGAGCTATTGTACAATAGCTATTATGATCCGGTTCTATACCCTGTGCTGTTGCCAGAGTCCCCATTGGAGGACGCAGGACCTGAGGCCGACGAGCCGAACGCTTAGCTAGTTATTTCCAGTTTTTAGTTTCATTATTTTTTTGGAATTTTGTTAATTCGAATTCAGCATTTTATTTCAGTTCTTTTAGTTCAAGTTGTACTTTTCAAATGTTGAATAAAGTTTTAAAATTTTCGTATATTCAGTTGTGACAAATGTATAGATGTTGTTGTGAATACCTGCTAATAGAACAGCTTACTGCCGCCGTCTCACAACGGTGCAGGCTGGACATGATCCGGTTCGACCCAATAATTTGGGATCGGGTCGTGACATGTTTTTAGTGGTAGCCCATACAGGTCAAATCAACAACTTAAAGAACTTCTAAGGATTTACTATGACGAGTGAATATTATAAACTTTGACGTAGTCAGTTTTGGAAGAATGGCGGACAATTGGAAATTGACATCTGTAAAATAACTTGATCGAGAGAAATACTTGAAATCTGAAATACCTTGGCAGATATCTTAGTTTTTGTAGATACCGAAGGTTCAGCTAGTTAGAAATTGGTTTAAGATAGTTATCTTGTAAGTCTTTTTTCCTGCATATCATATCTTCGGATCGTTGAAATAGTGGAACGATATTATTTCTATCCCCTTTGATCATCACTCGACCCTCAGTGGAAATATCTTACTCGATTACATTCCTATCATAGATATATTGTTCTAATCATCCTCGCTATCCTCCCATCATACAACTTGTTGAGTTCTCCTTAGTCACGAACCCTTATATCCCATTCCAAATTGATTTGAAATTTTTAGTCCCTCATCTCAGAAGATTCCATTATTTTCTGTATTTTCAATAAATGATTGACGTTCGTTTCTTTCTTGTCTTTTCTGTTTCACGAGACCTTATTTGACTGTTACTATTTTATGATCGTTTGATTAATTTTACTCGTGCTAAAATGATTTTGATCACAGCAATATTCCAACTCTATCTCAGATCATACCTAGATAATTTGGATCGTGCCTATATTTTATCATTGTACCTAGAGATCATGCCTAGAATCCGATCGTGCCTGACAATTTAAATTCTATTTTTGATCGAGATTAGTAATTTTGATTGTACCCCGGCCCTTATCTTTGAAATTTCGAGGACAAAATTTTCTAAGGAGGGAAGGTTGTGAAACCCGCATTTCTGATTTATTGGATTAATTAGATTTAAGTGCATTTTTGGTAAATTATTGAATTTTCTTTTGTCGTAATATTTAAATATACACTTTGTTAAATTAAATTATTATTATATTTATCATTATTATATTGTGGGTTCGAAATTATTTTCAAAATAATAACTGGGATTTTTGTTTGCGAGATCCGGGCCTGGACCAGTTCGAACCCGAACCCAATCCCGTTTCCGAACCCATCTTTTTCCCCTCTTTTAAAACCTTAATTACTATTTACATGTTAGTAATAATAGAAGAAAAAATATATATATATTATGCACACGTTGGGCCTGGTCCCCACGACCAGGCCGTACCCCTATTTTTCCTACTCCCTCTCCTCCACAACATTCCCTCATTCTCACGAAATCCTCTCTACTCCACACAATTCCTCCCACTCTTTCCCTTACTTAAACCCTCAAACTCACCACTCCCACCACTACTCTCCCTCTCTCACGAACACAACTCCAGCACTCTTCTCTTTCCTCTCCAGGCTCCCCGTGCCCTAACCGAGCCCGCGCTCGACCCACGCGGCCTCCGGCCAACCCACGCCGGCCGTGCGCCCCTTTGCGCCGCCTCTTCGACGCCACTTCCCGCCGGTCCAGCACCCGCGCGCGCGCCCTCACGCCTAGCCCCCGAGCGCACTCCCGCCCGCGCGCCGACCCCGCTCCCCGCGACCGCCCGCGCCCTTCGGCCTCCACCGGCCCTCCCACGTGCCACCCCGGCCGTGTCCAGCACCGCCGACCCCCTCCGCCGGACGCCCAGCCCCGTCCGCATCTCCCTGCGCGCCCCTGGGCCGCCCACTGTAACTCCACCTCCCGGATTCTTTTATATAAATAAAGTTGATTCATAAAAATCGTATAAAAGTTATTACTAGCTTTAAATCATAATTTAGCTTTCATTTAAATTTTGGAAATATATTTTGGAGGGAATTAATATTTTGGACAACTTTTCAAATTTGAAAAGTTGTTATAA